>JARQOD010000008.1:98136343-98197480 GCA_033576555.1 Oophaga sylvatica | reverse complement strand
TTTTGACTGTTTTGTGGGGTAAGTAAAAAATACTCTCTGTTTTATATTCGCTGGAATAATAGCAGAAACGTGATTTACATTGCTAATATTTACCGATCTGTAGGAACTAAAGATAAAGCTTACGCAGAATTTGAATGCAGGGGGCTAAACAATAAGTGGTCAGCTGTGATCCCTGGAACTGGGTGCAGGGTCAAAAGAAGAAAAAAACTGCGCCACCATATTTAAGGAGAGAAAACCGAAACAACATTGCCAGAGCTACTGATAATCGCTTTTGGTTATCCCAACCACATGGGAATCTGCATGCTCAGATACATACACCCCGTTCTGCACAGGTTTTCTTTAAGGTGATTTACTTGAAAAAGATAAGGAAATTGGAAAGGGAACAACTTATTTCATACCCAGCTTATTGTTTGCTCTCGACATACTTAATTCCTGCAAAGCAATCTTGATCTAATGATTTTCTTTTAAACCCTTGAAGAAGACCGGGAGTCCCGCATCCTATTTTCTCGTCCAAAGGCGATCAATTTTTTTTAAAAAGACTTGAGGGAAAAACCTGCTAGGAAAACACCCTGACCCGGGGGTAACCCCCTAACGCACGCTTAGGAGGGGATCATAAAGCCTTTAATTGAACCATTGGAGCACTTTATCAAGCTAAATGCGCTATTTTCGCACCAAAAAACTGTCATACAAGCTTTGCGTCAGTAGGCTTGTTAGAAAAAGGGGCATGGTTTAAACAGGGAAAGGGCGAGGCTTAAAAGGCAGTAAAGGCATAATGTAAAAAAATTTTACAGAAACTTTTCAAAGATTCTAAAAAAATGAATGCGGTGAGGTCACTCTAAAAATTAGTACATCTTAGTTCTAAGTCACCGAAATTTCAGACACCCAGTAATAAATCTACCCCAATTCATCAGAAATACTCACTAACAAAGTCTTTAGTAGGTTTTGTGTGCTTAGTGGCATGTCAATGAAACTCTTTGGATCGCACTAATAATAGTTAATACCCTCACAATGATTGGTTTACTAATTGTAAGGGGAATGCCGACAGGAAAGATGCCGGAAAGGAAAATTTGCAGATGCTTTCATACATGGAGAAATGTTGCTAGAAAAAGAAATAACAAAAGTTTTAGAAAATTTCAAAAACGAGTAAAATAATTCAATAGTAGGAACAATGTGGTGGTTGGATAAGATCAGAACAGTGGGTCACAGATGGGATAGATGTGTTGTAAATGATATTGAGATACTGATTTTTTTATCCTAATCATATTACAAAAACTCTTTAAAAAGGGGTTGATTGTGACTTGAGGATGCTACTTCCAATAGGTGGCGCTATAGGTTCAAGTCCTCTTTTTTCTTAAGGGGCCAATTTGTATATTGAAAGAAAATGAGGGAAAGGTTACTGCTCCCTGGAAAAACACGTGGCCCAACAATATCAATTTTGCTCAAAAGTGTACATACCCCAGCAGAATTTTTCCTTTCTTGGCCTTTTCTCAGAAAATATGAATGATAACACCAAAATTTTCCCCCACTCATGTTTAGTTTGGGGTGAAGCCTTTATTGTCAGACTACTGTGTTTTCTCTTTTTAAATCATAATGACAACCCAAACATCCAAATGACCCTGATCAAAATTCACATACCCTGGTATTTTGGCCTGAAACACCCCTATGGTTTGAATGGCTGAATGTAACATCCTCACTGTGACCTGTGACAAAGCCCGGAAAGTTGTTCGGGATGCAAGAAAAACCCACAAATCACTCAGCGAAATACGGACTCTCTGAAAACTGCGGTGGGCTGTTTCTAGTGCACAATGAAAGAGGCAAATTGAAGAAAAATGGTCTGTCTGATAACAGACAGCCCATAGTGTCATGAATAAGACTGTTGGGGCAGTCGAAACGCATCGACGGTCATGTCGACCCTGAAAATTTTCTTTTGAGCATTTAATTTCTTTTTAAAAAGAAAAAAAATGAAAATCCAGTCCTGTTGACCGGACTCCAATTTTTTCTTTATCCTTATACAAGCATTCTAAACAGGGGTCGCAAAGTTGTTGAGAATCTAGGAGCCAGCCCAAAAAATTTAGGAGCCAGAATTTTTTTTTCATTTCATCATCATCAATTCCCTCCTCTCATCACATTGCCTCCCCTCATCATCAGCCTGCTCATCAATCACGCCTCCCCACATCATCACGCCTCCCCAATCATCAATGCCTCCCCTTATCATCAATGCCTCCCCATTAACATCAATGCCTCCCATTAAACATCAGTGCCTCCCCATTATCATCAATGCCTCCCCATCATCTCAATGTCTTTCCCCCCTCATCATGAATGCCTCCCCCCTTTCATCAATGCCTCCCCCTTACATCAATACCTCCCCATCATCATCAATGGCCCCCATCAAACACATGCCTCCCCATCATCATCACGCCTCCCCATCATATTATCGCCTCCCATTATCATCAATGCCTCCCCATCATCACAGAAAATATAATACACCGCACACATTAGTTGAATATGATGCAAGGGTGAAAACTATTATTTATTTATATACAGATTGGTGTTTAGGAAGGGAATAAATGACAAGCGATTAATTTAACGTTTCGGTCAACCGGAGCCTTTATCGAAAATCGCTTGAGGTCCAGTGCCCAAAAATACAAAAGAAGGGGCAAAAGCCACAGGGTTCAGAGTAAGGCTAATTAGTAGCAGTGTTCAAGGGAATCGAAAAAATGCACATAATCAGCTAACATCTGAGAGGAGATATTCAGAAGAAGCCTCCCACGCCCCAAGCTTGTGATGTATGTCCTTATAAAACCGCATTCTTAACGGGGGGCGACAAAGTTGTTCGAATCTAGGAGCCAGCAAAAAATTTAGGAGCCAAATTTTTTTTTCATTTCTAATACCATTCCCCCCCATCATAACAGGGCCCCTTATCAATCATTGCTCCCAATCACACATTGCCTCCCCAAATCAATGGGGCTCCCCATAACATCAATCCTGAATCATATCGCCCCCATCATAATAGCCTCCCCATCATATCATCGCCCCCCATTTCAAATCCTCCCCCACATCACAAATGCCTCCCCATTTAAACATCAATCCTACCCTCACATCATCACTGCTCTCCCCCCCCACCCTCACCAGACACACCGCGCACACAACACTTCTCACAACACACACAAAGCACCGCATACATCACACACACTGAACACACACACTGATACAAACACACCAGACACACAACAATCTCACCTTCCGGCGTCCGCGCGCTCTCTGCCACAGCCGGCCGCTGATGATGACGTCCTTTCAGCGGCGCTGCTGTGAGAGGAAGCGCAGGCCCCCCTGGAGCGGTAAGAAATTGTGCCAGCTGCTCCTGGGCCCTGACAAGCGGGGGGGGCCATGGCGGTGGACACCCTCCCTCCGTAACGGGCGCCGGGGTCCCGACAGCAGTGGGCCCCCCCCCCCCCTCTGCAGGGCCCCGAAAAACCCCGGGGCACCAGGCATGTTTTCTAGGTGCCACTGGCCCCGACCGGCGCCCGGGTTTGTCGAACCCGTTCTAAATGTTGTAACGCCCTCCAACCCGACCTGGACGAACGAAAAATAATTTTATTTACTCCCCTGTGGGGCGGTCCAGTCAAAGGTGTGTCTGGTCTTGGTCCCATCTTTTGCGAACCCGCCTCCTGCATGGTTCCTCGGCACCGTTCCCGCGCAGGTGTACTTCTCTGCTTTCTTTTACCTACCTCGCCTGCGCACTGCTACTTTGCTCTCCCCCTCAACAGGGCAGAGAAGTATCCTGCGCAGGAGCGCAATGCCGGGAGCCGTGTGGATGATCAGAACGGTCATCCACATAAGCAAGCAGGAGGGCAGCGATCAAAGAAGAAAGGAGGGCGCCGGACTGTGCCAGCGACATCCTCGACCGGATGTCCTGAGGTGAGTAAATAAAACTTATTTTTCAGTTCTTCCAGGTCGGGTTGGAAAATTGGCTTTTTTTAACGAAGTTTTTTTCCTCCTCACCCTATTTTTATTTTTTTAATTCTAAATTGATTTTCCAAACAACTTTTTCTTAAAGTATAAAGACCGAAAAGATCCAATGAAAAAAAGGCAGCACTCCAAAAATAAAAGTAAAAACAATGTGATTTATTACACCGATCTAATTCGCATTTCCAGCCGAGCGAATTTAAATCTCGTGTCTTTTCTCTCTCCACTGGAATGAACCACAATTTTGGTGTGCCCTTATGCCCCCTGGCAACAGGTTAACAAGATGAGCAATTTTTTAGATGACCTAAATATAATTTCAGCAATGCGCGTCTGGTTCAGCTGAACTGCAACACTGTTAAATAGAGAGACTATGAAATTATGAAATAAGCTTTTGATAAAAAACACAAAGAAAGAAATTTTTACCTACCATTAACTGAAATTTTAAAAAGTGAAAAAAGAATGTGCTCCTAGATTTGGCCTGGGGGGGTTTGGCAGAGATGGTCAAATAATTTGATAAAATTATGAATGGACAAGTTATAAAGGAAACACTTTTTACTCTTTTGTATCGCTTTTATTTAGAACATTTTTCACTATTTTATGAGATGGAAGCACTTTTCTATGACGGAGTGAAATTTTTCCAAATACCAAGGGCCAATTAACCCCTTCCGCCTGCGTACATTCCCGCCCTTAAAACCAAAGCAAATTTTGACATTTTGCAACGCCTTTATATAAAAGGCGAACATTATAGAAACAATTTATCCCCATGAATTAGATTTTTTTTTTTTCCCGGATACCAGTGATTTTACAGGGTGGGCCTTTTTACATGGATACAACTAAATAAAATGGAATGGTTGGTAAATCAACTTCCTTTTTGTGGCACATTATATATGGGAGGGGGAAAACTTTTCAAGATGGGAGGTGAAACCCAAAGGGGCCATTTTTTAAGTCGCCATTTTGGATCCAACTTTATTTTTTCCAATGGGAAAAGGGTCTGTGACACATTCAAGCTTACGAGAATTTCACAAGAAAAAAAAATGGTGTCTTGGATTTAACGTAAGTTCGAGTCTAAAAAAACGGAAACCCTGCATGTTTTGCATTGTTAGGCTTCTAACAGCCAGAGACATGCAGCCGCGGGGACTCGAAAAATAACGAGCAGCGAAGGGCGTTCGGTTAGACATAAGCATGCTCAGATAAACGCCTTATCCGAGAATTTTCACTTGTCAAAAATTTTTTTACTGTATATATTCTTTTTTGCTTTTATTTAACTTTTGATTCCCTAACTTTCTAACACTAGACCTAGTCCTAGTTGTGGTTAGGTACGAGTGCAAAAATGTAAAAAAATTATGGTAAGTATATTAGTTCTTCTAGAGGATACTTTTTACATTGGAGCAGCTTCTTAGCAAATTCCTGTCTCACAAAAACAGAAGTGAGAGGCGAGGTGGGGGCAAAGTCTGTCTCCCGCCTTTTTTGGGGTCTTATTCCTGTGATGTTATCATAGGATGACAACGTAAAAGCCTATTACGGCTTTCTCCATGCTCCGACTGTAGGTTAAACCAGCGGGCAAAATTTTTAGATGGATTTGCTTTGTAATTGTATTCTGAAGTGTGACGGAAAAAGGAGTCTCAAACAGCATTAAGGGTTAAAACACCTTCAAAGAGCAGAACAAATCAGCAAATGAATTTGCCCCGTAGGGCTAGAAGCATCCCCCACAGAAAAACGGAGCCATGTGACCAGTTTTTCTTTTCCTAAGCTTTGTTGCTTTTGTTGCCTTGTGTATGGGTTGCATCTTCCTGCACAATGCAATAGGTTCATATGGTTACATAGCCATGATATATTTCACCGCAGGCGAGCGGTCTAGAGCACGTACATACAAACATCATGGTATCATTGCTCCATAAGGTTAAAACCAAACAGAAATTGGGATTCACTCAATAAAAAAAAAAGAAATTTAAAAAAAAAGCAATGAGCTGTGTAAATATCCATTGCAGATCCTGCAAACAGGAGCTCCTGATGCCGCGTTTAGACTCTGAATTTGAGTACTTTCAGAGAAATAATGTATTTATTAAATTTTTTTAAATGTTGTAGTCTTAATTTTTCATTTTTCTAAATTTGCTTGAAGGCACCAGATAAGCGCTCCCTGTATTGTTGTATAGTGCAGTGGGGTACATTTACTATACGGTAAATGAAATGAATGTAGCGGAGTACAGCCCTATCCGGCAGAGACCAGGGAGTGACTGGAGACGTGCATACATGGCCTCATCTGTGTAGTGCTGCAATCATACATTATGTACCACTAGAGTGCGGTACCATGTACAGTAGCTATCATTAAATCCCCAGTACCCGCTGACTTTGTCCTTGTCTACACAGTAAAGCTGACAAGTAAAAGCAGGCAGTGGTCTGATTCATCAAACTTTTACGACAGAATTATGTGGAAAAGCTTCGAAAAGTTGGAAATTTTGGTGCAACACTAAAAATGTTGCAGTTACGGTGTTCTCATGCCATAGCCGCACAGCTCTGACAAAGTGGGTTAAAAATGGGTGGGACTAGTTGGCATCCACGTTTGTCAAATTCATGACTATCAGCGGCGCTCCTTAAGGGTATGCCACACTAAACGAGATCGCTAATGAGATCGCTAACGAGATCACTAAAACGTCACTATTTAAGCGATCTCGTTAGCGACCTCGTTGTGTGTGGCATGTAGCAAGATGTGGCCCCTGCTGTGATCTCGCTGATCGTTCACTAGCGTTCTGGACCGTTTTTTGATCGTGGCGTCCCGCTGATCCCAGTGTACTGAACCATCGTACGACCAGCTCTACCCTTTCCTAGTGTATTCTCACCATCCCTGCAGTCTGGAGCCCTCGCGGGCAGGGTCCTCTCTCCTTCTGTACTTGTGTGTCCCTTGTCCAGCACAATGTTTATTGTACCTGTCTATATTTTTTCCCCCTTTTCATATGTAAAGCGCCATGGAATAAATGGCGCTATATAAATATATAATAAAATAATAATTATCGCTGTGTTTGGCACCTTTTGCGAACGACGAGCGACCTCGTTTGTGACGCATATGACTGTTTTGCGTCACGGAGTGGATCGCAATATCTAAGTTCTCTTTTGCGTCACAGAGAGGATCAAGAAGTTGCAAAGCAGGCTAGCAGGACGCAGAGGAGCAGGAGCGATGCTGGAAATTCCTATGAATCAGAAGCGCTCAGTACATGCTAATGACATCCTAACGACCGCCAACGTCGTTAAAGAGATCGCTGACCGCTGATGAGTTGTTTATGAATCTCCTGTTTGGCAGCTACTAGCGACCTAAAAGAGATCACACCAACGATCTCGTTAGCTTGCGTCGTTATCGAGATCACTAACGAGATTGCTAATGTGGCAGTACCTTTCTTCCACAAATCTTATTCCAATCCTTGATTGAAGATTTGTGGCGAGGTGCACATGGAGGCAAGCGCTATTTTTCAGACGCTCCTGAGCGCCTCATAGTGAATCAGAGCGACTTAGTCATGCCCATGATTTAGGAATAATATTATTGTGTTATCTTTGTGTTGATGTTATGCACGCCTTGCAATAGGGTTTTCCCCTTTTAGAAAATTGCCCTCCCTCTCTCCATGTGACTCTGTTGCAGCTTTGATTTCAGTAACCCCACCCTTCCGCTTCCCCATTCTGCATGTCACCATGTTAAGAAGCACGCTTGTCTGCATCTCTGGATCAGAATAAGTTCTTTTTACTTACCGTATGTGTGAATAACTACAAGAAATCAGCTGACAATAAATCTTCGTCTGGAATCTTCATACGGCCTTCTGCAGTCGAGTTCAAGCTATCTGATGAAATCACTCTGTGAGTAACGGTACATAGAGAGCAACAGAAAGGGTCTCTCAAGCGTCCCACTCATTCAGCCTAGTTATGGAGTCAGAATATTCTGACTACACAATATTTCCCGCCAGTATTGAAGAATCGGGGCCAATGTTTTTAATAAAAAGGATAAATGAGGCCAATAGGGGAAGATTTGGTAAGGTAAATGGGCCAGAATACTGACTTTGGTGAATTTTCTAATGCCTGGTGTAGTTTTAACTGGCTAAAATTGAGAGGTAATAATAAATCCCCCTTGATGTGTTTTCTGCTGTTTACATCTGAGAAGCAATATACAGAAATAGCATAAATCAGATGTAGTATGGAAAAATGAAGTTTGAGGAAATGAGTGCCCTGAAGGCCTGAAGCTAAAGCTGAAAAGCACTGCTAAACTAAATAATGTATTTGAATTAGGTTAAAACTGCAAGCCAGCTTGATGAAATATAATACACAGATAGAAATGAGTCTGCACCTCCTAACGTATGCACGCCTGTCCATATGCATGCCATCAGTCAGCTCCGTGGGCTGAGATAAGCACTATAGTCTACACAGCAGGCCCCAGCGCTGCTCACGCAAGACACTCGGCACACATGGCCGCTGGTGCTGTAAAGTGAAGGGATCCTCTCTGTGGCCATGGAGGGGAAATTGGAGTGCAGTATTTGTACAGGTGTGAAGTGAAATTGAGAGGATGCTGAGTGCTCAGTCCATGCCAAAACTTTTGCACTGATATTTTTCTTGGAGCTTTTATGCGGCTCAATTCTTAGATGTTGGCACAAAACAGTAACACTTTAAACTGTTTTTTTCGGCCTGGACTATTAGACTAAACACTGGACGCTCGTCATCATTACCGCTATTGTTATATCCTGCTTAAAGCCCCAAGTTCCCTTTCTATAGCACTCAAATACTCGCTAATAAATTTTCCGTTATAAATGATTTATCATAGACCTGGCTAAACTGTGCCAGACATAGCATTTACAGGACTGGAAATGCAAAAAAAAAAATCATTTTAATTAACATTTATTCTTGAAGTTGCATGAACGTTGCTTTCTCAGTGCAACCTCTGTTTTTCCCTGTGGGGAATAGTTTCAAACATATTTTTTTTTGTTTTTAAAAGAATCGAATGCCAAGTGGATACCCCACACAGGGGGATAGGCAGTGTTAAGCCAAAATAACTATTTCACTGGAAACATCTGCTTAACGCCTAATACCTATGAATCCAAATGCTATACAAAACGGGATCACAGAAGAAATAATTTAAATAAATTCTTTATTAATGCAAGCTACAACAAAATAAAAAATGACTATACACAAAATCACCCAAAACAGGGTGACAGGCCCTTTCAAACAGCGTGTCAATAATATACAAAATAGACGGAAGAATAAAGTGTCGATAGTGCCAAAAGAAACTTTAAAATGAAAGAGGGGGCTGATACCTGCGTAAATAAAGCTAGGATGCAAATGGTGTTAGTCAATGAGATAGCATGGAAGCCTGGATACAGGTAAAGATCAGAGCAAATGACTCCCGATGTGTGTCGCAACCAAATGTGGCTTCCTCTGGGGCTTTTGCATACATTGTCCTTCTCTTGCTATAGGTGATCCCGCATTTTTTTTTTAACATTGAGGACTTAATCCGAGTCGAAGTGATGGGGAAGGAGAGTATTGGGTTGATGGGGTGTCACAATCTCAGAATATTTCTATGTACAACATAAATGAGTAATAACTGGAATGTAAAGGACTGTTCTGAGATGTTCTGTCCATGTTCTGAGACACAGTTCCATACAGTCTGCTTGCATGTCACAAAGCTTCCCATATAACATTACTCTGAAGGATCTGGCAACCACTGCTTGTAAGGAATGGTTTGTAAATAGCCTTTCAGGTGCATTTTTGTATCCTGGCCGCCGTGCAGATACATTTTCTTGTAGAATAAATCTTCATGTCACCTTGCAAGTATAGAAGAAAATTCGCAATACTTGTATGGCTATTTGCAAGAGCGAACAGCGAACCTGAGATGCGAAGGGATAGCCTATGACAGTAACAATATATATATATATATATATATATACATATAGGAGCTGGGGGGCAGAATGGTGCAATAGGGTCCTACCCAGTTACAAATCGTTATTTTATAAAAGTTAATGATAAGCTGGTAGGGCTGTGACCACACAACAATGAAGCATGAATATCCAGCTGCTGCAGAACCATAGGTCATCCGACCGGTACAATGGAATCAGGAGATATAACGTGGATTTTTTGCGCTGCTGATAAGCGGACATGAGGATCCAAAGTCAGTAACTGTATGGTGGCAGTTTTTAATTTATTTTGTTTCGAAGCACACACACTTCTTCCTCAGGATAAAACCACCAGGACAAATCTACATTATTTCTCCCATTTCCATTAGGATGGCAACAAATTATAACTATACGTGTTAAAGTGAATCTGCCAAGTAAAAATCATGCTATTAACCTACAGATAAGGGGTTAATCTATAGGTTAGTAGTGTTCTGACACTGAGAGCCCCACTGCCTGGAGTAAATTAGCTTTACCCCCCTATTCTCAGGCAGACTCTCTCTTTCACTCACAGTGGTCGTGTCGACACGGTTTCAGTCACCGCTGTGTATACAGAGAGTGGAGACTGTAACTGCAATGACTGACAGCTGGCTCTGATGCTGAGCTGGCTGTCAGTCAGTGCTGGGTGTGTGGTAATAGCTACCACTCTCTATGCAGTAAGCGGTGACTGAGACTGTGCTGGTGCCACCACTGTGACTGAAAGAGAGAGTCTGCCGGGGGAAGTAAAATTCATTTCCTCCTGGCAGTGGGGCTCTCAATTTTAGAACACTATTAACCTGCAGATTTACCCCATAGCTGTAGGTTAATAGCAATTTTTTTACACAACAGGTTCACTTTAAATAACAGAATTGAATAACTAATAGCTAATCTATAATCTAATGCAGAAAAGACGTAGTCAGTCACCCAAATTTATTAATTTGTTCCCTCAGAGTAGAAGCAAGATAAGGGGCAGTGTATTTTCTGTCTGGGATGATTGTCCAGGATCTAGTGGAAATATGCTATTTTCTTCTAATGACAGGTATAGATGAAACACAGAGAAGGATTCTTGCAGGCATTGGGATAATATCCCAAATATATTTCACTAGTCTTTTAATGTATTAAATCATTTTCTGGAAAGCAAATTTATTTCTCATCTTTCTTTTCAAGAGTTCTAAACATAAAGCAGGTTTGGGAAGTATCTTTCAAGTAGGAAAGAAAATATATTATACCATAGCAATAGCCAGTTTGTAAGGCGGAGGAAGGAAACTTTGGAAATGGGAATAATGTGGATCGATCTGAAGAACTACAACAATTGAAAAATGAAAAAACAAAAACAAAAAAAACAATGAACACTAGGCCGCAAACTATACTAATAAAACACACATGCCCACACAAGGGTTTTCCTTCTTTTTTTTTTCGTTTCATATTTCCTTCTCTAAATGTACAGACTACCCCATGTTATCTGGGTGACCCACATGAGGAGGCTCTGATACGCAGCAGACCTGTGGGCCATCTAAGGCCCTCTGCTGCTATGACAAAACACTGGCACACAAGGGTCATGTGGTGGGTGACTGATGAGTTTATAGCGGCAGCGCCCTCTCTCTAAAACCACATGGATGCCATGGTTAGTACTAGCAGCGACATGTGAGGTGTCAAATGTCCGGGACTAGAAATAACTCCCATCCCAGCCAATGTAACAGGTTGTCAGCTGAGACCCAGTGCGGATGGTGTTACGGCAGCTTCTGACTCCACTCTGTATTACAATGTAATAGTACAGTATGGGGGGCAGTAAATATTACAGCATGGTGCAGGAACTGCTGCTCCCCCACACTGTACTATAACGGCATGGCGCAGGAATTACTGCCACCCCAGACTGTACTTTAACGGCATGGTGCAGGAAGTGCTGCCCCCCCACACTGTACTATTACAGCATGGCGCAGGAATTACTGCCACCCCACACTGTACTATAACAGCATGGCGCAGGAATTACTGCCACCCCACAGTGTACTATAACAGCATGGCGCAGGAATTACTGCCACCCACACTGTACTATAACGGCATGGTGCAGGAATTACTGCCACCCCAGACTGTACTTTAACGGCATGGTGCAGGAACTACTGACCTCCCCCACACTGTACTATAACAGCATGGCGCAGAAATTACTGCCACCTCACACTGTACTATAACGGCATGGCACAGGAATTACTGCCACCCCATACTGTACTATTACAGCATGGTGCAGGAACTACTGCCCCCTCACACTGTACTATAACAGCATGGTGCAGGAATTACTGCCCCCACACTGTACTATAGCGGCATGGCGCAGGAATTACTGCCACCCCACACTGTACTATTACAGCATGGTGCAGGAATTACTGCCCCCACACTGTACTATAACGGCATGGCGCAGGAATTACTGCCACCCCACACTGTACTATTACAGCATGGTGCAGGAACTACTGCCCCCACACTGTACTATTACAGCATGGTGCAGGAATTACTGCCCCCCACACTGTACTATAACGGCATGGCACAGGAATTACTGCCACCCCACACTGTACTTTAACGGCATGGTGCAGGAACTACTGCCCCCCCCACACTGTACTATAACAGCATGGCACAGGAATTACTGCCACCGCACACTGTACTATAATGGCATGGCGCAGGAATTACTGCCCCCAAACTGTACTATTACAGCATGGTGCAGGAATTACTGCCCCCCACACTGTACTATTACAGCATGGTGCAGGAATTACTGCCCCCACACTGTACTATTACAGCATGGTGCAGGAATTACTGCCCCCCACACTGTACTATTACAGCATGGTGCAGGAATTATCGCCACTCCACACTGTACTATAACGGCATGGTGCAGGAATTACTTCACCCCACACTGTACTATAACGGCATGGTGCAGGAATTATCGCCACTCCACACTGTACTATAATGGCATGGTGCAGGAATTACTGCTCCCCACACTGTACTATTACAGCATGGTGCAGGAATTACTGCCCCCCACCTATACTATTACAGCATAGTGCAGGAATTACGGCCCCCCCGCACTGTACTATAATGGTATGGTGCAGGAATTACTGCCCCCCACACTGTACTATTTCAGCATGGTGCAGGAATTACTGCCCCCCACCTGTACTATTACAGCATGGTGCAGGAATTACTGCCCCCCACACTGTACTATTTCAGCATGGTGCAGGAATTACTGCCCCCCACACTATACTATTACAGCATGGTGCAGGAATTACGGCCCCCCCGCACTGTACTATAATGGTATGGTGCAGGAATTACTGCCCCCCACACTGTACTATTTCAGCATGGTGCAGGAATTACTGCTCCCCACACTGTACTATTACAGCAATGGTGCAGGAATTACTGTCCTCCACACTGTATTATAATGGCATGGTGCAGGAATTACTGCCCCCCGCACTGTATTATAATGGCATGGTGCAGGAATTACTGCCACCCACTCTCTACTATTACAGCATGGTGCAGGAATTACTGCCCCCTCCGCACTGTACTATTACGGCACGGTGCAGGAATTACTGCCACCCACATTATATCCTGAGGATGCAGATAAAGGTGATATTAGGTCAGGAGAGGGCAGTTGAATGGTGCCGCCCGGGGGCCACTATTTTCAGCCCTTCGGCTGTCTTGATCATTTTTCCAAAGTGTCCCAGGAGCTGATTTTCAACATGACAACGCAAGGCCACATGTTGCTCGTGCTACTCCGAGCATCCTGCATGGCCTAAATGTGCTACCATGGCCTGCAGCATCTACAGGCTTGCTCACATTGCACACATCTTGGAAGTTAATGATCAGCCATTGCAAAGGAAGCTGCAGATCTCGATTATTTGTGTACCAAAGAGTATTCAGCGTGGCAAAAAATTTCTCAGACAAGCATTAAAAACAATATAATTAACATTCTAAGCAGTGTTAGTGCGTGTATTTCTGCTAATTGAGCTCCTACTTATAAAACTGTATACTGTATAAAACAAGGTATTTTTAAATATATATAATATAAATAACTGGCCTGGCAGCTAGACTAGTATTGTAGTTACAATTCGCCTCTAGCAGGCCCGAGCTGCCATTGTAGCCCATCCGTTCCCACAATCACAGAATGACAGCGGTATTTGAACGTTGAAACTGGAGTGAACATGGGAAGCTCTGATCGCTGCACTTACAGGCAGACGCCAGCTATGCAGCACAGCTAGTATCTAGTTGGAATGGAGGAGGCACAGCTACTGAGCTAGCTTCATACTCTATTTCACGACCTATGATAAAAATGTAAGTCATAGGTTGTTAAGCAGCTAAAAAAGTAATTTGACTCTTGACCTCAGAAAATAGAACAGATTTAATCCCTTCGTGATAAGACAATTTCTCATTTTTTGCAGATTAATTTTTCCTCCCCTTCCTCCAAGGGACTCAACTTTTTCATTTTTATGGCATTATAGCTATATAAGGGCTCGCGTTTTTGTGGGACAAGTTTTAGTTTTGATTGAACCATAATTGTACTGAAAAACAGGAAAAAATCCATGTAGGGTGAAATGGTGAAAAATCATAATTCTGCTTTCGATTTTTGAGTTTCATTTTAACATAATTTATTATTTGCAAAAAATGACCTGGCAGCATGATTCTTCAGGTCAGAATCATTATGGCAATATTAAACTTATTTAGTATTTTATATTTCTGTGGTTAGAAGACATTCAGAACTTTGTAAAAAAAAAAGTTGGTTGCCACTTTCTGTTCCTGAGCTGCCACGTGGTCATGTGACCTTGGGCTTCTTATTTCCTGCTACCGTCAGTTCAGAGTACATTGCTTCCTTCTCTGTGCATTGGTCAGAACGTAGCCTATCACTGTAGCACAAGCCGGTAAGCTGGAGTCAAGAAGACTCAGCAAGCAGCACAGAGATGTCAAGGGGGTGTGGCATGTGATCTTCAGCCAGTGAGTGACAGGGGATGTGACAGTGTACATTGCCTTGAAAAAGAATTCATACCCTGTGAACTTTTCCATAGATTTTCACGTTACACCAACAAAATAAATGTATTTAATTTGGATTTTATTTGATATACCAACGCAAAGTAGCAAGTATTTGTGCAGGGTAAAAAAAAATAAATCTTTGATTTTCTAATTATTTAGAAAATATAAATATAAAAATTGTGACATGCATTATTATTATTAAGCTCCCTTGAGTCAATAATTTGTAAGACCATCTTCCACTGCAATCCCTGTTACAAGTATTTTGGGGTATGTGTATACCAGCTTTTCACATCTCGTGGTGACATTTTTGCCCATTCTTCTTTACAAAATAGCTTTATTGAGTGACATTGGGTAGAGACATCTGTGAACAGCAGTTTTCAAGTCTAGTCACAGATTCTGAATGATTTAGGTATGGACTGTGACTGGGCCATTCACACACACAAATATATGCTTAGAGCTAAATAATTCCATTGTAACTCTGGCAGTATGTTTAGGGTTGTTGTCCAGCTGGAAGGTGAATTTATGCCCCAGTCTCGAGACTTTTGCAGCCTTTAATAAGGTTTCCTCCAGGATTGCCCTATATTTAGCAACATCTATCTTCCCACCAACTATAACACCAACTCTATCTAATCAGATTCCATGTCCCTGCTGAAGAAAAGCATCCACATAACATGATGCAGCCACCACCATGTTTGATGGTAGGGACGGTGTTTTCAGCATGATATGCTCCCAGCATGGATTTTTGCAAACTGCAAACGGGACTTCTTATGGCTTGCATTTAAAAATGGCTTTTTTATTGCCACTTTTGCATAGAGGCCAGATTTGTGGAGTACACGACTAATAGTTGTCCTGTGGACAGATTCTCCCATCTGAGCTGTGGATCTCTACAGCTGCTCCAGAGTGACAATGGGTCTATTGGCTGTGTTAGAACCCTCTTGTTAGATTTTGTTTCAGTTTGCTGGTCACATGACCTTTTTTCCCTATTTAGTCTGGCTCCGCCCTTCTGGCTTTGCTGGACTTCATTGTATTATCTACTCTTAAGCTAGCCGGGTGCTTAGGTGCCTTACTCTGTCAGTTTTGCTTAATCTTAGGATCTCGTAGTAATTTGTTTTCTGTTTAATTTTCCCTGCTACAATTTCTGTTAGGAGGTGTCCACCTTTTCTCCCAGTCCCTAGATCTTGTAGGGATTCCTCCCTCGCAACTATAGGTCTTCGTTCAGACTAGCTGAGGACTTTAGCGGGTCTGGTCGCAGGATCAGGTTCCCCGTTACATCGTAGGGATCAAGCTCAGTTTTATTGTAGGGACAGAGTTCCCATCTTTCCTTAGTGCTTGTAGCAGTTCATAACAGTAAGTCCAGCCAAGAAATAAAAAAAAAAAAAAATCTCTAAGGAAAGATTTTCTGTTTTCATCATAGTGTCGGTTCGGGATTTGGCTGAACGCCTGCAGGGTCTCTCTCTGGAGGTGGCTGAAATCCAGCAACACGTGAGTAGTTGTTCTGGAGCACATTTCATGGAGCCAAAGGTACGTTTGCCTGATTTATTTTTTGGTGAACAACAAGATTTTTTTTCTTTTAAAAATGCTTGCTTGTTGTACTTCCGTTTGAGACCCAGATCCTCTGGTGATGAATCACAGCGTATAGGGTTCATAATGTCACTTTTGCGCAAAGAACCTCAGAACTGGGTCTTTTCTCTGCAGCCTAGTGATCCATGCTTTGGATCAGTGGATGTTTTTTTTTCTGCTTTGGGGTTGTTGTATGACGATCCGGATCGTGTTTCATCAGCTGAGACAGAGTTGAGACGTTTGAGACAGGGATCGGGTAATGTGGAAAAATATTGTACTCACTTCCGTAGGTGGTCCACTCAGGTGGGCTGGAACGATTCAGCTTTGAAAAGTTTATTTCTTGCAGGATTAAGTGAAAGGGTTAAAGATTTGCTGATTGCTTATCCTATACCTGGTAACTTGCAAGAGGCTATGCAATTGGCCATACGGGTGGATAGGAGACTGCGTGCAAGGGTTAATGAGAGTAAGTCTGCTTTGTCAGCTCCAGGTTTGGAGAAGGAATGTACTGACATTGCAGAGCCGATGGAAATTGGAGCAATGGCACCTCACTCTCGGGAAAAAGAACGCAGATTTGCTCAAGGTTTGTGTTTCTACTGTGGTAAATCTGAGCATTTCATTAAAAACTGTGCGCTTCGAATGATTAAAGAGAAAAAAAAAAATTAGGTCAGTGTCGCCCGCATAGCTTGTTTAAACAATAAAGGTGTCTTTCTTTCTGCTACCACTGGTGTTGAGGAGGAGTTAATGGAGTTTCGGGTATTTGTGGATTGTGGTTCAACTCTCAATGTGATTGATGGGAAATTTTTGGAAAAACTAAAATTAAAACCCAAACTTCTGTCTTCTCCTATTAATGTGGTGTCTGTGGATGGCTCTCCCTTGAAAAATGTTACTCACCATATCTGTGAATTTCCTCTTACTATTAATGGTGTTCATCAAGAGAATTTGGATTTGGTAGTTTTGAATAATTTGCCCTCACCGGTGATTTTGGGGTTACCCTGGTTAAAATTGCACAATCCGGTACTGGATTGGTCTACCAATGAAATTAAGTCCTGGAGTCCTAAGTGTTATGACAAGTGTTGTAACGGGCGTATTGCTGCTGTAGTTAAGGGGGAGTTACCTGTACCTATTCAGGATTTTTGGAAAGTTTTTTCTGATAAGGAATCGCAGGTATTGCCTCCTCATAGAGATTATGATTGTGCGATTGAATTTGTCCCTGGAGCAACTCTTCCTAAAAGTCGTTTATTTAATTTGACTATTCCTGAGAGAAAGGCTTTGGAGGAATACATACAGACAAGCTTGGCCGCCAGTCACATTAGGCCTTCCAAATCTCCTGTGGCGGTTGGATTTTTTTTTGTTAAAAAAAAGGACGGCGGTTTACGGCCTTGTCTAGACTTTCGTGAGATTAATAAGATTACTGTACGCAATCCTTACCCACTGCCATTGATTCCTGATTTGTTTAATCAGTTAGTGGGGGCCAAGTGGTTCTTGAAAATGGATCTTCGAGGGGCATACAATTTGTTGCGCATGAAGGAGGGGGATGAATGGAAGACTGCGTTTAACACTCCACTGGGTCATTTTGAGAATCTGGTCATGCCTTTTGGACTTTCCAGTGCTCCGGCATTTTTTCAGAATCTTATTAATGACATCCTTAGACCTTTGATCGGCAGAAGTGTGGTTGTGTATTTGGATGACATTTTGATTTATTCACCGGATTTGGAGTCTCATTGGAGGAGTGTGCGTGAAGTATTACAGTTACTGAGTGATAATTCACTTTTTGCCAAACTAGAAAAATGTGAGTTCGCTGTACAGAGACTTAGTTTTTTGGGCTACATTGTCTCCAGTGAAGGTTTTGAGATGGACCCTGTGAAAGTGCAAGCTGTGCAGGATTGGCCTAGACCTATTGGTGTGAAATCAATACAGAGGTTTTTGGGGTTCGCCAATTATTATAGAAAATTCATAAAAAAAATTTCTGTGTTTGCCAAACCTCTGACCGATCTCACCAGGAAAGGTGCTGATGCGGTTCAGTGGACTACTGAGGCCATTGAGGCTTTTGTGTTGCTAAAGGAGAGGTTCAGCTCTGCTCCCATCCTTACGCAGCCTGATGTGACTAAACCATTTTTGGTTGAGGTTGATGCTTCTTCTGTGGGGGTCGGCGCAGTGTTGTCTCAGGAAAAGACGGATGGAGTACATCCCTGTGCTTTTTTTTCAAAGAAATTTTCTGAGTCTGAACTAAATTATGATATCGGTAATCGGGAATTGTTGGCAATTAAACTCGCATTTGAACACTGGCGTCATTTTTTGGAGGGAGCGGAATTTCCCGTTCAAGTCTTCACCGATCATAAAAATCTGATCTACCTTGATGCTGCCAAACGCTTGAATGCCCGTCAGGCTAGGTGGGCACTGTTTTTCTCACGCTTTAATTTTACCGTTACTTACATCCCAGGTACTAAAAATGTTAAAGCTGATGCTTTGTCTCGCAGCTTTTCTCCTATGGTGGGTACTGAGGAGGAGGAAAACATTTTGCAAGAGGGGGTTGTTATTGCGGTTTTGGACTCCGTGTTGGAAGATGAGATTCTTAAAGCACAGGAGAATGCCCCATCTAATACGCCGCATGGGAGGTTGTTTGTGCCTGGTACCCTGAGGAGAGATTTGTTTGTTGAATGTCATGACTCTCGGTTGGCAGGTCATCCTGGAATCTCTGAGACCAAGAGACTTGTGGGTCGCAGCTTTTGGTGGCCTGGATGGCAGAAGGAAGTCATTAAGTGGGTGCGTCAATGCACTGTGTGTGCTAGATCTAAGTCTTCTCATACTCCTGCTGCAGGGTTGCTTTGCCCTCTGGAGGTCCCTAGTGCACCTTGGACACATTTGGCTATGGACTTTATTACTGACCTTCCCCCCTCTGAGGGTTTCACTGTCATCTGGGTGGTCGTGGACCGTTTTAGCAAGATGTGTCACTTGGTTCCTTTCATCAAATTGCCCTGCGCTAAGACTCTCGCTAAGGCCTTTGTCAAGGAAATTGTCAGACTACATGGTGTTCCTACTGACATTGTTTCTGATAGGGGACCTCAGTTTGTGGCTCGTTTTTGGCGCGCCTTTTGTGACAGGTTGGGAGTTCATTTGTCGTTTTCATCCGGATATCATCCTGAGTCTAATGGCCAGACAGAAAGGAAAAACCAGGATGTTGAGCAGTTCTTGCGTTGTTTTGTGACTGATAATCAAGAGGGGTGGTCTGAGTTTCTGCCACTTGCTGAGTTTGCTCTTAACAATCATACATCCGCTTCTGCTGGTTGTTCGCCTTTTTTTTGTTGTACTGGGAGACATCCGTCTTTTGGGTCATTTTCCAAGTTGGGATCGGCTGTACCTGAAGAGGAGAATTTTTCTGGTGTGTTGGAGAGAGTTTGGACTGATGTGCGTGGTAATCTTCAGGAGGCTAACAAAAGATCCAAAGTGTATTTTGATAGAAAACGACAAGAGGTTTTGTTTGCTATTGGTGACATGGTCTGGTTGTCCTCTAAGAATCTGCGCTTGAGGATTCCGTCTAAGAAATTGGGTCCCAAGTTTGTAGGGCCCTTTAAGGTGCTTCAGGTTATTAACCAATCTGCTGTTAAGTTGGAGCTTCCCACCTCCTGGAAGATTAATCCGGTGTTTCATGTTTCTCTCTTGAAAAAAGCTGAGGTCTCAGATGGAGACGTCTCTGCCACTGTTCCCCTGGTGGTGGAGGACGGGCAATATGAGATTTCCCGCATCCTAAATTCTAGACGGTATAGAGGGGGTTTGCAGTACCTCGTCGCTTGGAAGGGTTATGGACCCGAGGATAACTCATGGGTGAGGGCGGATGATGTTTCTGCGTCTAGACTTGTCAGAGCGTTTCACAAGAGGTTTCCGGATAAGCCTAAGTCCTAGGGGATCCGGAGGATCCTCTTAGAAGGGAGGGTACTGTTAGAACCCTCTTGTTAGATTTTGTTTCAGTTTGCTGGTCACATGACCTTTTTTCCCTATTTAGTCTGGCTCCGCCCTTCTGGCTTTGCTGGACTTCATTGTATTATCTACTCTTAAGCTAGCCGGGTGCTTAGGTGCCTTACTCTGTCAGTTTTGCTTAATCTTAGGATCTCGTAGTAATTTGTTTTCTGTTTAATTTTCCCTGCTACAATTTCTGTTAGGAGGTGTCCACCTTTTCTCCCAGTCCCTAGATCTTGTAGGGATTCCTCCCTCGCAACTATAGGTCTTCGTTCAGACTAGCTGAGGACTTTAGCGGGTCTGGTCGCAGGATCAGGTTCCCCGTTACATCGTAGGGATCAAGCTCAGTTTTATTGTAGGGACAGAGTTCCCATCTTTCCTTAGTGCTTGTAGCAGTTCATAACAGGCTGCTTCTCTAAAAAGTGCTCTCCTTGCTTGGGATGTCATTTCAGGTGAACGGCCAAGTTTGGTAGTTTTGCAGTTGTGCCATACTCCTTCCAATTTTTGGATGATGGATTGAACACTGCTACATGAGAAGTTTAAAGCTTGGGCTATTTTTTTCATAACCTATCGCTACTTTACTCTTCTCCACAACTTTATCCCTGACCTGTCTAGTGTGTTCCTTGGTTTTCATGATGCTATTTGATCGCTAATGTTCTCAAACAAACCTCTGAGGTCTTCACAGAACAACTGTAGTTATACTGAGAATAAATTACACACAGGTGGACTCAATTTACTATTTATGTGACTTCTTAGGCAAGTCAACACTCAGGATATTATTAGGGGTATCAGATTACAGGGGGATGGATATAAATGCATATAATAATTTTCAGATTTATATTTTTTAAATATTTAGAAAACCATTCATCTTTTTATTTACATTTCACAAATACTTGCTAGTTTGTAGTGGTATGTCACATAAAATTCCAATAAAATACATTTAAGTTTGTGAGTGTAATGTGAAAAAATGTGGTAAAGTTCAAGGGGTATGAAAACTTTTTCAAGGCACTGTAATAGGCTTTATCATGTGTTCCAATGCTTTGTTGCTCTACATGTATGGATATCACATTTTATAAAATTACATATTCCTGATCCTTTTTTGATAACAGGAAGTTAGTTTTGACTTATTTCACTGTAGTCTTAGGTAGGTTTTAACTTCTCTCTTCTGCCAATTTTTTGTTAAACACTTTATTTTTTACTCTCCTTCTTCCGGGAGGCATTACTTTTTTATTTTTCCGCTGCCCTTGTTCTGCTAGTACAATAAACCTCATTTCAAGGCAGAAACATTACTGTGTCCAATAGCTATTAGATATATCAAACTGAAATAGCTGTTGCAAAAACACCAATTTTTATAAAACAATAAGCTTAAGATTAATAGGGGTGCCCAAACTTCTTTTTCATATAACTGTAATATTCTGAAAAATTGGAAAAAAAATGTAAGTGAAATTTTGAGATTTTGTTTTTACATGATTTATTATATGGTAAAATCGATATGGAAACATGATTCTACAAATTCAGTGATTTCAAACTTGTAGCATATTTTTATTAAGTGGTAAAATATATTCTGAAATTTGGAAAAATATTCTGAAATTTGTAGACAAATAGTGTTGTCATTTTCTAAGAAATTAACATTTTATTTTTCTATCGATGGAGTTGTATGAAAGGCTGCTTTCTTGTGTGGTGAGATGAAGATGTTACTGGTATCATCTTATTGTACATATGTTTTAATCGCTCTTGATTGCATTTCCTGGAGAAGCAGGGAGGCGCGTACCCTATGGCTTAATTAATTTTATATGTTGACAGATTGGTTTTTTTTTGGATGCTGAAATATCAATATACAAAGTATGTTTCTTTTTTTAATTATTTTACTTTTGCATTGGAAAAAGGTGAGAAAAAAATACTCAAACTTTATTTTTTTTTTAACAATTTTTAAAAACTTTATTTAGTAATACATTTTAGTCTTTACTTTAGTTCCTTTAGTGTCTATTTTTGCCATTTTTTATGGGCACCCAGGACCACTAAAATACGTTAAAAATGTGTTTCCCGTTCTGTAACAATTATTTTTATTAAGACTCTTTTTTCATGGGTGGGCTTAATAATTGAGATTTGGATTGACAGTTTCATTTTTTTATTTATCTGTTATTTTATATGCATGTTTAAATTATTTTCCACACTCTCCAAAAGTGCATAAAAAACATTTGGAGGGGCATTTAAATACTGAAATATTTTTATTTTCATCATATTTCCCTTTTAACTGGGGCTGGCATATTCGTCTCAGTTAGAAGGGTAATGCAGCCTCCTGACTACATAGCAGCACTGTCTGAGTCTCTTATGACCCAGCTCCTCCTGCTCACTCCGTAGCTCCTCCTGCTCCCTCCGTATACATGACAATCACATCACAACTGTGTATGGAGACGGAAGCGCTATCAGTGTTTATTACTGTATACATAGCGCTTCTTTAGAGCTTTATAAACAGCAATGCAGGCAGCGAGGGTAGGCCGCTTCTGTTTTCTCTATGGGGAATCCAGCTGTCTCTACAGGGACTTCCGCAGCTACATTATTGCGTCTAGCTGCACTCTTGTGCGGTGACGTTTTAGCACAGATGGAACAGAGGTTTATTACGCTCTGTGCCTTCTCTATGGTGACTCCAGCTGTCTTGATAGCGGGGGCCCTTTTTGCACATGTACACAATTTTAGAACATCAGTGTAGAGAAGAAGTATCATCTCCTGGATGTTTGAAGCCTATGGGGGGTCCGGAAGCAGTAAAACAGCAGCGATCCACACCATTTATTCTCTATGGGACTGCTGAATCAACTCATTCAAATGTTTAGCCCTACTGTACATTTTTAATCACTGGAGGACTAGGTTATTTTTATTTTGCCTCCTCATATTCTAATGTTTACATTTTTTGTTTTGTGGGACATGTTATGGCTTATGTAGATAACATGTTTTGGTAGCTATGCATTAGTGCTTCTGTTGTTTTTATTTGTGTAAAACTTAATTTTTTTAAATTAATTTTACTTTTTTTATCTCATAGGGGATTTGGAATTTTGATTTGTAAGTATAATTTATCCATGTGTCAGTACTTTAGTGATTCTACATATAGTACACAAGCAGTTGTTAGGTCATACCTAAGTACTTTGTTAGGATGCTTTCACATTATATTCCGGCACCCATTTGGTGGCCCCGTCGAGGCTTATGTTCGAACAAACCGCAAAACGGGATTCGGACGTATGCTCCAATGGGGCCGTAGAATATAATGGTGTCAGCAGATGCACTCTTCTACGTCTGAGTATTCGGCTCCATTAGGAGTACACGCTCAAAAATGATGCAGATAGAGCACACGTTCGCTCTGACGGCATCATTATTGTTTACGGCCTCCTCGGTACATACAGTACAGACCAAAAGTTTGGACACACCTTCTCATTTAAATATTTTTCTGTCTTTTCATGACTATGAAAATTGTAAATTCACACTGAAGGCATCAAAACTATGAATTAACACATGTGGAATTATATACTTAACAAAAAAGTGTGTAACAACTGAAATTATGTCTTATATTCTAGGTTCTTCAAAGTTGGCTCCTTTTGCTTTGATAACTGCTTTGCACACTCTTTGCATTCTCTTGATGAGCTTCAAGAGGTAGTCACCAGAAATGGTTTTCACTTCATAGGTGTGCCCTGTCAGGTTTAATAAGTGGGATTTCTGGCCTTATAAATGGGGTTGGGACCATCAGTTGTGTTGTGCAGAAGTCTGGTGGATACACAGCTGATAGTCCTACTGAATAGACTGTTAGAATTGGTATTATGGCAAGAAAAAAGCAGCTAAGTAAAGAATAACGAGTGGCCATGCCATCATTACTTTAAGAAATGAAGGTCAGTCAGTCCAAAAAATTGGGAAAACTTTGAAAGTGTCCTCAAGTGCAGTTGCAAAAACCATCAAGCGCTATAAAGAAACTGGCTCACATGAGGACCGCCCCAGGAAAGGAAGACCAAGAGTCACCTCTGCTTCTGAGGATAAGTTTATCCGAGTCACCAGCCTCAGAAATCGCAGGTTTACAGCAGCTCAGATTAGAGACCAGGTCAATGCCACACAGAGTTCTAGCAGCAGACACATCTCTACAACAACTGTTAAGAGGAGACTTTGTGCAGCAGGCCTTCATGGTAAAATAGCTGATAGGAAACCACTGCTAAGGACAGGCAACAAGCAGAAGAGACTTGTTTGGACTAAAGAACACAACGAATGGACATTAGATCAGTGGAAATCTGTGCTTTGGTCTGATGAGTCCAAATTTGAGATCTTTGGTTCCAACCACCTTGTCTTTGCGTGACGCAGAAAAGGTGAACGGATGGACTCTACATGCCTGGTTCCCACCGTGAAGCATGGAGGAGGAGGTGTGATGGTGTGGGGATGCTTTGCTGGTGACACTGTTGGGGATTTATTCAAAATTGAAGGTATACTGAACCAGCATGGCTACCACAGCATCTTGCAGCAGCATGCTATTCCATCCGGTTTGCGTTTAGTTGGACCATCATTTATTTTTCAACAGGACAATGACCCCAAATACACCTCCAGGCCATGTAAGGGCTATTTAACCGAGGAGGAGAGTGATGGGGTGCTACGCCAGATGACCTGGCCTCCACAGTCACCAGACTTGAACCCAATCGAGATGGTTTGGGGTGAGCTGGACCGCAGAGTGAAGGCAAAAGGGCCAACAAGTGCTAAGCATATCTGGGAACTCCTTTAAGATTGTTGGAAGACCATTTCCTGTGACTACCTCTTGAAGCTCATCAAGAGAATGCCAAGAGTGTGCAAAGCAGTAATCAAAGCAAAAGGTGGCTACTTTGAAGAACCTAGAATATAAGACATATTTTCAGTTGTTTCACACTTTTTTGTAAAGTGTAATGTATAATTCCACATGTGTTAATTCATAGTTTTGATGCCTTCAGTGTGAATTTACAATTTTCATAGTCATGAAAAGACAGAAAAATCTTTAAATGAGAAGGTGTGTCCAAACTTTTGGTCTGTACTGTACGTCCAATTTCCTCTTTTTGGGGGGAGGGCGGGTTCGGATCTAAGCTTCAATGGGGCCACCAAATGGGTGCTGGAATGTAATGTGACAGTACCCTTAGGAAATAAGGCCATATAGCCCTGGCCTAGGTCAATGTCTCATGATCCTTTGATTCAAGGTTGGGTGTCACTACAAAGTCTCTTTTTGTGTGCCATGTAGATTGATGCAAGAGTTAAAATGCAGAAACCAGAGGTCTGATTCCCTTGACAGAGCAGGGCCGTAGATGTGTTACAGTAGTTGCCCTACTCCTAATCATTTGGTCACTTTAGCAGTGTCCTCGACATGATGCAGCTACTTTTTCCACTTATGACAGACATACTCTATATACAGAATAGAATATGTATTCTGACATACACTAACCCAGCACAGCGGAGAAGGACACTGGGAGACTCAGAACACTGAGCACGGCGTGAATACAGCATAACACCAGATAATATAAACCCTACAAACTGACTGCAGATAGTTAATGTCTTTCTTACTTTTCTTGATGAAGGTGAAGAGTTTTAGAAATACGACTGCAATCCTTTTCAGACAAGTTTTCTTTCTCATCTCTTGTATTTCCTTTGATTGTAGCAGTATGAACTTGTGTAAACTTGGCGGTCACTTTAATCTCATGGTGAGGTTTAATGTGTGGTAAGGTCAGGTTTCAATGGTAATATGAAATATACAAGTGGATGATTTGAACAGTTGCCACAAATGTTGAAACGACTTGCATTTTTGGAATGGGCAGGTCACATGGGTGGTGAGTGTATTTCATAACTTTGGAAAAAAATGAAGAGTGTGTGTGTGTATTCTATTAAACTGAATTTGACCTATCAAGTCCGTTTATCTACAGGCTGACATATGCCAATAATGGATCATGAGCTGTCTGCTATACTGTGTCTCACCGGGCACAAAAAATGGAAAGCCTATCATGGTGCATCAATTTTGTCATTACTATCTATCTGGGTAAATGTCTAATTTTTAAATAGGGTATACGGTGGAATATTACATTAAATATATTTTTTTAATCTATGTTACACAGGAGTAATATGGGTCTATGGGAAACAGATGTGAGCACATCACAAAATGATAGAGTAGAACAATCTGCTCCCACGTTTCTATGTACATGTCCATTGTCTTTGTATTGATAATGTGATAACTAATATATGTGTAATTAACTTTGGAAAATATTGCAGCCCCTATCATTTTTGCAACAATAATTATGAAACCGTATCGGCAGGGTCGAGAACGAATAAAGGATGGGAGAAGGGGCGGGGTTTGTATGGAAATTTGTATTAATGTTTATGTTGCATCTGGAAAAAAATTAATAAAAATTTTATCTGATTAAAAAATAGAATTTGTTGAAAGTGAAACACAATTTATTGGCAATCCATTTAGTTAATGTTTTGGTGTAAACAGACCTTCATCAGGAGCTCAGGACTGATTGAAGCTTGTGCTGTCCTTGTGATTTATACATTATAGTCCTTCAAATTTTAGAAAAACACATTCCATTAAAGAATACAAAACCAAGCCTCCCCCATTGATGGACCTGCGTGTGGGTAGGAAGGTCTCCCTTGGTCTCCTTTTTGAGGTAATGGTTGTAGAGCACTTTATTAGACTGATTTAGGCTAAGTAATGGTTACATGCACTCAAGCACTTTGCTTTGTTTCTTTGGGGTTAATTCATGGCACATTACCATTAATATACGTTTAATACTCCATTTGCAATTGGCACTTTATATTGATTTATATTTTGAAATTTAAAGCCCCTATTTTTGTGATACATTATATCTTTATGAGTGGCATTACCAAAGCTGTATCATTATGTGTATACTAATGTTCATAGCCTATACTTTAGAGACCATCTGTTGACCTGTTTTTTTGACAGGAGGCATCATTATGTGTAAATTTTAATATTTTTTTGATTTTGTGATTGAAATAAAAGCTAAATATTTTAATCAATACATTCTTTTGCCTGTCCATCAATGGGGGAGGCTTGGTTTTGTCCTTGTGATTTGCAGCGCCGTACATGACTGCGATCTATGTCGCTATGTGAATGGCGAAATAAAAGTGAAACTGACAATTTATGAAATAGAAAGGAGTGCTTTGATGCGAAAAGACAGCTTGATACTAAAGGCATATGGATCTGACTTAAATTTTGAGTTCCTGGGTGTGGAGCAGTTAAAGAAAAATGGCTGATTGCCACATTTTCTTTTCTACCTTTCTAGACACTTGAATGTTGGCGTCTTGCCCGAACTTAAACACTTTGATCAGACTCCCGCTTTATTCGAAATTAAAATAAATGTTTCTAATAAAAAAAAGAAAAAAGAAAACTACTCTTACCAAAATGCCTAAGATAAAATTCTCCGATAAATCGATACAAAAATAAGGCGTTGTTATTCGAATGCAAACAAAGCAACTCCATGTAATATATGTAAATTAATAAGTGCAGATAGACTGGTATCATGTGAAATCTAATATTTCTATGCAGGAAAAATAGGCGAGCTTTGATAACGTCTACTTTCATTCTCTTGCCATATAGCGTGTGCATTCCGCAGAATTCAAAAGTAAAGTCTGAGCTAAGAAACAAGAATGGAAACCATCAATGTCTTTATAACAACGGTTCTGCACTTAGTTATTTTTAAGCAGAGGAGACATCCGAGATGAGCACCCATGCTTGCCCTTTTTCAACGGCATTGTTTGTTTTCATTCGAAGAAGACTCAATAGATGCCAGACAACTACCAAGGTCATTAAACCCTATGCCAGTGATGAAATAACGAACAATATTAGAAAAACAGCAAAATAGATTTCTTTTATACTGGTGACATTGAAATTATGAAAGGATAAGCTTCCATGTCTGTGCAAATGTCACATAATAAATCAGAATCCCATAAAATTTAGAGTACGGCATATTCAGAAGGAAACGATTACTATAAACAACTCCCTATTTAGGGAGTTGATATGTCACATCATCCGTTTCAATATCCTTTACTAAGCTCAGGCGGTAAGGGATATATTAGCGTAATAAGAAAATCCTTGCATTAAGCAAAATCATTTGTTACGAAAGGTAGGAAATAAACTATATTAGTTATAGACGTTACATGTCTTCCCGGACGGTAGAAAGAAATCAGAACAGTTTCTTTCATATTTTCATAAAAGTTGCATAAATTGATTATTACAAAAATATTCAATCCTATAAAGCATTTGTGTCTATGTGATTATTGTTTTTTTGCTTACTGAATATTCTGTTAAATTAATAAAAAGTAAAACTAGTGTATCCAAACTGATCCCAGTAGAAAACCAAACAATATAAACTATAGGTAATATAAACTAATACTCACTAGCGCTCATAACACAAAAGAACTGTTATTAGGACACAAAATAATAATTAATGAACAATAATTCAATATATAAATATATATATTTATTGCATCACCTTCATTAGGCTTTCAAACACCATATAAATTACTTAAAAAAAAACAACTAACAGAGTTATATATATTTTGTGACCCGGAAAATGTAGTTATCTGTTCTCCCAAACACTGATATGCTTATGCTAAATGTGGCACATCTGGATATGCTATTATAAGAAAAACAGAATGTAGTTGAGTACATCTCTGCTTTCGGGATTTATGCAGGCGGTACATTAAAAAGAAGATAAGCTGTGAAACAAGGTTTATCCAATAAAATCCAGTGAATCGGACAAAGTACAACAAGAAAGGTAAACGGTAGGACACATCTTGACTCGTGTTCGTGCTTTCATAATGGAAGTTTGATCGTTTGCTTGATTCTCGGCAAATATTTCAGCTGCTTTTAGGGGTTTGATTTTTGAGCTTCTACGTCTTATAGAATCTTCCAGCTGTTTCTTTAAGGAACAATTAAAACTACCGTACTATCATTTCTATTTGTTTTATACAACTATGAACAATGTCTAAGAGTCGCATATTAGTTTTTATCGTCCAGACATACGGGAACTCGTGATATTTTTCTTTCAAAATTGTAAAAGCACGGAAGGAGAATTCAATCTTTCCGTGTATTCTTAGCACATCACTAATTGAGAGTGTTTTTACAGACCGATACAATTGTATCCTCGACGTCAAAAGCAGGATAATCAGTGGATACTGTATAAATACTGATGTGATCGTATTGCCCTTTGTGCTGAAATTTTATTAATGTAAGAAACAACCTAACATATTGGGCGGATTTACAAACGTTTCAGTGTTATTTGCACCAATTGAAAAAAAAAATGGAATTCATCCGTCAATCAATCCCTGTAGGATTTTCATCAATTAAATTGATTGTTTTGTACTAAGAGATTAAACTATGTTAATTACATAATTTCATTCTAATATATTATTTCAGTAATATTTCATGACTGTCTCTAGTAAAACAATTCTGAAAGATTTCTGCCATTTATTAAAATCATAACATTTTCCAAAAAGCCAGTTATCTATTGAATCTCTCCTCCGACAAACTCTTAAAATAAAATACAAAATATGAATTGGCAAGTCACAAAACGATGCTTGGGTTCGCGTCCCAGAATTTTTCTTATTTTGACTTTTCGTTAGTGGTAGTCAGTTAGTAGTATGGATTATTGAACATTTCCACTTATTTATGCATCAAAAACCACAAATGGAAAGATTAGATTAAAAGAAAAAAAGGACCGAATTTAAAAAACAAAAGATTTTCCACAGGGCCATAGGTAAATGTTCATGGCTGTACTATGCTACTCATTGGTTAATTCTCAAGTTTAGAGCCTCGTAGTGTCATGAAAGGTAAGAAAAGCAGCCGAACGCTGGAGATTATTATTATTAGATTGTCCCTATCATTCTGCGGACAGGCGTACCACTGACTCAACTGCGGCCACTGCATTGTCAAAGAGAACAAAATGCTTGCTAGTGGCCTTATTTTTCTATTATTTCTTTTATTCAATTTATGTAATGGATCATATAAGTCTACGGCTTTACTCTACGTATGCCTACACAATTTAGTAAAAATAAAATCAGCGACATAATTGACTGTTGCTTGAAAATGACCCAAAGAAACGTGGGAAAAATAAAACAAAAACATTAAAAGAACTATAAATGTTATTCGCGAGGGAAACATTTTAACCCTTTTGTGACTTAAGAATCATTTACGAATTTAGAAAAAAATCATTCAATGGAAAAATATTAATTTATTTTGCTTTTCTTTATTTTTTCTTTAAGACATTTGTGATATACTCTTTTCAATATTTTTCTTGGTTATATCATTTCATGCACTAAAATATTTGTCATTAGGCATAATAATGCGGATGGTATATAACATGTGCTATACTTAGTTCTAATGCTATAACAATGAAGTTATTATATCACTTCATACTGTAACATCATTTATATAATGTGAAAAAGTATAGTCAGTTCAGTCCATCACTTTATACTCTATAGTAGTTCGTGCCACATCGGATCATTTAGCATGTGGTGGGTACATAATTTTATACTCCTTTATGGTTATAATAATGGTGTACAGTTATGATTAATATTAAGATGACCAAATTCTACTCAAATTCTATAAAATTCACAGATCCCGGCAAATTCAAACAATTTGCAATCTGATTGCTGAAAATCAATCAAAAATACCCGACACCTTTTAGCACATTTCAGAAGATTGCATCATTAATAGAAGGTTGACGCATTACGTCTTGCAGCTATCACATCACATGGGATAATATAGCTAGTATAATAGTCTAGGCAGAGAAGCCAGCAGACATTTTAGGGTGTTTTTGAGATGGTTAGAGTACATAAGAAATCAAAACTCAGGAACAGATACAGGAAAAGAAAGTCCTACACATTGGACATGTAATAATACAGTGGCATGCAAAAGTTTGTGCACTCCTGGTCAAAATTACTGTTACTGTGAACAGTTAAACAAGTTGGAATGGTCTCTAAAAGTCATTTTTACATTTTAAAAATTACAAAAAGGAAAATGGGCCAATGAAAAAGTTTGGGCACCATTGGAGATTTGTGTGCTCAGATAACTTTGACCAAGGTTTCAGACCTTAAGTAGCCTGTAAGGGTTATGACTTGTTCACTATCACTGTTAGGAAAGGCAAATTTCCCAGCTTTATAAAAACCCAGCCTCCTCTAAAACTGTGCCAAAAAGCAGCAGCCATGGGTTCTTCTAAGCAGCTGCCTAACACTCTGAAAATGAAAATGGTGGAGGCCCACATAGCAGGAGAAAGCTATAAGGAGATAGCAAAGCATTTTTAAGTTGCCCTTTCCTCGGTTCGAAATCTAATTAAGAAATGGCAGCTAAAAGGAAAAGTGGAGGCCAAGATAAGGTCTGGAAGACAAAGCCAAGCAAAATTTCAGTGAAAGATGCTTATATGATTGCTAGAGAGGCAAATCAGAACCCCCACTAGACTGCAAAAGACCTTCTAAAATATTTAGCAGACTCTGGAGTGGTACATGGTTCTACTGTTCAGAGACACCTGCACAAATGTGACCTTCATGGAAAAATCATCAGAAGAAAACCTCTCCTGTGTCTTCACCATAAAATTCTGCATCAGAAGTATGCAAAAAAACTTCTAAACAAGTCTGATGCATTTTGGAAACAAGACCTGAGAACCGATGGGGTTAAAATACAACTCATTGGCCACAATGATCAAAGGTATGTGTGGAGAAAAAAGGGCAAAGAATTTCAGGAAAAGAACATATCGCCAACCATTAATCATGCTTTGGTGTTGTGTTGCAGCCAAATGCATGGGGAACATTTCACGGGTAGAGGAAAGAATGGATTCAATGAAATTTCCACAAAATCTGGATGCAAACATAACATCATCTGTAAAAAAGCTGAAGTTGAAAGGAGGATGGTTTCTACAAATAGATAATGATCCTAAACACATGTCAACATCCACAATTCCGCAAGCTATGATACTTTCAAAACAGGGTGCTACTAGATATTAACCATGCAGGATGCCCACACTTTTACATCGGCCCATTTTCCTATAGTAATAGTAATTTTTAAAATGTAAAAGACGAAAATATATATTTATTTTTTGCTTAAAATATAAAGGAAATGTGTCATCTCTAACTTTAGGCCCTTTAGAGATGATTTCATCTTCAACTTGCTTAACTGTTCACAATAACAGTAATTTTGACAAGACGTGGCCAAACTTTTACATGCACTAAAGATTATTCTAGTATTGAATAACGGCTCGCTCGCATTAGCGTATAATACAGAGGAGTGCAATTTGAAAGAACGCCTAACAAGGACTTTCTGCTGAAGTCCAAAGCAGTGTTCGGGTAAGTCTGTGGTGGCGCGGAGAAAGAGAGAGATTGATTTTTTTACCAGTTCAGGTAACCATATTTTTCAATGGTGTTCGAGTTCTGGTACCCAAACCGAACTTTCAAAATGTTTGGGTCAGGTATCAGAACCTCAACTCCCAGTAGTCCGCCCATCCGTAGACAGGGATCATTCTAGTAAGTCAGATTGAGAGCATGTGCAGACAATGTCTTTTTCAAGTGAATCACAGTATAAAGAAAAAAATGCCAGCTCACCGATCTTCAGAAAGTGCACGGAACTCCGTCCTGATGAGACGCATTCAGGTGAAATTTGAAGACCAATTGTTCCAGCTCTTCCATAAAAAATTTCTTTGATAAAGATCGCAGCAGCAATCGAAACGCGTAGCTCGTCTTCACGTGTGCCTTGATGTTGTCTAAGAAGCTGATCATGTTTTTATCGTGACAAAATAAAGGAATTTTTTATGGGACAGCTGGAACAATTGATCTTTTTCAAGTGAGTAACTTGCCTGAAAAAGCTCCAAATGCTTAAAAAGAATGACCATATACAATGTAAAAACGATTTGCTCTTCATATTTGCCGTCTTTTGAGCTTCTTATAACAGCTTCAGGTTTCCAAATACACAAAGCAGTTCAAAGAACTGACCTGACCATTCTTCTGGCTTCACCAGAACCAACATCAATAGATGTATGAATATCAAGTGATCAATTGCAATGTCAGGTGAGCCTCCAGTATGTACAATTGAATCACATGAACCTGCAATTCCCGGTATGTCCTTAACAATGGTAAAGGGATGATGGGAGTTGTTCTTACCAGCTATCATCAGAATGTGGACCACACAGGAACCACAGCACTAATGAGACACAGGAAGTAATACTAAACATTTAAAGTGAACCTGTCACCAGGTTTGGACGATAAGAAATACAACCATCACCTCTCAGGCCTGATTTACAGCATTCTATAATGCTGTATTATAAGCCCCAACCCGACCTGTAAGAGAAAAAAATAACTTTTATTATACTCAACTGCGGGGCGGTCCGGTCCGGTGGGTGTCGCTGGTCTTGGTCCGGCGCCTCCCATCTTCTTACGATCCCCGTCCACTGGCTTGTTTCGTGTGGATGACGCGTCCCTTCATCATCCACACAGTCTCCTCGGCACCGCGCTCCTGTGCAGGCATACTTCTCTGCCCTGTCGAGGGCAGAGCAAAGTACTGCAGTGCACATGCGCCGGCTCTTTGACCTTTCCCAGCGCCTGCGCACTGCAGTACTTTGCTGTGCCCTCAACAGGGTAGAGAAGTATGCCTGCACAGGAGCACGTTGCCGAGGAGATGCGTCATCCACATGAAGCAAGCAGAAGGGCGGCATCACAAGAAGGAAGGCGCTGGAATAAGACCAGTGACACCCCTCAGACCGGACTGCCCCGCAAGTGAGTATAATAAGTTATTTTTCTTCTCTTGCTGGTCAGGTTGGGGACGGATATACAGCATTATAGAATGCTGTATATCAGCCCTGAAAGGTGATGGCCATATCTCTTATCAGCCAAACCTGGTGACAGGTTCCTTTAAAGAGTAACTTAACTTTTGGGAGATATCTTACAAGTTTTATGCCCTTTAATTTTGTGGTAGATAGGTGATGTCTGAGTTCTGAGACCCCCACAGTTTTCTCATAAGACCTTTTAGAGGTGTGTAGCTCAGGAGACTCGTGCACACAGAAAACCTATAACGTTTTATTCAATCTCTCCTGTCTCCTGAGATGCACACTGTAAGGGGTCTTTGAGTGATTAGTGGGGATTTCAGAACCGGGTCTTCAATCAATGCGTTCACAAATAGGCTTAAAACATACACATCCCTAAAAAAAAATAAAGGGAAAACCAAAATACCACATCCGAGATATCACTAAATGAAATATTCCACTTGCAAATCTTTATTCATTACATAGTGGAATGCGTTGAGAACAATAAAAAAATAAAAATTATCAATGTAAATCTAAATTAATATCCCATGGAGGTCTGGATTTGGAATGATATTCAAAATAAAAGTGGACAATCAAATTACAGGCTAATCCAACTTCAGTAGAAATTCCTCAAGACTAGGAAATGATGCTCAGTAGTGTGTGTGGCCTTCACGTGCTTCTTGTGTGAACTCCCTACAATGCCTGCACATGGTCCTGATGAAGCTGCAGATGTTTTCCTGAGGGATCTCACCCCAGACATGGATTAAAGCATCAGTCAAATCCTGGACAGTATGTGGTGCAACGTGGCATTGCTGGATGGATTGAAACATGATGTTCCAGATGTGACACACTTAAGACACGTGATGCCTAGCATTGTCATGCATCAAAAGGAACTTAGGGCTCAGTGCACCTGCATATGGTCTCACAATGGGTCTGAGAATCTCATCCCGGTACCTAATGGCAGTCAGGGTACCTCTGGCTAGCACAAGGAGGGCTGTGTAGCCGTCCAAAGAAATGCCTTCCCACACCATTAATGACCCACTGCCAAACTGATTATGCAGGAGGATGTTGCAAGCAGCAGAATGTTCTCCACGGTGTCTCCAGAGTCAGTCACGTCTGTCACGTGCTCAGTGTGAACTTGCTTTCATCTGTGAAGAGCACTGAGCGCCAATGTCGAATCTGCCAATCTTAGTGTTCTCTGCAAATGCCAATTGCCCTGCACGGTGTTTGGCTGTAACCACAACACCCACTTGTGGACGTCGGGACCTCATACCACCCTCAAGGAGTCTGTTTCTAACAGTCTAAGCAGACACATTGATTTTAGTGGCCTGCTGGAGGTCATTTTGCAGGGCTGTGGCACAGCTTCTCCTGTTCCTCCTTTCACAAAGGAGGAGGTAGCTGTCCTACTGCTGGGTTGTTGCCTTGATAAGGCCCCCTCCACATCTCCTGGTGTACTGGCCTGTCTCCAGGTATCTGTTCCATGATCTGGACACTGTGCTGACAGACACAGCTACCCTTTTTGCCATAGCTCACATTGATGTGCCATCCTGGATGAGCTGTACTACCTGAGCAACTTCTGCGGGTTGCTACTGTAACCTATAGGAGTGAGAGCAATGACAAAACTCTAAAGTAACCAAAACAACAGCCAAAAAGGATGAGAACAGTCTGTGGTCACTCCCTGCAGAACCACCCCTTTATAGGGATTATCTTGCTAATTGCCTATCATGTCTACCTGTTTTTTCCATTTGCATAACAGCAGGAGAAATTGATTAACAATCCGTGTTGCTTCATAACTGGACAGGATAATTTCAGACGTGTGATTGACTTGGAGTCACATTGTGTTGTTTAAGTGTTCCCTTTATTTTTTTGAGCAGTGTATAAAAAAATTCTCTCAAAAGTTTAATTACTCTTTAACGTGCATTTACACTGGATGATAATTGAGAACCAAATATCGGTCTATCTAAACATTCTGACAATCACCCGATGCACAAGAAAAATGTACATTCGTTCGGTGGAATGATTTTTAAGCATGCTTAAATATCATCGTTCTCGGTAGCAGACAGTCCTGTGTAAACATGCGCTGCCAAGAATAATGTTACTCGGTGCCCACAGAACAATAATGTTAACGTTCGATCGGTGTACGTGAAAGTGTGATTGGGACTGTCTCTACAGGAAAGTGAATGGCTGTTGACTGGCTTTATATATATCCAATTTTTAAACACCATCATTATCCAGTGTAAAGGCAAGCTTAGATCCAGGTACCTATACTCTAGGTGACATCTTCTCTGATTTGAGTTGTTCGCATTGCTTTCTCCCTTTCTCCTTCATCTGGTCCTGATGACATGATGACTTTTCACAGCCACAGCTTGTGTCCGCAGACTTCCCTCTTTAGTCTTACACAACACATCCCAACACGGTGCCCTTACATATAACAGCGTCATAATGCAACCTGAATAAAACTACACAAACATGCTGTGCCCTAAATGACCACTATATTGTGCCACTAAATTCTTGCCCCTTACTGTGCTCCCTACACAAATAGTTACCAAACATTGTCCCTTTTATGATAAATTGCTTTCACACTATTCTCTCCCATAAAATATACCTACCACACTGCCCCCCTCATACACTATGACCGCCACATAGTCTGCCCTGGTAAACTATGACAGGCACCCAGCCCCTTTATAAACTACAACCAACAAACTGTACTCCCTCCTCACTATCTGCCCATGCTGCCCCCTCTTCACACTGTGCCTCCCCACGCTGTCATTTCTCTATACGTAGCCCCATGTTGGCTGTTGTCTCTTCTACATACTGAGATCCCCATGCTGCCCAGTTTCCAAACTGAACCCACATGCTTCACCACATCCCTCAGGTTGTCCACTCTTCATACTTAGCCCCTCGTGCTGTCCAACTATCCATAGTATGCCCTGTTGCTTTCCCTTATCCATACTTAGTCCCCAATGCTGCTTTACCCAATACTGAGCATCATTCATGCTGCCCTTTTTTCCACACTGGGCACCCGTGCTGCCCCTTCTACATAATGAGACCCCTCCTACTTCCATTTATCCATAATGAGCAACCCCCATGCTGCCCCTTCTTTATTCTGAGTAACTCCGTGCTGTCAGTTGGAGGCTCAGTATTCATGATGCGTGATCGCATGCTTTATGCCACATATCTTACACATTAGTCTCTAAATTAATCAGACCCTCATCAATACAAGCCTGAAAAATCCAGGTTTTGATGAATCCGGGCTGAAAAGTGTGTAAGTAGCACTGTGTTATTAAATCAGCTGTTGGTTACTACCGGGTTAACATTCATTACTGTGGTAAGGTCAATTTGACATTACTAAGACTGTGTTTGGATTAAAGAGATTGAAACAGGTTGTATACAGCCCTTAAAGACCCCAGAGTGCTATACAGAACGTTTCAGAGCAATTGGGAATGCCTGAAATTCGCATCAAATTTATTTGCTGCAAATCAAATTAATGGGAAAAATGCTGAACCTGGCGAATTCGAAAATATTCATCATCTCTACTTAATATATTACTTTACACTATAATTTAACCTCTTTAGGACCTATGATGTACAGGTATGTCATAGGACACCTCCCTCCCACCTGACCTCCTTCCTGCAGCCCGCATCTTTTCAGGCATATAACAGCTGATCTGATCATTGGCACCCCTGTCACATGATTGCGGGGCGCCTATGGGTTGGCATGACAACTGAGGGTCTGCAGCATCCCCGAGCTTGTCATTGCCGATCTGCTATGAGCGCCACACCGTGGCTGGCATTTATAACAGATGATCATTTCTGCTAAATATAGAAGGTCTGAAGCTGCAGCCCTGTTATGTGTAGTACAAGCGATCAGAAGCTCACAGCTTCAAGTCTCCTAAGCGGACTATTGAAGCAAGTAAAAAGTATAAAAAAAATGTTTTTAAAAATATAAAAAAAATAAAAAAAATAAAAGTTCAAATCACCCCATTAAAACAAACAATAAAAAAATAAAAAATACACACATTTGGTATCGCTGTGTTCAGAATCGCTCGATCTATCAAAATATAAAAATAATCTGATCAGTAAACGGCGTACAGAGAAAAAAAATCAAAATCCAGAATTACGTTTTTTTGGTTGCCACAATGGCGATAAAATGCAATAACAGGCAATCAAAACACTGTATCTATCTCAAAATGGCATCAATAAAAACGTCAGCTCGGCAACAAATAAGCCCTCAACCAGCTCCAGTTCCTAAAAAATGGAGACGCTGTAGGTGCAAAGAAATCGTCAAAAAAATGCAATTCTGACATTGTTTTTTGGGAACTGTTTTTACGATGTACATTCTGTGGTAAAATGACTGTGCTGTATGATTTTGCTCATCAGTACGATTATGGAAATACCAAACATGTCCAGTTTTTTTTAATAATTTTTGTGGTGAAAAAAATCAGAGACTTGCAAAAAAATACGGAATGTTATCTGATGTCTAGATAGTGTCTATTGCCTGGCTACTAAACAAATGTAACTGGCCCCCGAAGTGGTGTAACCAGCTCCAGTAATTTATCCACCCCATAATACATCATTCACTGATGACATATTTAGATTAGTCTTTATAGCGTATTGCTCGAAGTACAAATTCTCTGCAACTAAAGCTAATCGCACTAGTCATGGAGCATTTTAACTACAGGGCAGCAAAGCACGAAAATAAAAAAAAAAACTTTGCACTAAGATCTTTAAGACCAGGTTCACATGTGGCGTATTTTATATGCAGATTTCTAACACTCCTAATTCATTTCTCATTTTAATACTTAAAATGCAAGAAAGCAACGCAAGGTGGGCAGCCTAACCTGTGGATTTCGGGGCCATAATAATAATAAAAAATAAATAAATAAACAAAATACACACCATGAAGGTGAGCTTCTACAGGAAGTGACATGCTGCAAATTAAAAAAAAAAAAAAACAGTTTTAGGCCAGTTTCTGCACAAAAAGTAAAAAAAAGCCACAGCTGGCAGATAGGATTAGGTTACTATAACATGCAGTATGTAAAACCTACACCGAATAACCAACGTGTGGCGTCACGTTACTCCGGGTTATATAGTGACGGACGACGATTCAATTTATTCCTTTCCAAGAAATATTTAAATGAACGTCAAACGTGTCATGTATTGGGCACGTCAGTAAAACGCAACATATTTCCCAACTATGGTTAATCATAAATCCACTACTTTATCTTCAAAATGAGGAATAAACAACAAATATTTCCAATAAGTTAAAACCTTAGCAAGAGGAAAGGTCTAAGTGATTGTAGCTGATGTTTTGCCTCTGACTGACCTTCCATGGCCTCCTTTGGTATGAACGGTTCTGCTGTATGTGAACTTCAGAAAGAAATGTTGATTATGGAACAAGCCTCACTAGTCAGATCCTTCCTAAGCCACAGTGCTAATTTACAGAGGATGTATTACCGTACTTATCTGTAATAATGGTGTAAAGTCTGACTCTTCATGCTGCAGGCTGATTTACAAACCCATATGATTAGTGCAGACGGTTTCGTCAAATGGCATCACTTCTTAAAGTGTAGCCGTCAATTTAATTTTTATTTCATAAATCAATAGTAGACCTGGAAATTGTGCCCCAGGGCTGTGGAGTCTGAGTTAGAGCCCATTTTGGTGGAGTCGGAGTTGGAGTCGGTGTCATGGAAATTGAGTAGTTGGAGTCGGAGGTTTGGCTTTCCGACTCCATAGCCCTGGTGTCTAGTCGATCTTCTTCATGAGCTCACATGAAAGCTTGCTCCCATCGGGAATAAGGGGAGATGAAAGAGTGAGAACGGGCCATTTTCCGTTTTTGCGTTTTCGTTTTTTGTTCCCCTTCTTCCCAGAGCCATAACTTTTTTATTTTTCAGTCAATATGGCCGTGTGACGGCTTGTTTTTTTGTGGGACAAGTTGTACTTTTGAACGACACCATTGGTTTTAACATACTGTGTACTGAAATATGGGAAAAAATTGCAAACAAAAAGTGCAATCCCACAGTTGTTTTTGTTTTCTACCATGTTCATTAACCCCTTAGTGACAGAGCCATTTTGCAGCTTAATGACCGGGCCAATTTTTACAATTCTGACCACTGTCACTTTATGAGGTTATAACTCTGGAACGCTTTAACGAATCCAGATGATTCTGAGAATGTTTTTTCATGACATATTGTACTTCAAGTTAGTGGTAAAAAATTTTTTATATGACTTGCTTTTCTTTATGAAAAAACGGAAATATGGCGAAAATTTTGAAAATTTAGCAATTTTCAAACTTTAAATTTTTATGCCCTTAAATCAGAGCGATATGTCACACAAATTTCTTAATAAATATCATTTCCCACATGTCTACTTTACATCAGCACAATTTTGGGAACAAAATTTTTTTTGTTACAAAGTTATAAGGGTTAAAAGTTGACCAGCGATTTCTCATTTTTACAACACCATTTTTTTTTTAGGGACCACATCACATTTGAAGTCACTTTGAGGGGTCTATATGATAGAAAATACCCAAAAGTGACACCATTCTAAAAACTGCACCCCTCAAGGTGCTCAAAACCACACTCAAAAAGTTTATTAACCCTTTACATACTTCACAGGAACTGAAGCAATGTGGAAGGAAAAAATTAACATTTAACTTTTTTTGCAAAAACTTTACTTCGGAACCAATTTTTTTTATTTTCACAAGTGTTAAAAAAAATGAACCGCAAAATTTGTTGTGCAATTTATCCTGAATACGACGATACCCCATATGTGGGGGGTAAACCACTTTTTGGGCGCACGGCAGAGGTCGCAAGGGAAGGAGCGATGTTTGACTTTTTCAACGCAGAATTGGCTGGACGCCATGTCGCGTTTAGAGAGCCCCTGATGTGCCTAAACAGTGGAAAACCCAACAAGTGACCCCATTTTTAAAACTAGACCCCTTAAGGAACTTATCTAGATGTGTGGTGAGCACTTTGAACCTCCAAGTGCTTCACAGAAGTTTATAACGTAGAGCCGTGAGAATAAAAAATCATATTTTTTCCACAAAAACGATCTTTTCACCCCAATTTTTATTTTCACAAGGGTAACAAGACCCCAAAAGTTTTTGTGCAATTTGTCCTGAGCATGCTGATACCCCATATGTGAGGGTAAACCACTGTTTGGGTGCATGGCAGAGCTTGGAAGGGAAGGAGCGCCGTTTCACTTTTTCAACGCAGAATTGGCTGGACGCCATGTCGCGTTTGTAGAGGTCCTGATGTATCTAAACAGTGAAAAACCCCCACAAGTGACCCCATTTTGGAAACTAGACCCCCTAAGGAACTTATCTAGATGTGCGGTGAGCACTTTGAACCCCCAAGTGCTTCACGGAAGTTTAGAACGCCATGGCGTGAAAATAAAAAATCATATTTTTTCCTCAAACCTGATCGTTTAGTCCCCAATTTTTTATTTTCCCAAGGGTAACAGGAGAAATTAGACCACAAAAGTTGTTGTCCAATTTGTCCTGAGTACGCTGATACCCCATATGTGGGGGGAGACCACTGTTTGGGCGCACGGCAGGGCTTGGAAGGGAAGGAGCGCCGATTGACTTTTTCAAACCAAAATTGGCTGGAATTGAAATTGGACGCCATGTCGCGCTTGCAGAGCCCCTGATGAGCCTAAATAGTGGAAACCCCCACAAATGACACCATTTTGGAAACTAGACCGCTTAACCCCTTCACCCCCAATGGTGGTTTGCACATTAATGACCGGGCCAATTTTTACAATTCTGACCACTGTCTCTTTATGAGGTTATAACTCTGGAACGCTTCAATGGATCTTGGCGATTCTGAGAATGTTTTCTCGTGACATATTGCACTTCACGTTGGTGGTAAAATTTATTCGATATAACTTGCGTTTATTTTTGAAAAAAATGCAAATATGGCAAAAATTTTAAAAATTTTGCAATTTTCATACTTTAAATTTTTATTCCCTTAAAATAGAGAAATATGTCACACAAAATAGTTAAGAAATAACATTTCCACATGTCTACTTTACATCAGCACAATTTTGGAACCAAATTTTTTTTTTGTTAGGAAATTATAAGGGTTAAAAGTTGACCAGCGATTTCTCATTTTTACAACAAAATTTACAAAGCCATTTTTTTTAGGGACCACCTCACATTTGAAGTCACTTTGAGGGGTCTATGTGGCAGGAAATACCCAAAAGTGACACCATTTTAAAAACTGCACCCCTCAAGGTACTCAAAACCACATTCAAGAAGTTTATTACCCCTTCAGGTGCTTCACAGGAGCGGAAGCAAGGTGGAAGGAAAAAATTAATATTTAACTTTATTTAGTCACAAAAATGATCTTTTACAAACTTTTTTTATTTTCACAAGGGTAAAAGGAGAAAATGGACAGAAAAAGTTGTTGTGCAATTTCTCCTCAGTACGCCAATACCTCATATGTTGAGGAAAACCACTGTTTTGGGCACACGGCAGAGCTCGTAAGGGAAGGAGTGCCGTTTGACTTTTTCAAACCAAAATTGGCTGGAATTGAGATTGGACGCCATGTCGCGTTTGGAGAGCCTCTGATGCGCCTAAACAGGAAACCCCCACAAGTGACACCATTTTGGAAACTAGACCCCCTAAGGAACTTATCTAGATCTGTGGTGAGCAATTTGAACCCCCAAGTGCTTCACACAAGTTTATAACGTAGAGCCGTAAAATTAAAAAATATATTTTTTCAAAAAATGATCTTTTCAGCCAATTTTTATTTTCCCAAGGGTAACAAGACTCCAAAAGTTATTGTGCAATTTGTCCTGAGTACGCTGATACCCATATGTGGGGGTAAAACCACTGTTTGGGTGCATGGCAAAGCTGAAGGAAAGGAGCACGTTTGACTTTTTCAACCAGAAATGGCTGGACGCCATGTCGTGTTTGGAGAGCTCCTGATCTGCCTAAACAGTGGAAACCTCCGACAAATGACACCATTTTGGAAACTAGACCACTCAAGGAACTCATCTAGATGTGTGGTGAGAATTTGATCCCCCGGTGTTTCACAAAGTTTATAACCGGAGCATAAAATAAAAAATCATATTTTTTCAAAAAATGATCTTTTCACGCCAATTTTTATTTTCCCAAGGGTAACAAGACTCCAAAAGTTATTGTGCAATTTGTCCTGAGTACGCTGATACCCCATATGTGGGGGTAAACCACTGTTTGGGTGCATGGCAAAGCTTGGAAGGAAAGGAGCACCGTTTGACTTTTTCAACGCAGAAATGGCTGGACGCCATGTCGTGTTTGGAGAGCTCCTGATCTGCCTAAACAGTGGAAACCTCCGACAAATGACACCATTTTGGAAACTAGACCACTCAAGGAACTCATCTAGATGTGTGGTGAGAATTTTGATCCCCCGGTGTTTCACTAAAGTTTATAACGCCGGAGCATGAAAATAAAAAAATCATATTTTTTCCACAAACATGATCTTTTAGTCCCCAACTTTTTATTTTCCCAGGGTAACAGGAGAAATTGGACCCAAAAGTTGTTGTCCAATTTGTCCTGAGTACGCTGATACCCAATATGTGGGAGAAAACTACTGTATGGGCACACGTCGGGGCTCGGAAGGAAGTAGTGACGTTTTGGATTGCAGACATTGATGGAATGGTCTGCGGGCGTCATGTCGCATTTGGAGAGCCCCTGATGTGCCTAAACAGTGGAAACTCCCCACAAGTGACCCCATTTTGGAAAACAGACCCCACAAGGAACTTATCTAGATGTGTGGTGAACACTTTGAACCCCGAAGTGCTTCACAGAAGTTTATGACGTACAGCCGTAAAAATAAAAAGTCTTTTTTTTTTTACAAGTGATTTTTTTCGCCCCCAATATTTTATTTTAACAAGGGTAACAGGAGAAATTGGACCCCAAAAATTGTCCAATTTGTCCTGAGTATGCAGATACCCAATATGTGGGAGAAAACTACTGTATGGGCACACGTCGGGGCTCGGAAGGAAGTAGTGACGTTTTGGATTGCAGACTTTTGATGGGATGGTCTGCGGGCGTCATGTCGCATTTGGAGAGCCCCTGATGTGCCTAAACAGTGAGAAACCCCCACAAGTGACCCCATTTTGAAAATAGACCCCACAAGAAACTTATCTAGATGTGTGGTGAGCACTTTGAACCGCAAAGTGCTTCACAGAAGTTTATGACGTACAGCCGTAAAAATAAAAAATCCTTTTTTTTACAAAAATGATTTTTTTTCGCCCCCAATATTTTATTTTCACAAGGGTATCAGGAGAAATTGGACCCCAAAAATTGTTGTCCAATTTGTCAGAGTACGCAGATACCCAATATGTGGGAGAAAACTACTGTATGGGCACACGTCGGGGCTCGGAAGGGAAGTAGTGACGTTTTGGATTGCAGACTTTGATGGAATGGTCTGCGGGCATCATGTCGCATTTGGAGAGCCCCTGATGTGCCTAAACAGTGGAAACTCCCCACAAGTGACAGACCCCACAAGGAACTAATCTAGATGTGTGGTGAGGGCTATGAACCCCCAAGTAACATAGTAACATAGTAATTAAGGTTGAAGGAAGACTTTAAGTCCATCTAGTTCAACCCATATCCTATTCTAACCTGCCCTAACATGTTGATCCAGAGGAAGGCAAAAAAAAAACCCAAGTGGCAAACAGTAAGCTTCACATTGGGGAAAAAAATTCCTTCCCGACTCAACATACGGCAATCAGACTAGCTCCCTGGATCAACGCAGTATCTTGGAAACTAGTGAATATAGCCTGTAATATTATACTTTTCAAGAAAGGCATCCAGTCCCTTCTTAAATTTTAGTAAGGAATCACTCATTACAACATTAGACGGCAAAGAGTTCCATAGTCTCACTGCTCTTACAGTAAAGAATCTGCGTCTGTGATTATGGCTAAACCTTCTTTCCTCCAGACGTAGAGGATGCCCCCTTGTCCCCATCACAGGTCTAAGAGTAAAAAGATCATTAGAAAGGTCTTTGTACTGTCCCCTCATATATTTATACATTGTAATAAGATCACCCCTAAGCCTTCGTTTTTCCAAACTAAATAACCCCAAGTGTAATAACCTGTCTTGGTATTGCAGACCCCCCATTTCTCTAATAACCTTGGTCGCTCTTCTATGCACCCGCTCCAGTTCAGCTATGTCTTTCTTATACACCGGAGACCAGAACTGCATACAGTATTCTAAGTGTGGTCGCACCAGTGACTTGTATAGAGGTAAAATTATGTTCTCCTCATGAGCATTTATGCCTCTTTTAATGCATCCCATTATTTTATTTGCCTTGGCAGCAGCTGCCTGACATTGGCCACTAAATGTGAGTTTGTCGTCCACCCATACACCCAGGTCTTTTTCAGTGACAGTTTTGCCCAGTGTTTTACAATTAAGCACATAATTATACATCTTGTTTGTTCTACCCAAGTGCATGACCTTACATTTATCCCCATGAAAGCTCATTTGCCATTTATCAGCCCAAGCTTCTAGTTTACATAAATCCTCCTGTAATATAAAATTATCCTCCTCTGTATTTATTACCCTGCAGAGTTTAGTGTCATCTGCAAATATTGAAATACTACTCTGTATGCCCCCTACAAGGTCATCAATAAATATGTTAAAGAGAAGCAGCCCCAATACTGACCCCTGTGGTACCCCACTGCTAACCGTGACCCAGTCCGAGTGTGCTCCATTAATAACCACCCTTTGTTTTCTATCCATGAGCCAGTTCTTAACCCACTTACACATATTTTCCCCTATCCCCATTGTTCTCATTTTATGTATCAACCTTTTGTGTGGCACTGTATCAAAAGCTTTTGAGAAGTCCATGAACACCACGTCCACTGCATTCCCTTGGTCCAGTCCGGAACTTACCCCTTCATAAAAGCTTATCAGATTAGTCTGACAAGAACGGTCCCTCGTAAACCCATGCTGATACTGTGTCATGAGGTTATTCAGCCTCAGATACTCCAATATAGTATCCCTTAAAAAACCCTCCAGGATTTTACCCACAGTAGATGTTAAGCTCACTGGCCTATAATTTCCAGGTTCAGTTTTTGCCCCCTTTTTGAATATTGGCACAACATTTGCTATACGCCAGTCCTGTGGTACAGACCCCGTTATTATGGAATCTTTAAAGATTAAAAATAATGGTCTATCTATAACTGTACTTAATTCCTGCAGTACTCAGGGGTGTATCCCATCCGGGCCCGGGGATTTGTCACCTTTAGTGATTTTTAGACGCCGCCGTACTTCCTGCTGGGTTAAGCAGGTGACATTTAATGGAGAAATTTTTTTTATCACTGATCATGTTATCTGTCATGGCATTTTCTTGTGTAAATACAGTTGAAAAAAAGTCATTTAGCATATTGGCTTTTTCCTCATCCTCATCCACCATTTCACCCAGACTATTTTTAAGGGGACCAACACTATAATTTTTTAGTTTCTTGCTATTTATGTAGTTAAAGAATATTTTGGGAATATTTTTACTTTCTCTGGCAATGAGTCTCTCTGCCTCAATCTTTGCTGTCTTGATTTGCTTTTTACAGAATTTATTCAGTCTTCTGTATTTATTTAATGCCTCATCACTACCTACTTGATTTAATTCCCTAAACGCTTTCTTTTTGTCCCTTATTGCGCCCCTTACAGCTCTATTTAGCCATAGTGGTTTCCTCCTAATTCTAGCATGTTTATTCCCATAGGGTATATACTGTGCACAGGTCCTATCCAGGATGCTAATAAACATCTCCCATTTTCTTTGTGTATTTTTATGTCTCAGGATATCTTCCCAGTTTATTGCACCAAGATCATCTCTCATCCGTTGGAAATTTGCCTTCCTGAAGTTTAGTGTCCTTGTAACCCCTCGACTACACATCTTATTAAAGGATACATGAAAGCTTATTATTTTGTGATCACTATTACCAAAGTGACCCCCAACCCTTATGTTTGATATGCGGTCTGGCCTGTTGGATAATATTAGGTCTAGCAGTGCCCCCCCTCTTGTTGGGTCCTGAACTAGTTGTGAAAGGTAATTGTCTCTCATAGTTGCCAAAAACTTATTACCTTTGCTGGAACTGCAGGTTTCTGTTCCCCAATGTATTTCAGGGTAGTTGAAGTCCCCCATAATAATGACTTCTCCTTGAGTTGCTGCTTCATCTATTTGCTTTACGAGGATATTCTCTGTTGCTTCCATTATTTTAGGAGACTTATAACAACCCCTATCAGTAATTTATTATTTTTCCCCCCTCCCCTAATCTCCACCCACAGAGACTCTACATCTTCATTAGATTCACAGATATCACGCAGGATGGGTTTTAAGGATGATTTTACATATAAACACACACCCCCACCTCGCTTATTTTTACGGTCATTCCTAAACAGAAATATAGCCCTGTAAATTAACCGCCCAGTCGTGGCTCTCATCCAGCCAAGTCTCAGATATCCCCACCATGTCATAATTATGTTCCAACAAAATTAATTCTAATTCCGCCATTTTGTTGGTGAGGCTTCTGGCATTACTGTACATGCACTTTATGTATCTCTCTGAACCTCTATTCTTTCTTAAATTATTAACTGTTCTAACCCCACCCCCCATGCCACCCCCACCCCCAATTTCATTATTTGTGCCCAGGTCTCTATCTGCACTGCCTTCCCCTCCTATAAAATGAATACCCTCCCCCCTAGTCCCTAGTTTAAAGACTCCTCCAACCTTCTAGCCATTTTCTCCCCCAGCACAGCTGCACCCTTTCCCATTGAGGTGCAGCCCATCCCTAGCATAGAACCTGTAGCCAACTGAGAAGTCGGCCCAGTTTTCCAGGAACCCAAACCCCTCCTTCCTACACCAATTCTTGAGCCACTTATTAACCTCCCTAATCTCCCGTTGCCTCTCTGGTGTGGCACGTGGTACAGGCAGTATTTCAGAAAATACCACGTTGGAGGTCCTTGCTTTAAGCTTGCAGCCTAATTCCCTGAAATCGTCTTTAAGGACCTTCCACCTACCTCTAACTTTGTCATTTGTGCCAATGTGCACCATGACCGCTGGGTCCTCACCAGCCCCTCCCAGTAATCTGTCAACCCGATCAGCGATGTGTCGGACTCGAGCGCCAGGTAGGCAGCACACTGTTCGACGATCCCTGTCTTTGTGACAGATTGCCCTATCTGTTCCCCTAATAATTGAGTCCCACTACCAGCACCTGTCTGGCCTGCCCTGCTCTCCTAATTCCCCCCTTACTGGAGCAGACACTCCCCCGGCTTTCAGAGGACATGCCTGGCTGCAGCAGTGCTACCCCTGTACTGACAACCCCCTCATCTGCCAGCTTTGCAAACTTATTGGGGTGTGCCAGATCAGGACTAGCCTCCCCTGATGCTCTTCCCTCTACCCCGCTTTCTAACTGTCACCCAGCTTCCTACTTCAGTGTCCTGCAGCTCCAACCTAGCATCCCCCCCTCATCTATCCCATTGAGCGTCTGCTCAGTGAGCAGAAGACTCCTTTCCATATTGTCTATGGATCTCAGTGTTGCCAGCTGCACATTTAGATCCAGGATTTGGGCTTCCAAATGCACAATGTGCTCACATCTCGCACAGCAGTATGCACCCTCGACCGGCTGTTCAAGGTCTGTATACATGTGGCAAGATGTACACTGGATGGCATTGGCAATAGTGGAGCACATATCTAATGGGGATTTCACCAGACAGCAAGGATAAGTAAAAATAAATAAAAAGTATTAATAAAAAATAACAATTCAGTAAATCCTCCCTTGGAAACTCCCTGAATCCAAAGTCACTGAATCTCAAGTCACACTTACCACCGTTCGCACTTGCGCACCGGTCACACTCAGCTCGCTCACACTCGCTGAAGCAGAAGATTTAAAGAGATTTTTTTTTTCTTTTTCTCCTTCAACAGCAAATCACCCTGCTGCTCAAATGCACTTCCAAAAAGACTTGAGCCCCAACCAGCTGGCCCTTATAAACCCTTAATTATGAACCCCCACCCTTAATTAACCCTTGTGAATATAGCTACACCAAGATTTAAATGCAATATAGTTAACCTTTAAACCTTTAAACACACAGATAGTAAAATAAGAGATTAATCCTTTAGAGAGAAAAAATAGGTTAAAAAAGCCCCCAAAAGATAGAACAGGTAGAAAGACACTCAGCAATCCACAATTCAGCCACTCACACCAATTCACACAGGTATTTGATTAAAGGTTTTTCAAATACTTCTTCACTGAATCTCAAGTCACACTTACCACCGTTCGCACTTGCGCACCGGTCACACTCAGCTCGCTCACACTCGCTGAAGCAGAAGATTTAAAGAGATTTTTTTTTTCTCCTTCAACAGCAAATCACCCTGCTGCTCAAATGCACTTCCAAAAAGTGCTTCACAGAAGTTTATAACGTACAGCCGTAAAAACAAAAAAATCATTTTTTTTTTTTACAAAAATGATATTTTCGCCCCCAATTTTTTATTTTCCCAAGGGTAATGGAAGAAATTGGACCCCAAGAGTTATTGTGCAATTTTTCCTGAGTACGCTGATACCCTATATGTGGGGGTAAACTACTGTTTGGGCGCATGGCAGAGCTCAGAAGTGATGGAGCACCGTTTGACTTTTTCAACGCAGAATTGGCTGGAATTGAGATCAGACGCCATGTCACATTTGGAGAGCCCCTGATGTGCCTAAACTGCGGAAACCCCCCAATTCTAACTCCAACCCTAACCCCAACACACCCCTAACCCTAGTCCCAACCCTAACCATAACCCTAACCACAAACCTAACCCTAACACACCCCTAACCCTAATCCCAACCCTAATCCTAACTTTAGGCGCAACCCTAACCCTAACTTTAGGCGCCACCCTAACCCTAACCCTAATGGGAAAATGGAAATAAATACATTTTTTTAATTTTATTATTTTTCCCTAACTAAGGGATGATAAAGGGGGGTTTGATTTACTATTTATAGTGGGTTTTTATGATTGGCAGCTGTTACGCTAAAAGACGCTTTTTATTGCAAAAAATAGTTTTTGCATCACCACATTTTGAGAGCTATAATTTTTGCATATTTTGGCCCACAGAGTCATGTGAGGTCTTATTGGTACCATTTTTGAGCACGTGACATTTTTTGATCGCTTTTTATTTCGATTTTTGGGAGGTTAGAATGAACAAAAATCAGCAATTCATGAATTTCTTTTGGGGGGGTGTTTATACCGTTCCGCGTGTGGTAAAATTGATAAAGCAGTTTTATTCTTCGGGTCAGTACGATTACGGCGATACCTCATTTATATCATTTTTTAGCTTTTGGCGCTTTTATACAATAAAAACAATTTTATATAAAAAATAATTATTTTTGCATTGCTTTATTCTGCGAGCTATAACTTTTTATTTTTTCGCTGATGATGCTGAGTGGTGGCTCATTTTTTGCAGGACAAGATGACGTTTTCAGCGGTACGATGTTAATTTATATTGGTCTTTTTGATTGCGTGTTATTCCACTTTTTGTTCGGCGGTATGATGATAAAGCATTGATTTTTTGCTTCTTTTTTTTTAAGGGGTTCACTAAAGGGGTTAACTAGTGGGACAGGTTTATAGGGGGCGTTGTTACGGATGCGGCGATACCAAATATGTGTACTTTTATTGTTTTATTTTTTTTATTTACAGGAAGAAATGAATTTATTGGGGAATATTTTTTTTTCCTTTATTTTGAAATTTTTTTTTTACACTTGTGATTTTGATTTTTTTTTTACTTTTTTACTTTGTCCCAGGGTGGGACATCACTGTATTTTATCAGATCGCTGGCGTGACAGTGTGCACAGCACTCTGTCACACCAGCGATCGCTCTGGCACTGCTGCAGGCTTCTCAGTGCCTGCTCTCAGCAGGCACTGAGGAAGCCGCCTCCCTGCAGGACTCGGCGGCCATCTTGGATCCGGGGTCCTGCAGGGAAGAGGCCTTCAGAACAGCGCGGTCACATCGCGCTGTTCTAAGGGCCTCAGGGGAGCACGCAGGGAGCCCCTCCCTGCGCGATGCTACCCTGTGCCCCTGGAACACCGCGATCATGTCTGATCGCGGTGTGCCAGGGGTTAATGTGCCGGGAGCGGTCCGTGACCACTCCTGGCACATAGTTCCGGGTGTCAGCTGTGATAATCAGCTGACACCCGGCGGCGATCAGCTGCGCTCCCCCCAGGAGCGCAGCTGATCGCCTTGGACGTACTATCCCGTCCATGGGCAGATTGGCACGGGTTTTATGGATGGGATAGTACGTCCGATGGCAGAGAGGGGTTAAGGAACTTATCACCACTTATCTAGATGTGTGGTAAGCACTTTGAACCCCCAAGTGCTTCAAAGAAGTTTATAACGTAGAGCCGTAAAAATAATATTTTTTTTCCTCAAAAATGATTCTTTAGCCCGCTATTTTTTTATTTTCCCAAGGGTAACAGGAGAAATTGGACCCCAAAAGTTGTTGTGCATTTTTTCCTGAGTAAGCTGATACCCCATATGTGGGGTGGAACCACTGTTTGGGCGCATGGGAGAGTTTGGAAGGGAAGGAGCGCCATTTTGTAATGCAGACTTTGATGGAATGTTCTGCGGGCGTCATGTTGTGTTTGCAGAGCCCTTGATGTGCCTAAACAGTAGAAACCCCCTGCAAGTGACACCATTTTGGAAACTAGACCCCCCAAGGAGCTTATGTAGATGTGTGGTGAGCACTTTGAACCCCCAGGTGCTTCACATCAATTTATAAACGCAGAGCTGTGAAAATAAAAAATCATTTTTTTCCTCAAAAATGATTTTTTTTAGCCAGCTATTTTTTATTTTCCCAAGGGTAACAGGAGAAATTAGAACCCCAAAATTGGTGTGCAATTTGTCCTGAGTACGCTGATATCCCATATGTTGGAGTAAACCAATGTTTGGGCGCACGGCAGGGCTCGGAAGGGAGGGAGTGTCATTTGACTTTTTGAACGCCACGTCGTGTTTGGAGACCCCCTGATGTGCCTAAATAGTGGAAACCCCTCAATTCTAGCTCCAACCCTAACCCCAACACACCCCTAACCCTAATCCCAACCCTAACCCTAATTCTAATCCTAATTGTAACCCTAACCCTAATTGTAACCATAACCCTAATTCCAACCCTAACCCTAATTATAACCTTAACCCTAAGGCTAGGTTCATTTTGCGTTTTACCAGCCCGTTCAACACATAGCGTTGACGGGCTGGTAACGGTATAGCATAACGTGTTATGCTATACCCACTAGCGCAGAGGAATCAGCAGATGATTCATCTGCGCTAGCGGTGATGGAGCCCAGACGCTGCAGGCCGCGTCCGAGGCTCCGTCACCGAATGACTGTACGTCGCGAACTCATGCCGCTTTACGGCATGCGTCGCTATGTGCCCTCAAATGGGGTGAATGGCAGCGTTAATGGACTGCATTACACCGCGTTATACTGCGGTGTAACGCAGTCTGTCTAACGGACTGCTATAACGCAGTATGAACCCTGCCTAACCCTAACCCTAATGCTAAGTGCACTCTGCATTTTATTAATATGTCCTCTTATGACTAGCACTAGCAATAGATATTAGAGTAATATACAATTAATACTGTGACTCATGATTCTTACTATGTATGATTCTTTTTGTAAGTAATTGGGTCTTTGGTATCTGAGTATTATGACTGTCTGATCTGGATTTCTATATTGGAATTACACGCATATACACCTTATATGAGTGTATTGTATGTATATCTCCTTTTATATGTTTGTGATTTTATAAATGTGTCAGTTTAATAAACTTTGTATTTTATGGCCATATACTTCCAATTTCTTCTTTTGATACTATTATGGTAGGAAGTGCCATTTGAATAGGTTGCTAATTATAGGATATATCATGTTCATCCCTAGTTTCTATATGCTGTGTGAACAATTTTAGACCAGTCACCCATAGAGCTCATCTTTAGCCATCGACACCACAGCAGAGCAAGCACCTGCGTAAAATGCATCCCTACTGGATCTTGTTGTTCGATAAACATGATAGAATTCAGAACAGGCGTATGTACTCTTGCTGTAAAATAACTTAAAAAATTTTCTTTGTTTTTTTTTTAAAACTTAAAATAATTTTTCACTTGTGTGTCTACAATATTCTATATCATATTTTAAGAGGGAGTTAACCGAGACGGAGTGACGCTTATTCCACCTCAAGGCGAACCATAAGGCTGATCGCACTGATGATAATACAGTGACCTGACAACAGGCAGGGAGAGATTATCTCTTTAATATTCAGGAGAAAAACAAAAGACGACTCTCATTTAACAGTCAAAAATGCTTTGAAATGGGTAACCAATCATCTAATACACCAAGTAATGCCTCCCATGCGCTCTTAAAAATAAAATCTGCAAATCAATTTGGTTAAACATGATGATGTCTTTTCTCAAAGAGTTGGCCATTTAGGTGTCTCTTTTTCTGTAACTTGCTGTTCGCGGCCTGTTATCAAATGCAATTTGTCTTTGTTCCTGCTCTCCTAGCCATAAAGGAGCGCTACTTTTTGTAAAAAATATTTAGACTTGAGAGTCCTCAGTGGTTGATACCTTTTAATGGCTAACTGAAAAGATGGTAACAAATTGCAAGCTTTCGAGACTACTCAGGTCTCTTCATCAGGCAAAGACTAAAACAAAAGCTGAAGAATCACATATTTATACACAAGAGGACACAGGAATAATGCAATAGGTAAGACATGTGACGTGAAGCAGAACTGTCATTATGGCCGAGGGATGAACATAAATATGACTAGTTCATAGATAAGAAGTGAAAGTTTTATTACCCTCTGATTGGGGTCTGGTATTGTGTTGTGATGACCCTAAAAGGTCAGGGAAGCAGATTCCTTAATTGTTGTAGAAAGACATAAAACTCTGGGATATATTCATCCCAGCACTAAGAGTGTCAAAGGTCATCATAAGTTTATATTCCCAGACTTTTCTATCCTTCTCAGATTTGAAGTTAGATTTTAATACCAGTAATTCCATATCCGTCATGCTATGACCGGGCATACAAAAGTGTTTTGCCACAGGTAAATCCATTCTCCTTTCTCTTATTGTGTGGCGATGAGAATTCATCCTTGTTCTGTTTTTGCCCGGTCTCCCCCACATACAGACCTCCAGTTGTCCAGTTTAATTAAATAATCACACAGTTTTTGACCATATTTTATTTTACACTTAATCCGTGCGAAGCCATTGATCTCCTAAAATAAAGAAAAAAAAATAAAACAACATTATTCTTACCTATTCCGCTGATCTGTCACGTCCCACGCTGTAATCCTTCACAAAGGGTTAACTAGCTTTGAGCCAAGCAGTGCAAGTAATCCTGCATGCTCAGCTCAAAGCTCCTGAATGAATAAGTTCCTCTCCTGGCGACAGGAGAGGATGTGTTTCATGAATGAAGCTTAATTGATTGTGTCCACTTTGCCTTTAGGTCAGGTCACTAAAGTTAAATTGCCAATAAATCAATTAAGCTCCATTCATGAATCTATTCCTCTACTTTCGCTGGGAGAGGAACTTATTCATTCAGGGGAATACAGGTCTGAGACAGCATTATTAGCTCTCTGCGACCTGTAACCTGTTAACCCTTTCTGATGGATTACACCGTGGGACCTGACTGTACATCGGATTGGTAAGTATAATTTTGCTTTTTTATTTTATTTTTATTACAGGAAATGGTTTTAGCAGGAAAATAAAATATGGTCAAAAACTGTGTGATTATTTAATTAAACTTATTTTTTATTAAACTGTGTGTGTTTGATTTTTCTTTCATACAATAGGATTAATAATTGATAGTTGTCTAATTGACAGCTATCAATTATTAACCTGCCTTAAGGTCACCTTTCAATACTAAGGTGACATTAACGCCAGATTATTAACCCATTTGCCACCGCTACAGGGCAATGGGAATAGACGGGCAAAGTGCCAGAAAGGGCGAATCTAATTAGAGATTTGCCCTTTCTGGGGTATCTGGGGGCAGATGTTAGTAGCCAGGGGGGGCACAAAAAAAATGTACCCTCCCTAGGCTATTATTATCTGCCCCCACTCGCTTGCTTTGTCTGTCTGGTGGAGAAAATACAGCGGGAGCCCACGCATTTTTTTTCAACGAATTTACACCTTTAATTAACCCCTACATGTCTGAAATTTAGCACACATATACTCATGTAATTGTATGTTTCAAACATATATAAAATACATGAAATTACATGGTTAAATGTGTGGAAACAATGTATCATTTCATGTCGGCTTCTGTGATTTCACTGAAGCCGGCAATTGAATTAGCGGCTATAACAGTATGTAGAAGTGTAAGAATTATAAATATATGTATATATATATGTCACAATGACATATATATATATATATATATATATGTGCTCTATGTGTATATATCTATTCTTTCTTTTGGCATTTAAATACTATTCTTTTGGATCCATTATATGTCAGTTTTGCAAGCCTGCGAGAAAATCTCGCAAGTCGGATGAAAATCGGATGTTACAAGGTACACACACATGCGACTAAATCGCATCTTTGAAGGAAAATCGGATGCCAGAAGGATGTGTGATGTTTTTATTTTGATCCGATTGTCGACCGTCTAAAACGGACCGATTTTTTGTGGTTGTGTGTGACTCCGGCCTAAGACTAAAACTGTTCAACAAGGAACTACGAGGTGATAAAAGCTGATTTTTAACAGAGTTCCAGTCACCACGCAAAGAAATCTGCAGGCCGCGTACATTTTGATCAGTGCCCTCCTTTCTCAGGTTATCAAACAAAATATGAAGGTTGAAGCAGTAGATAGTGAGGCCCACCAGAGGATACTCCGCTCCTTCAGTGGGTTAGTCTCACCATGTGAGGAACCACCAATTCACAGTGGATGACAAGTTAGAGAGCATGAAAATTGGGACAGACTCTGGACAGTTTTCCCTTCTGCATGCTCTATTTCTGTAACCTGGCGGGAAGACACTATTTTCTATGACGTCTTCCACACATCACAGCAAACAGAGAGGGATTTTCACTCTTTTTCTTTTAGTTGGCAAGCAGAGAGAAGCAGCAGAATGGAGGAAACTATACAGCAGCCATGAGCTGTGCGGATGTGACTCAAGCTCTGAGGTTAGGTAAAACACCTAGAAAAGTGTATGAGAAATTCAGAAAGCAGAGGGAGGAGAAGAAGTGGCTCCTAAGTGGAGAAAGAAGGTGAATTCTGTGATGAGACATATTACGAAGTTTCTTGTATTTATCTGTACTACTGATTTATGTGAAATTCACGTAAACGACAGTTCCTTTTTATGCGCCTGTCATCTAAATATATGTTTCACACTGAAAGCTGTTGCTTCAATTGCATTCAGTTTTAATGGTAATGGGTGTCATAAAATTAAACTGACTTACCCAAATACACAAATGGCATTAATCTATGAAACAGTTAACAAAAAACATTTCTATTAGATAGGAATTTGCATTCAATTTCTTCAATCTCCATATTCGACATTACTAGTGTCGGGGTTATACTGCTGTGCTACTTTCCACTGTGTCGCTCCGGAGGGGGTCCACATAAATAGAAAGGCAGAGAAATACACACACCCTTGAGTGTGAAAGGAAAACTGCTCCCATGATTGGCCTCATGCAGACACGTGCTCGCCCTCTCTTAGTTGGAAGCTACCGTAACTTGGCTAAATATAGCTTTGTAATGTAGGAAGAGGTCCAAGCCCTGGACACTGGACGCCGTCACTTCAGCTCCACTCGGACCTCTTCTGACTGTACTCATGCTGAATCACGGACACCCCACAGAGATTACAGCATGGGCACAAACATGTCCCAGAACTCCGGCACACGTGCTGATACTAGCAGTGCAAATAGTCACAGATCTGTTCCCAAGTAAGGAGAACCGGTCAGGTCCCTTAATGGCCTCCCACGCTTGCATAGGTCTGCTCCTCTACCTTACTGACCTTTACAAATAAACTTTTATCACGCTGCGTGTCATATGCAAATGAGTCAGAATTAGTACAATGGGGCGTCGCTTCCCATTCAATTCAAAATCTAGTAACGGAAAAATTGGTTTGTGTCAGTCACCATTTTGAGACTCATAATGTGTAATTTTCCGTGATGAGCTGAGTGAGGGTTCATATTTTGGCGAGCTGTCATTTTCAAAGAAACTTTGAATGCTCTTTGCTGCATCTTTTGAGGACCCCTTTCCACAAAAGGATGTCGTATTTATGTCCTGGGAAGAAGTCCTCACATGTGTGGAGGAGACTCTGGAGCTGAGCCTTCTCTACACACTCTGACAGATCTACAATGTCTGGCAGCACCATCAAGAAGCCCATCAGCCACCACAACGCGGGAGAACCACAGGTTACTATGACAACCGGGGGTCTGCTGAAGACCCTTCTTTGCTGTGATCTTGGTCTTCCTGCGATGCTCAGCTGCAGGCTAACATCCATAGAAGACTGGGATTTTCACTATATACTATGATACTTTGGTATTGCAGTATAAGAGATCAAATGATCGCAGGTCTCCTAAAGAGACTAAAAATAATCTGAAAATTAAAGAAGTTTTAAAAAATGTAAAAAATGTAAAAAATATATATAAAGAAGTTCAGATCACCGCACTTTTCTCTCATTAAAAATAAATGAATAAAATAAAAATATATACATATTTGGTATCTTAATGTTTGTAAAAGTCTGATCTATTAAAATATGGAATTAATTAACATGAAAAAATCTAAACGCTAGAACTGCATTTTTTTTTGGTCACTTCACCTATCTAAAAAAAATGTAATAAGCAATCAAAACATTATGTCTACAGAAAGTTGGTATCAAAAACTAAGAAAAAAAATGAGCATACACCCTCACCAAGTTTTAGGCTAGTTACACTTCTGTTTCAGTTAATGAGTGTGTTTCAGCCTACATATAAAAATGCTGATCGTTATCACCTGTTTGGTATAATTAGTTACTTATACAACCGACTATAATCCTACAAAATCCATGACTTTGTGCAAGGGTACCCAGATGAACTGATGCTCTTTTGAAGGCTAAAGGGCGCCTGGTCACACCAAACAATGATTGGATTTAGATTCCTCTTTTGTTCAATCACTTTGCATTTTATAATTGATAAAAGTAGTGCAAAACTATTGTTCAGAAAAGGAAATGATGCTGGGTCATGTTTTGTAGACTTAGGAGTCAACATTTCAGTTGTCTGAAAGAAATTGTGCTGCCTCTTCACACTCTCAGTACTCTCATTAGTTAAAAAGAATCTGTCTGAGGGATTTCACCCCAAACTACTAATATGCACATGTAGCTCTTTCAAAGATAAGTCCAGTAATCCCTTTACATGGCCAGCCCCTTCCTTCTTTGCTGAGAAATCAGCGCTTGAATTACCATGCAAATTAGCGCTAAAGAACTATTTGTAGATCTGAAGCCTCTGTCACTCCAGCTCTATGCCTCGTCCAGCGCCATTTCTTCCAGCATAGAGGGTATCAGTCAACAGGAGTCCATCGGTGGGGAATATAGCTGGAGTGACAGAGGCTTCAGATCTAAATAGTTATTCAGCCTTATTTGCATATTCAAGCACTGATTTCTCAGTAATGAAGGAACGGACTGGCTATGTAAAGGTATTGCGGGCTTGTCTTTGAAAAAGCTACATGGCATATACATAAAGTCAAAAAGTCTGTCTATAGTAAGTCCAAAAGTCTTTATTACCACATAATACAACAACATTTTATCAAATATTTTTCATCCAGAATTAATAGCAATACAAAGCATCAAGTAGATTGTAAAGGACTCCCGCAAAGTGAGTTTGGAAGTCAACACATAATACTATAGTAAGAGGATCTGGGGAAACATGTTCCTAAAAAATACCCAGGTAAAATATGTGTTAGTGCGCCTTTAAAAGGCCAAAAGTAAAATAGCTGGTTCAGGAGTAGTCCTTACCCATGTGGATCCCAGTGTGACTTCAGACTACCAGCCCTTGGACCTGAGTTTTTAATTGTTTTTAAACACAGTGTTTGCTGTCTTGTTGTTTGCTAAATAAACTGATTTTTCATATTGGATTGATTTGTGGTGATCCCTATTTTATAGTGTACACACTTTCACTTTGTGTATTTTTGCAGACTCCCAGCCCCGACGCGCATTTTCCAAAGAAAGCCCACGAGAAACGCTCATTGGGGCTGGGAGCAAAGCGCGTTGGGGCTGGGAGTCTGGTTGTTTTTACTAGTGTAGTAATGTAAATTAATCTTTAGGGTATCTTCAAATGTTCAGGATTTGCCTTTGGCAAAACAGACAAATGTTTAAAATAAAATCTGTTGCAGAATTCTAAGGTTGACAGTACACTCAGATTTCAGAAATACGAGACAGTGGATCAACATGAAGATAAGCCTCATTGTCATCTATGTCTTTTTTTGTGTGGAATCTGAAATATAATTTTTTTCAGTGATATGGGCCAAAATAAGTGCAATTTTTATCAGGAGCATGAGAATGGGTTACAAAATACCTCAATTACTTGCTCTGCATGAGGAACGTTAGCAGTTCGGATAAGGATTTATTTGCTGATTCCACTTATCAGACCCTGCTGTGAGCACTTATTTATAAAAATTTTCTACGAAAGAAACCAGCAAAATGAACCCTCACATGGCCGGCGTCAGCACACGGCGCACCCGGGCAAGTGCCGGGGCCCTGAGCAGGCGGGGGGCCCACTCACAGTCGGGACACCGGTATGCTATGGGGGCCCGATGCCTGTGCCAGTACCGGGGGCCAGTGCCTCGAGCAGAGCAGCGGCCAGTGAGGAGAGGTATTTCATTTTTTTATGTTTGGCGCAATATATGGAGACCATCATATGGGGCCCATCATATACTGGAGTATCATATATGGGGCCCATCATACACTAGAGCATCATATATGGGGCCTATCATATATTAGAGCATCATATATGGGGCCCATTATATATATAGAGCATTATATGGGGCCCATAATATACTGCAGCATCATATATAGGTCCATTATATATGGAGCATCATTTGGGGCCTATTATATATGGAACATCATATGGGGCCCATTATATATGGAGCATCATTTGGGGCCTATTATATATGGAACATCATATGGGGCCCATTATATATGGAGCATCATTTGGGGCCTATTATATATGGAGCATCTTATAGGGTCCACTGTATATGGAGCATCTTATAGGGTCCATTATATATGGAGCATTATATGGGGCCCATTATATATGGAGCATTATATGGTGTTCATTATTCTGTATGGAGCTCTATGTGGTGCCCATAATACTGTATGGAGCAATTAATGGAGCTCATTATACTGTATGGAGCAATATATGGGGCTCATTATTCTGCATTGAGCTTTATGGGGTACCCATAATACTGTATGGAGGACTATACTGTCCGGTTTTTGAGCTATTGTAGAATTTACAGTAGATATCACTCATGTAATGTATGAAGTGAAATGTTTGACATTGTACTATACCTATATTTCTCTGCTGTATCTGTGCATCATGAATTGTGGTATGTGTTAAAGGGGCCCACTGAGACTCTTTCGCCCGGTACCCATGAAAACCTGGAGCCAACCCTGAACCCTCATATACCAACGTCTCATCTTTCTGAAACCCTTGTAGGTGTGGTGGATGGCAGAATTGTCATTATAAAAATAATTTTACTGTACAAAAGATTAAAGATGTAGATGTTCATCAAGGCTGTGCTGGTACATTTCTATGTAGCAAACGATATACAGTGAATGAAATAATTATTTGATCCCTTGCTGATTTTGTAGGTTTGCCCACTGACAAAGACTTGAACAGTCTAAAATTTAAGGGTAGGTTAATTTTAACATTGAGAGTCAGAATATCAAAAATAAAATCCAGAAAATCACATTGTATAATTTATATAAATTTATTTGCATTTTGCAGTGAGAAATAAGTATTTGATCCACTACCAACCATTAAGAGTTTTGGCTCCTACA
>JARQOD010000008.1:98075854-98136243 GCA_033576555.1 Oophaga sylvatica | reverse complement strand
AAAAAAAATTAAAAAAATTTTAAAAAATAATATAAAAATTCAATCCCGCATTTTCTCTAAAAATAAATAATAAAAAAAAATTATACATTTTGGTATCTTAATGTTTAAAAAAGTTATCATTAAAATATGGAAAAAAAAACATGAAAAAATCTAAACGCTAGAACTGCTTTTTTTTGGTCATTCACTTTTTTAAAAAAATTTTAATAAGCAATCAAAAATTATGCTACAAAAGTTGGTATCAAAAACTAAAAAAAAAAATGACTACCCCTCACCAAATTTTAGGTAGTTACACTTTTTTTCATTAATGAGTGTGTTTCGCCTAAAAAAAAATTGACGTTATCACCTGTTTGGTAAATTTTAGTTACTTTAAAACCACAAACCCCCAAAAAATCCATGTTTTGTGAAGGGGTACCAGATGAATGATCCCTTTTTGAAGGCTAAAGGGCCTGGCCCCAAAACCAAAAAATGATTGGATTTGTTCCCTTTGTTCAATCACTTTGTTTTTTAAATTGATAAAAGATGCAAAACTATGTTAAAAAAGGGAAAAAGAGTGGTCTTTTTTTGTAATTAGGATTACATTAGTTGTCTGAAAAAAATTGTGCTGCCTCTTCACACTCTCATACCTCATTAGTTAAAAAAATCTTTTGGGGGGATTTCCCCCAAATACTAAATGCCAGTACCCTTTTAAAAAGTAAGTCCAGAATCCCTTTACAGGCACCCCTTCCTTCTTTGCTGAAAAAAACTTTTAAAATTTACCAGCAAATAGCGCTAAAGAACTATTGTAACTAAGCCTCTCCCCACCTATGCCTCCCAGCGCCATTTCTTCCGCAAAAGGGGTACAGTAAACGGAGTCCCGTGGGAATAACTGGAGTGACAGAGGCTTCAATTAAATATTATTACCTTATTTGCATATTCAAGCAATGATTTCTCAGTAATAAGAACGACGGGCTTTTAAAAAGGATTGGGGGTTTTTTTTAAAAAGCTACATGGCATATACTAAAGTCAAAAAGTCTTCATAGAAAATCCAAAAGTTTTTTTTTTCCACTAAACAACAACTTTTATCAATTTTTTTCACCCCAAATTAAACAATACAAAGCATCAAGTAGATTGTAAAGGACTCCCCAAAGGGTTTTTGGAATCAACACTTTCTAATAAAGGTCGGGGGAAACAGCCCCAAAAAAAAACCCTTTTAAAAATTTTAGTCCCCCTTAAAAAACCAAAGTAAAAAGGGGGTTAGGAGTAGCCCCTTCCCTGGGACCCAGTGTACTTCAGACCCCACCCTTGGCCTTTTTTTTTAATTTTTTTAAACACAGTGTTTGCGCTTGTTTTTGTAAAAAAATGATTTTATATGGATTGATTTGGGTGATCCCATTTTATAGTGTGCACACTTTCACTTTGTTTTTTTTGCCCCCCCAGCCCCGACCGAATTTCCCAAAAAAAAGCCCCGAGAAACGTCATTGGGGGGGGACAAAGCGCGTTGGGGGCGGGGGGGGTTTTTTTACTAGGTAGAAATTAAATTAAATTTTTTGGGGGTATTTAAATTTTTCGGATTGCCTTTGGCAAAACAGAAAATTTTAAAATAAAATCGTGCAAATTCTAAGGTTTTGACAGTACCCAATTTCAAAATACGAGACAGGGAAAAACATGAAGAAACCCCTTTTGTCATCATGCTTTTTTGTGTGAATCAAAAATATTTTTTTTTCAGTGAATGGGCCAAAAAAAAAGTAAATTTTTTCGGACATGAAATGGGTTAAAAAACCCCCAAATTTTACTTGCTCCTGAGGAACGTTAGCAGTTCGAAAGGTTTATTTGCTATTCCACTTAAACCCTGCGTGACACTTATTTATAAAAATTTTCTCAAAAAACCACAAAATGAACCCACATGGCGGCTCGCACACGGCCCCCAACCGGGGGGCATGCCCCCCCCCCCCCCCCTGACAGGGGGGGGCCCACTCACATCGGGGCCCGGGGTTGCTGGGGGGCCCTGCCTGGCCGAGGGGGCCAGTGCCCGAGCAGAGCACGCCAGTGGGAAGGTATTTCATTTTTTTATGTTTGGCCAATATATGGAGACCATCAATGGGGCCCATCATATACTGGAGTATCTATAGGGGGGCCTTTTACCTAGACATTTGGGGGTACATAATTAGGATCAATATGGGGCCCATTTTATATAGGGGGCATTAAGGGGGGCCCCTAAAAACTGAGCATCATATATGGGGCCATTATATATAGCTCTTTGGGGGTTTTAATTGGAATAAAAGGGGGGCCCTTATTTGGAGCATCATTTGGGCCCCATTTAAAATTGGGAAACCAATGGGGGCCCCTTAAAAAGGACATTTTTGGGGGGCCCATTTTAATGGGCATCTTTGGGGGCCAGATATGGAGATCTTTAGGCCATTAAAATTGGGGGCTTATTGGGCCCTTAATAGGACATATATGGTGTTCATTATTCTGTTGGACTCTATTTTCCCCCCAAAAAAAATGTATGGACAAAATGGAGCCATTATATGTTTGGAAAATTAGGGGGGTATTTTCTGCTTGACTTTATGGGGGACCCAAAATACTGTAGGGACTTACTGGTTTTTTTGGCTTTTAAAATTTACAGTTTTCACTCATGTAATGTATAATTTAAATGTTTGCTTTTTTTCATCCTAATTTCTCTCTTTCTGTAAAATAATTTTGGGATTTTTAAAGGGCCCATTGAGATCTTTCGCCGGTACCCATGAAAACCGGGGCCAAACCCCGAACCCCATATAAACGTCTCATCTTTTTGAAACCCTTGTAGGGTGGGGAGGCAAAATTTTATTATAAAAAAATTTTGTACAAAAGATTAAAGATTTGATTTCAAAAGGGGTGTGTGGACTTTTTAGAGAAAAAGATATACGGAATGAAATAATATTTGTTTCCCCTTTTGTTTTTAGGTTTCCCAGACAAAGACTTGAACAGTCTAAATTTAAGGGGGGGTTTTAAATTTTTAAAATTAATCAGAAATCAAAAATAAAACCAGAAAATCACTTGTAAATTTTTTAAAATTTTTTGCATTTTCAGGAGAAATAAGTATTGATCCCTCCAACCATTTAAGATTTTTGGCCCCTACAGAGCAGTTAGATGCTCCTAATCAACTCGTTACCTGCATTAACCCCTTTATCCCATCTGCCGTATTATTCCGTCCATGTGACCTGGACTTAATTCCCAAGGACGGAAGAGTACGTCACATGCGATCAGCTGCGCTCCCGGGAGGAGCGCAGCTGATCGCGGACGGTTGTCAGCCGATTATCACAGCTGACACCCGGCACTATGTGCCAGGAGTGGTCACGGATCGCTCCCGGCACATTAACCCCTGGCACACTGAGATCAAACATGATCGCAGTGTACAGCGGGAACAGGGACGCATCGCGCAGGGAGGGGGCTCCCTGCGTGCTTCCCCGAGACCCTCAGAACAGCGCGATGTATCACGCTGTTCCGAGGGACCCTCCTCCCTGCAGGACCCCGAAACCAAGATGGCCGCGGGGTCCTTCCGGGTCCTGCAGGAAGGCGGCTTCCTCAGTGCCTGCTGAGAGCAGGAGCTGAGAAAGCCTGCAGCAGTGACTGTCACATTGCCGATCTGACAGAGTGCTGTGCACACTGTCTGATCGGCGATCTGACCTTATACAGTGATGTCCCACCCTGGGACAAAGTAAAAAAGTAAAAAAAAAATTCTTAAATAAAGAAAAAAAAATATTCCCCAATAAATTAATTTCTTAATGTAAATAAAAAAACAATAAAAGTACTCATATTTGGTATCGCCGCGTCCGTCACAACCCGCCCTATAAACCTGTCCCACTAGTTAACCCTTTAGTGAACCCCTTTAAAAAAAAGGCAAAAAAACAATGATTTATCATCATACCACCGAACAAAAAGTGGAATAACACGCAATCAAAAAGACGGATATAAATAAACAAGGTGAAAACGTCATCTTGTGCTGCAAAAAACAAGCCGCCACACAGAATCATCAACGAAAAAATAAAAGTTATAGCTCGCAGAATAAAGCGATGCAAAAATAATTATTTTTTATATATAAATGTTTTTATTGTATAAAAGCGCCAAAACATAAAAAAAGATAGAAATGAGGTATCGCCATAATCGTACTGACCCGAAGAATAAAACTGCTTTATCAATTTTACTACACGCGGAATGGTATAAATGCCCCCCCAAAAGAAATTCATGAATTGCTGATTTTTGTTCATTCTAACCTCCCAAAAATCGAAATAAAAAGCGATCAAAAAATGTCACGTGCTCAAAAATGGTACCAATAAAAACGTTAACTCGTACCGCAAAAAATTAGGCCTCTCCTGACTCTGTGGGCCAAAATATGCAAAAATTATAGCTCTCAAAATGTGGTGATGCAAAAAACTATTTTTTGCAATAAAAAGCGTCTTTTAGCGTGACAGCTGCCAATCATAAAAACCCGCTCTAAATAGTAAATCAAACCCCCCTTTATCACCCCCTTAGTTAGGGAAAAATAATAAAATTAAAAAAATGTATTTATTTCCATTTTCCCATTAGGGTTAGGGTTAGGGTTGCGGCTAAAGTTAGGGTTAGGGTTGAGGCTAAAGTTAGGGTTAGGGTTGGGATTAGGGTTAGGGGTGTGCTAGGGTTAGATTTGTGCTTAGGGTTATGATTAGGGTTGGCATTAGGGTTAGGGGTGTGTTGGGGTTAGGGTTGGGGGGTTTCCACTGTTTAGGAACATCAGGTGCTCTCCAAACGTGACATGGCGTATGATCTCAAATCCAGCCAATTCGGCGTTGAAAAAGTCAAACGGTGCTCCTTCCCTTCTGAGCTCTGTCATGCGCCCAAACAGCAGTTTACCCCAACATATGGGGTATCAGCGTACTCAGGACAAATTGCACAATAACTCTTGGGGTTCAATTTCTTCTGATACCCTTGGGAAAATAAAAAATTGGGGGCGAAAATATTAGTTTTGTGGAATTAAAATATGATTTTTTATTCTTATGGCTCTACGTTAAAAACTTCTGTGAAGCACTTAGGGTTCAAAGCAGTCACCACACATCTAGATAAGTTCCTATGGGGGTCTAGTTGTGGGGGGTTTCCACTGTTTAGGCACATAAGGGGCTCTCTGCTGCCCGCAGACTATTCCATCAAAGTTTGCAATACAAAACGTCACTACTTCCCTTCCGAGCCCCGATGTGTGCCCATACAGTAGTTTTCTCCCACATATTGGGTATCAGCGTACTCAGGACAAATTGAACAACAACTTTGGGGTCCAATTTCTCCTGTTACCCTTGGGAAAATAAAAAACTGGGTACTAAAAATCATGTTTGTGGAAAAAATATGATTTTTTTTATTTTCACGCCCGGGCGTTATATACTTCTGTGAAGCACTTGGGGGTTCAAAGTGCTCACCACACATCTAGATAAGTTCCTTTGGGGGTCTACGTTCCAAAATGGGGTCACTTGTGGGGGATTTCCACTGTTTAGGCATATCAGGGGCTCTCCAAACGCGACATGACACCCTCAGACCATTCCATCAAAGTCTGCATTACTAAACATCACTACTTCTATTCTGAGCCCCGACGTGTGCCCATACAATAGTTTTCTCCCACATGTAGGGTATCAGCGTACTCAGGACAAATTGGAGAACAACTTTTATGGTCCAATTTCTCCTGTTACCCTTGGGAAAATAAAAAATTGGTGACTAAAATATCATTTTAGTGGGAAAAAAAATAGGCTTTTTTATTTTCATTATAAACTTGTGTGAAGCACTAGGGGGTTCAAAGTGCTCACCACAGATCTAGGTAAGTTCCTTAGGGCAGGGTTCGACAAACCCGGGCGCCAGTGGCGCCTAGAAAATCATGCCTGGCACCCGTGGAATTAAAGAGGAAAAAAAAAAATTTTTTACTGAGCTGATTAGCAGCTCCTCCTGCGCCGTCTGCAGGGTCGGCGTCAGCACCCGGCACACCCGGGCAAGTGCCGGGGACCTGAGCAGGCGGAGGGCCCACTCGCCGTCGGGCACCCCGGCGCCCGTTAGCGGTGTCAGCGCAGCCACTGGGCCCCCCCGCTTGCTCAGGGCCCCGGCAGCAGCCGGCGCAATACTTACCTCTCCCCGTGCCTCCGCTACCGCAGCTCAGAGCTCCAGGGGGTGCCTGCGCTTCCTCTCTCACAGCAGCGCCGCTGAATGACGTCATCATTCAGCGGCCGGCTGTGGCAGAGAGCGCGTGGACGCCGGACAGGTGAGGCGTGTGTGTGTGCCTGTGTGTGTGTATGTGAGAGTGCTGCCTGCGGTGCTGTATGTGTGATGGTGGTGGGGGAGGCAGTGATGGTAATGAGGACGCAATGATGATGATGATGATGATGGTGGGGAGGCAATGATAATGGGAAGGCGATGATGATGATATTAATGGGGAGGCAATGATAATGATGATGATGGGGAGGCAATGATAATGGGAAGGCAATGATGATGATGATATTAATGGGGAGGCAATGATAAGGGAAGGCAATGTTTATGATGATATTAATGGGGAGGCAATGATAATGATGATGATGGGGAGGCAATGATAATGGGAAGGCAATGATGATGATGATATTAATGGTGAGGCAATGATAATGATGATGATAGGGAGGCAATGATAATGGGAAGGCAATGATGATGATATTAATGGGGAGGCAATGATAATGATGATGATGGGGAGACAATGATAATGGGAAGGCAATGATGATGATGATATTAATGGGGAGGCAATGATGATGATAGGGAGGAAATGATGATGATGATGGGCAGGCAATGATGATGAGGGGAGGCAATGATGATGATAATGGGCAGGCAAAAATTCTGGCTCCTAAATTTTTTGGCTGGCTCCTAGATTCTGAACAACTTTGTCGACCCCTGCCTTAGGGGGTCTAGTTTCCAAAATGGGGTCACTTGTGGGGGGTTTACACTGTTTAAGCACATCATGTGCTCTGCAAACTGAACATGACACCCATCAATGTCTGCATTCCAAAATGTCATTACTTCCTTTCCGAGCCGTGCTGTGCTCCCAAACAGTATTTCCCCCCCATATATGGGGTATCAGCGTACCCAGGACAAATTGGACAACAACTTTTGGGGTCCAATTTCCTTGGGAAAAATCAAAAATTGGGGACTAAAAAATAATTTATGTGGAATTTTTTTTTTTTCTTCACACCCAGGCATTATAAACTTTAGAGAAACACTTGGGGGTTGAACGTGCTCACAACAGATCTATGTAAGCTCCTTAGGGTCTAGTTTCCAAAATGGGGTCACTTGTGGGGGGTTTGCACTGTTTAGACACATCAGGTGATCTCCAAACATGACATGGCGTCCAGCCAATTCTGCGTTGAAAAAGTCAAACTGCGCTCCTTCCCTTCCGAGCTCTGCCATTCACCCAAACAGTGGTTTACCCCCACATATTGGGTATCGGCGTACTCAGGACAAATTACACAATAACTTTTGAGGTGTTGTTACCCTTGGGAAAATAAAAATTGGGGTGAAAAGAAATGAAAAAAAATATGATTTTTTAATTTTAAGGCTCTACATTATAAACTTGTGTGAAGCACTTGAGGGTTCAAAGTGCTCACCACAGATCTAGATAAGTTCCTTAGGGGCTCTAGTTTCTGAAATGGGGTCACTTGTGGGAGGTTTCCACTGTTTAGGCACATCAGGGACTTTGCAAACTAAACATGACACCCATCAAAGTCTGCATTCCAAAACGTCATTACTTCCTTTCTGAACCCTGCCGTGCACCCAAACAGTATTTTCCCCCCACAAATGGGGTATCAGCGTACTCAGGACAATTTAGACAACAACTTTTGGGATCCAATTTCCTTGGAAAAAAATAAAAATTGGGGACTAAAAAATCATTTTTGTGGAAATTTTTTTTTTGTTTTCACACCCAGGCATTATGAACTTTAGTGAAACACTTGGGGGTTCAAAGTGCTCACCACAGATCTAGATAAGTTCCTTAGGGGGTCTAGTTTCCAAAATGGTGTCACTTGTAGGGGGTTTCCACTGTTTAGGCATATCAGGGGCTCTCCAAACGCGACATGGCGTCCAATCTCAATTCCAGCCAAATTTGGTTTGAAAAAGTCAAACGGCGCTCCTTCCCTTCCAAGCCCTGCCGTACGCCCAGACAGTGTTTTTCCCCCACATATGTGGTATCAGCGTACTCAGGAGAAATTGCACAACTTTTTCTGTCCATTTTCTCCCTTTACCCTTGTTAAATAAAAAAATTGTTTGTAAAAGATAATTTTTGTGACTAAAAAGTTAAATGTTCATTTTTTCCTTCCAAGTTGCTTCAGCTCCTGTGAAGCACCTAAAGGGTTAATATACTTCTTGATTGTGGTTTTGAGTACCTTGAGGGGTGCAGTTTTTAGAATGGTGTCACTTTTGGGTATTTTCTGCCATATAGACCCCTCAAAGTGACTTCAAATGTGAGGTGGTCCCTAAAAAAATGGTTTTGTATAATTTGTTGTAAAAATGAGAAATCGTTGGAAAACTTTTAACCCTTATAACTTCGTAACAAAAAAAAATTTGGTTCCAAAATTGTGCTGATGTAAAGTAGACATGTGGGAAATGTTATTTAGTAACTGTTTTGTGTGACATATTTCTCTGTTTTAAGGGAATAAAAATTCAAAGTTTGAAAATTGCAAAATTTTCCAAATTTTCAACATATTTCCATTTTTTCATAAATAACCGCAAGTTATATCGAAGAAATTTTACCACTAACATGAAGTACAATATTTCACGAGAAAACAATCTCAGAATTGCTAAGATCCGTTGAAACGTTCCAGAGTTATAGCCTCATAAAGAGACAGTGGTCAGAATTGTAAAAATTGGCCCGGTCATTAACGTGCAAACCACCCTTGGGGGTTAAGGGGTTAAAGACAGCTGTCTTACATAGTCACCTTTGCAAAAGACTCCTATTCAAAGACTCAATTAATCAGTCAGACTCTAACCTCTACAACATGGGCAAAACCAAAGAGTTTTCTAAGGATGTCAGGGACAAGATCACAGATCTGCACAAAGCTGGAATGGGTTACAAAACCATAACTAAAATGCTGGGTGAGAGGGAGACAACTGTTGGTGCAATAGTAAGAAAATGGAAGAAATACAAAATTACATCGATCTGGGGCACCATGCAAAATCTCACCTCGTGTGGTATCCTTGATCATGAGGAAGGTGAGAGATCAGCCTAAAACTACAAAGCGGGAACTTGTTAATGATCTCAAGGCAGCTGGGTCCAGTGTCACCAAGAAAACCATTGGTAACACATTACGCAGTAAAGGTTTAAAATCCTGCAGTGCCCCCAAGGTCCCCCTGCTCAAGAAGGCACATGTGCACGCCCGTCTGAAGTTTGTCAATGAACACCTGGATGATTCTGTGAGTGATTGGGAGAAGGTGCTGTGGTCAGATGAGACAAAAATTGAGCTCTTTGGCATTAACTCAATTCACCGTTTGTAGGAACAGAAATGCTGCCTATGACCCAAAGAACACCTTCCCCACTGTCAAGCATGGAGGTGGAAACATTACGTTTTGGGGGTGTTTCTCTGCTAAGGGCACAGGACTACTTCACCGCATCAATGAGAGAATGGATGGAGCCATGTACCATAAAATCCTGAGTGACAACCTCCTCCCCTCTGCCAGGAAATTAAAAATGGGTCGTGGCTGGGTCTTTCAGCAAGGCAATGACCCAAAACATACATCCAAGGCAACAAAGGAGTGGCTCAAAAAGAAGCACATTAAGGTCATGGAGTGGCCTTAATCCCATAGAAAACTTATGGAGGGAGTTGTAGCTCCGAGTTGCCAAGCAACAGCCTCAAAATCATTTAGAGATGATCTGCAAAGAGGAGTGGACCAAAATTCCTCCTGACGTGCGCAAACTTCATCATCAACTACAAAAACGTCTGACTGTTGTGCTTGCCAACAAGGGTTTTGCCACCAGGTAACGAGTTGATTAGGAGCATCTAACTGCTCTGTAGGAGCCAGAACTCTTAATGGTTGGTAGGGGATCAAATACTTATTTCTCACTGCAAAATGCAAATAAATTTACATAATTTATACAATGTGATTTTCTGGATTTTATTTTTGATATTCTATCTCTCAATGTTAAAATTAACCTACCCTTAAAATTATAGACTGTTCATGTCTTTGCCAGTGGGCAAACTTACAAAATCAGCAAGGGATCAAATACTTATTTCCTTCACTGTACATAAAGAAGTGAATTTAGGTCAGGAAACAAGTTTCTGGAAATTTGAGTTTTGAGTAGCAAAAATGCCAAGGCAAAATGTTTGTTTCCTGTGTTCATTTAGTGGTTATGAACTAAATTTCATGAGTTTTAGAAATTCTGCTAAAAGTTTCCATCACAAACAGCAGATTTATTATATAGACAAGTGAATAAGCCCAACATTGATAACTGTGCTGTGGATGCCAAGCCTGTAATCATGCGCAATGTAAAAAAAAAAATCAGTTCTACAATTTTTAAGTTCAATTTCGTGGCAGTCCAGATTATTCAGCTTGGGGGGCCGTCATATGTGTTCATACCTTATGTCACATTACATAGATCACACACACGAACTGAATAGTTTAACCTTTTGTGGCACAGTTATACAAATGGATAGTCTCATTTTTTAAAGTGAAGGCGTATATGGATGGGATTCACCATCACTTTATGATGCACAGTGGTCTTACATCTGGGACCCCCTATGATCCTGACAATGAAGAAGCCACAGTGCTGGTTTGGTGCTGCTGTCCTTCCCGTTTCCTGCCCAGTGGAGCTCATTGCCACCCAACTTCGGAGAACATAACACAACTTTGTGCTTTGAATATTAGTTTTACTCTTTGCAGTGTTTTATAGAGGAGATGATGCTGGGACTGTGTGTGACCCTGGTCGAGCAGTGGATGGAGTTTAGGTGGAGTTATAGGTCTGTACTCACTGGTGGCTTGCCGCCCAGCACAATGGGTAATGGGAAATGTAGTAAAAAGGGAGCAAAAAATTCCAAAGAGGAAGTGCTCGCTATGACAACAAAGCTGGTGCCAGGGCACAAGACATAAGGCAGAAAGGCATAAAACATGAAACTGGCAGAACAGGTATATGGCACTATTTAGAGCAAAATCAGTAAGTGAGTCAGGGGAGTGGACAATCTCTTTAAGTGCTTTTATAGAATAACAATGCTAAAGTGAGATTAGTGTGTAAAAGATTTTCGAATTACTACTGTGCAGAAACATAGACTGAAATTTACCGTCAATACCAGCCATTGGACATATACCATACTTTTTATGGCATGCTATTCAAGAGTACAGTCCTAGGTAAAGCGATCTGGTCTTCAGAAAACCTCACTCCTCTCAGTGGAGCTTTTATACATTTTTGTAGAAAATACTATTACACTTTTAATACAGAAATACATTACAGTTTACAATTCAATTGCAACTCAACTTTCTATTTCTACCTTCCTTGTGCCAATGACAGTGACTGTGCGCCGCTGAGCTTGTTAATACTGTATTCTATACGCTTCAGATTCAATGTCAACAAATATATATGATGTCTATGTAAATTGCACATGGTTAGATAAAACACACAACAAATCTGAATTACTTTCATTATTATGTACAAGATAACATAAAATGTGCATTTCTTCTATTGGTTTATATATAATGTCAGCATTACAGTCATAGACTTCTCAGGCATGTGCCCCTATCTGATGCCAATAAAATATTTAGTCCAGTGATTTCTCAGAACAAGATACGTCAGAATAAAATAATGGCACATCCCATATAATGTCATAAAAGGATAAACACAATTACCTTTATTGGTGACACATTGATTAATTTATAACATAAATAGACGAGTTTAAAAACACAAACACATCAAGGTGTAAAAGAAAACCCTGAGAGTGTAATACAGTTACCGTGCTCCCACATAGCCAGATATCATAAGAATGGAACAATATCCTTTTGAAGAAAACTGCCCTTAGGCATATCCTAATATGCAGATAAGAAGGGCTAAATTATTTTAAAAACACGTAAAAAAACACAGTGTACAAGAAAAACCTTACAGTATAAATAGGCAACTTGCTCCCACATGGACAGATATCAAATGAATGGGACAATGGACTATTTGAACAAAACTGTCCTAAGGCATATCCTAATCTGCAGAAGAGAAGGCAAAATGATTTTAAAAACACGTGAAAAAACACAAACAAAGTAGAAGAAAAACCTCACAGCATAATAAAGTCAACATGCTCTCACATGGACAAACATCATATTTAAGAACCAATAACATTTTTTAATAAAACTATCCTGGCACGCAGAAGAGAAGGAAGGCCTAATGGTCAACGACACCATGAAGAATCTAGACTATAGATAAGTATAGGTATGCCTCAACCAACAGAAAAATTCTAAAGTAACATGAAAATAGCAGGAGCTCTCCAAGAAATATAGTAGTTAGAGTGTGCAACAATAAGTAAGTATGATGAATTCAAATATACCGCAAATAAGGGTGGTAAACGTGTGAATCAATAGGGCTGCTGCTCCACCCGCTGGATCTCCCACAGGATACAGAACATGTTGAAGAGAGAGGTTTCTTGTTGATGTGATCTTACAGCGCTGCTCACAAGCGTCCAGTCCGGACCGAGAAAAGCAGGTTTTAAAAACTTTATCTTCTACGAGTTTCGGAGCACTTCCTGCTCCTTCTTCAGGCAAACATAGCAAATAAAATTTTTAAAACCTACTTTTCTCGGTCTGGACTGGACATTCGTGGGCAGCGCTGTAAGTATTAAATGTCATGTAACACCAATAATATCAATATGGAGCTCCAGTCCTTATTTGGAAAAACAAAAATATGCTATCAATAATTACACAAAAGTGTGAGTACCTTACAAAGGATCACAATTCTCTCCCCAGCACACCGTCTTCTCTGCGCAAACTCCAAATTGGTGCCGAATGGAACCACCATCATGCCGATGCTGACATCAATCATGTGACAAAGCCACCTAATTACCAAGATCACATATTGAAGAGCATGCACAATTTGGGGTGAAGCTGGAGAGCAATGACGGCACACCGTCACCGACTTCAACAAATGTCTAGGCGCATTAATGATGATATACAGTACAAATACACAGATATTGAAATCACCCTGTGTATGTCAGTGATAAACAGTCTTCACGGGAAAAGTACCAGTGTATACACAAAGCAGTTCCACTATGTGCAAGCACACATTCAGAAAGTCTAAAGATAACAAACTGAAAGTATATATAACGCAGAAATTTATTCACATGTTTCTTTTCAAACAATAAATGTAAGAAAATATATATAAAGCTCTGCATGAAAACCATCAGCGCATATATTATTTAGAAGAGCTAACAGTAACATAAGGCCAAGCTTAGAGACATTCTAATAATGTATTATACCCCTTGTGTAAGACAATTGAAATATAAGAGGAATTGTTCATTTGTGAAGGCGTCAGAAAGTAACATAATGCTCATGACTAATTATTTAATAAGTGATAAAACATACCAACATTATATTTTTAAAGTCATTCAAAACCATATTGTAAAAATAAGTACCGTATTTTTCGGACTATAAGACGAACCGGACCATAAGACGCACCCCAAATTTTCAGAAGGAAAATAGGGAGAAAAAAAATGTGTCAAATGGGGGTCCGTCTTACAGTCCAAATTCAGCTTACCAGCGAAGGGATCAGCACAGGTAGCGGAGTGGTCACAGGGGTCGTTCGGTGGTCCAGGCTGGTGCGGTGGTGGTGCTCTGTGTTGCAGGGGTGCTCTGTGGGGTGGTTGTGCACTGTGGGGTGGCTGTGCTCTGTGGGGTGGTTGTGCACTGTGTGGTGGATGTGCTCTGTGGGGTGGCTGTGCTCTGTGGGGTGGCTGTGCTCTGTGGGGTGGTTGTGCACTGTGTGGTGGATGTGCTCTGTGGGGTGGCTGTGCTCTGTGGGGTGGCTGTGCTCTGTGGGGTGGTTGTGCTCCGTGGGGTGGTTGTGCACTGTGGGGTGGCTGTGCTCTGTGGGGTCGCAATATACTTATAAATCCTGTGGTGGCGGTCCCGTGGCGGTGGTCCCAATGCAGCCTCCTGTGCTCTGTGGTGCGGTGGTGTCGGGGCTCTGTGATGTGGCGGTATCGGGGCTCTGTGCTGCGTGGGAGGCTCCGCCGTCATTTCGTCAAAGCCTGAAAGCCCCCCGCAGCTGTGTTGCTGTGACGCGGAGGCCTCCTGAAACATGGCCGCCAGGGGCCTCCGGAAAGATGGCTGCTGGAGGCGGCGCATGCTCAGATTCAGATCTCCGCAACGAGATCTTGTCCCGAGATCTCAGGAAGAGATCTCGTTGCCAAGATTTGAATTTGAGTATGCGGCGGTCATCTTTCCGGAGGCCCCTGGTGGCCATCTTTCAGGAGGCCACCGCGTTGCAGCAGCAGAGCTGCGGGGGGCTTTCGGGCTATAACGCAATACCGGCGGAGCCCCCCAAGCAGCACAGAGCCCCGCTGCCGCCACATCACAGAGCCCTGACACCACCGCATCCACAGAGCACAGGAGGCTGCATTGGGACCGCCGCCGCCATCGGATTTGTAAGTATATTGCGACCATAAGACGCACCCCCATTTTCCCCAAAAATTTTGAAAGTGTTAGGAGCAATGCTAAAGTTTAGACTACAAAATTCTAATTACGAAGAATTCAATCACAAGTAAATCTAATTATTCATTAAACAGGTGTCCGGCAGACAGTTGATTATAAAAGGGAGTTACTCAACAAAGAAAAACCCTTCCCATTTCATGCTGTCAGCAATGGCACCACATGAAGAGAAATGTCACAAGACATGAGAAAAAAATATTTATTTACACAAGAAAGGTGAAAGCTACAAGAAGATCTGCAAAGCTTTACTTATCAGTCAGAAAACTGTAGCTAAAGTAATAGCAAAATTTAACAAAGATGGAATTGCAACCATCTCACCGAGATGTCATTGCTGACCACGGAAGTTATCACCTAAATAGGATCATCTTCTGATGAGAAGAGTTGAAGATAATAGACCTGTAAGTTCACTGCAGTTAGCTAAAAAAGTAAAAGGCCAAACCTGGGTGAGTGCAGAGGAATGGCATACATGGGTGTCATCCTCGAATGAAGCCTCTCCTAAAGCCCATACACAAAAAAGTCTGCCTACAATTTGTCAGGGTTCATGCTGAAAAATATGAAGACTGCTGGGACTCTATACTCTGGAGTGATGAGACCAAGATACATTTATGGAACTGATGCTTCAGCACCCGGGAAAGTGCCGGGCCCTGAGCAATCAGTGCAGAGAGCCAGAAGATGGTGATGCTGAGGAGTTCAAAGAGCAGCGGCCAACGAGGAGAGGTATTTCATTTTTTTTATGCTTGAAGCATTATATGGGGCCCATCATATACTGGAGAATTACATGGGGCCCATCATATACATCATATATAGGGCCCATCATACACTGGAGCATCATATGGGGCCCATCATATACTGGAGCAGTATTTGAAACACATTATATATGGAGCAATATATGGGGCCCATTCTATATGGAGCATTAAATGGGGCACATTCTATATGGAGCATTATATGGGGCCCATCATATACTGGAGAATTTTAGGGGCCCCATTATATATGTAGTATTATATGGGGCCCATCATGTACTGGAGCACTATATGGGGCCCATCATATACTGTATGAAGCATTATATGGGGACCATCATATATTGAAGCATTTTATGGGGCCCATTATATATGTAGCATCATATGGGGCCCATTATATATGGAACATCTTATGGGGCCCATTATATATGGAACATCTTATGGGGCCCATTATATATGGAGCATCATATGGGACCCATTATATACTGGAGCATTATATGGGCCCCATAACATACTGGAGAATTATATTGGGCCCATTAAATACTGGAGCATCATATGGGGCCCATCATATAGTGGAGCATTATGTGGGACCCATTATATATGTAGCATTATATTGGGCCCATTATATACTGGAGCATTATATGGGGCCCATCATATACTGTATGGAGCATTATATGGGGCCCATTATGTATGGAACATTATAGGGGCTCCATTATGTATGGAGTCTTATATGGGGCTCATTAGATATGGAGCAATATATGGGGTCCATTATTCTGTATGGAGCATTATATGGCGCTCATTATTCTGTATGGAGCACTATATGGTGCCCATAATACTGTATGGAGGACTATACTGTCTGGTTTCTGAGCCATTGATATCACTAACATAATGTAACAAGTGAAATCTTTGGCACTATACTATGCCTATAGTTCTCTGCCGTATCTGTGCATCATGAATTGTGGTATGTGTTGAAGGGGCCCACTGAGACTCTTTCCCCAGGGGCCCACGAAAACCTGGAGCCGGACCTGGATGGCTTCAAAACAATATAACATCACAAAGGTGAGGCGTACAATGAAAAATGTGTGATGTCTACAGTGAAACATGGTGGTGCAGTGTTCTTATGTGGGAGAGCTACATTTTATTGATGGTGTCATGAATTCACAGATGTACTGTGTTCTGTATTAAAAGAAAAGATTCTCCATCCCTCCGTGCTCTTGGTAGATGTGCACATCTCCAACAAGACAGTGATACAAGACACAGATCTAAGGCCACTGCCGTATTTCTGAAGAACAGGGTGACAGTGATTCAGTGGCCAAGTGTCTCCTGATCTGACCCAACCAAACACCTATGGGGAATTCTGAAGAGACAAGTTGAGCATCACTCTCCATCCTGGTAGAAAATACAGTAGATGTTTCAATATGTCACCATGTTGCTCATTCCATGCTTAGAAGGCTTGGTCCTGTCCTTAAAGTGAACCTGTCAGCAGTTTTGGCCGATATAAGTTACGGCCATCACCTTTCAGGGCTGTTATACAGTATTCTATAATGCTGTATATAAGCCCCCAACCCGACCTGTAAGAGAAGAAAAATAACTTTTATTATACTCATGGGGCGGCCCGGTCCGATGGGTGTCGCTGGTCTTGGTCCGGCTCCTCCCATCTTCTTGCGATGCCATCCTCCTGCTTGCTTCCTGTGGATGATGCGTCCCTGCATCATGCACACAGTCTCCTCGGCACCGCGCTCCTGTGAAGGAGTACTTCTCTGCCCTGTTGGGGCTCTTTGACCTTTACTGACGCCTGCGCACTGCAGCACTTTGCTCTGCCCTCAAACAGGGCAGAGAAGAACCGAACCGCTCGGACCGGACCGTCCCGCAGGTGAGTATAATAAAAGTTATTTATCTTCTCTTACAGGTTGGGTTTGGGGCCGATATACAGCATTATCGAATGCTGTATATCAGCCCTGAAAGACAGTGGCCTTACTTCATATCAGCCAAACCTGGTGACATGTTCCCTTTAAAATTCATGGATGTCATACAAAATACTGACACAAAGAATTCCTCAAGGATAAGAGGGAATATACATGATCAAATTCATAAAAAGTTGAAATTTAATAAATCTATTCAATGGTGTAAACATAACGCCCAAAAAAAATAATATCACATGGACACAAGAGAATAGTGGATGAATGTGTCTTAACCAGATTCAAAAGCACAGTACACAAACTAATTAGCCCTAAAAAATAATTATCCCAATAATGGATATCGTGCAGCTTAAAAATATCTAGATATAACAATCTAAACATCAATACATTAGTAATCTATGACATCAGAAATATGCAGCACATAGAAAAACATATAGAGGTATAATGGCCCCCAATATATCTAATGAACGTATAATTATATCACCATGAATCTAAGATATAATGCTGTAAATCTAGAAACGTGTATATGGAGGTATAATGACCCTCAATATTCCCTATGCATTATACAATCATTGTAAAAAGTGCTGATGTAATTGTTTATTATTTGGGGTGTATTCATTTTTGGATCAACTTCAACTAATTTGAGTAAAACTGAAGATTGTGTAATGGAAACTATAGAAGTAACCTTATTTCTATACTATGGGTAAAGAAATGTCCTATGAAACACGACCTTGTCAAAATTATTCTTGTGTCCAGTGCGATACTAAAATCTTGCTTTTCAAAGGGGGTGTACTCATTTATAAGCTGAGCACTGAACATGCATTTATTTAAAAAAAAAAAAAAAAACAATTCTGGATAGAAAATGAATCTAAAATATACCGGTATGTACGTGACAAGAGGGTTTACAATTGCAATAGCTGACCCACAGACTTCTCCACATCACGTGGCAATACAAAGTCCCCGACACCACAATCCTGGAACAAGCTGGGCTCTGCTGTGATTACATTCTCCTGCTGACAGCCCAAGCCCGGTGGACCGGATATGTGGTCAGAATACTAGAAAGCAGTTTGCCTGAACAACTGCTACATGGAGAACTATGTCAGAGAAAGAAAGAAATCAGGGAGCAGAAGAAACGTTACAAAGACTGCATTAAGGTGTCTCTCAAAAACCTGGGATTTGACACCAATGAATGGGAGAAGCTGTCCTGGACCGTCCAGCTTGGTGAGGCAACTCAGCTCAGGAGCACATGCAGCTGAAGAGAGAAGAATCTTTGAGGCAAAACAAAAGAGGTGTGCACAAGGGACAAGCGGTATCTACTGTCCTGACGTACTTATATCACGTATGCGGGTGAGCCTTCAGGGCCCAGATTGGCTTCATTAGTCACCCCCCGAACCACAGCTACTGATCCTCCTCTAAATCCTGAAGTTGTGGTCATCTTCGACTACGAAGGACAAACAGCACAATATATAGACAATGATCTTCATTCAAAATACACTAGAGAAATAGAGTTAAAAAAAAACTAAAAAAAAAACCACCCAATGTAAAAAACATCCATAAACATTTTCAATATCCCTAAAACAGAGGAGAGGGTAGCGAAAGGTTCATGTGGCCAATAAGGTCCATTTAGAAAAAGAGGAGATGCTCAGAAGTTACTATACAATATACTGGTGAGCAATGTAATGATTGGATATCTGTTAGATGTCAATAAAATCTAGAGGACCAAGTTTTGAGATATTGTGAATGATCTCCTTATACACTCCTCAACATTGATTTAACATGTCCCTTTTGTCTCATTAATTTCAGGGGTGCCATCATTTCTGTCCAGGCCTATTTCATCAGTTTTATTTTTTTTAAATTCTGTGGAAGCATGGTGGAAAAGCAATGTCTGACTTTCATTTGTTCATTTTCATAATTTTTTAGTTATTATTACTTTTGTAAGTTATTTCTGTCACCATTGTGGGTTTTTCTGTCATTAAATGAGGGGTACAAATAATTTTGACCACGTGTGTATACTGTATATCACTATATTAAAAGGTAAATAGGCAGTAAAGTATGTACCCATATATACTTGCTAGTGGACATATAAATGGCAGATCATTCGGATTAGGATAAGTGGATAAGGAGGAAAATGCCAAACATAAGGTCCAAAAATATAATGTACACTCTGCACCTCATCTTGACTGAAAAAAACAGAAATGTAGAAATTTTTGCAAATTTATTAAAAAAGAAAAACTTGAAATATCACATGGTCATAAGTATTCAGACCCTTTGCTCAGTATTGAGTAGAAGCACCTTTTTGAGCTAGAACAGCCATGAGTCTTCTTGGGAACGATGCAACAAGTTTTTCACACCTGGATTTGGGGATCCTCTGCCATTCTTTCTTGCAGATCCTCTCCAGTTCCGTCAGGTTGGATGGTGAACGTTGGTGGACAGCCATTTTCAGATCTCTCCAGAGATGCTCAATTGGGTTTAGGTCAAGGCTCTGGCTGTTCCAGTCAAGAATGGTCACATAGTTGTTCTGAAGCCACTCCTTTGTTATTTTAGCTGTGTGCTTAGGGTCATTGTCTTGTTGGAAGATGAACCTTCGGCCAAGTCTGAGGTCCAGAGCAGTCTGGAAGTGGCGTTCATCCAACATTTCTCTGTACTTGGCCGCATTCATGTTTCCTTCAATTGCAACCAGTTGTCCTGTCCCTGCAGCTGAAAAACACCCCCGTAGCATGATGCTGCCACCACCATGTTTCACTGCTGGGATTGTATTGGGCAGTTGATGAGCAGTGCCTGGTTTTCTCCACACATACCGCTTAGAATTATCACCAAAAAGTTCTATCTTTGTCTCATCAGACCAGAGAATCTTATTTCTCATAGTCTGTGAGTCCTTTATGTGTTTTGTAGCAAACTCTATGTGGGCTTTCATATGTCTTGCACTGAGGAGAAGCTTCCGTCGGGCCACTCTGCCATAAAGGCCCGACTGGTGGAGGGCTGCAGTGATAGTTGACTTTGTGGAACTTTCTCCCATCTCCCTACTGCATCTGTGGAGCTCAGCAACAGTGATCTTGGGGTTCTTCTTTACTTCTCTCATCAAGGCTCTTCTCCCACGATTGCTCAGTTTGGCTGGATGGCCAGGTCTAGGAAGACTTCTAGTGGTCCCAAACTTCTACCATTTAAGGATTATGGAGGCCACTGTGCTCTTTGGAACCATGAGTACTGCAGAAATTATTTTGTAACCTTGGCCAGATCTGTGCCCTGACACAATTTTGTCTCTGAGCTCCTTGGCCAGTTCCTTTGACCTCATGATTCTCATTTGGTCTGACATGCACTGTGAGCTGTGAGGTCTTAGGCCTCTTTCACACATCAGTTTTTTGCCATTAGTCAAAATCCGTCGTTTTGTGAAAAAAACGGATCCTGCAATTTATTGCTGCTGCAGGATCTATTTTTTTCTCATAAACTTGTATTAGCGACAGATTGTGACGGATGATCGCACAATTCATCGGTCGCCCGACGGATCCGTCGAAAAATCTGTGTCCGTCGGACGGAGGCAACAGACATAGGAACGTTTTTTGTGTACGTTGAAAAGTCGGACAGCGACGGATTCAGCACCGTCCGTCATTGGCTACAATGGAAGCTTATGGCCTCAGGATCCGTCGCTGTCTGTCAATAGACGGAATCCAGTGACGGATTCCGTTTTTATGGTTAAAATGTAGTTTTCAATTCTGGCATATAAAAAAATCTCTCTTTCGCTCGATCTCTCTCTCGAGCATGCCCGGAATAGTTTCTACTCCCTACAGCTCATGCAACGGATCCGTCAAAACTAGCAATCCGTCGCATCAGTTTTTCACAAAATGCACAGGATTTGTTTTTTTTTTCACTCTCTGACAGATTGCAAGTGATACTAAAAAACGGATGTGTGAAAGAGGTCTTATATAGACAGGTGTGTGCCTTTACATATCAAGTCCTATCAGTTTAATTAAACACAGCTGGACTCCAATGAAGGAGTAGAACCATCTCAAGGAGGATCACAAGGAAATGGACAACATGTGACATAAATATGAGTATCTGAGCAAAGGGTCTGAATAGTTATGACCAAGTGATATTTCAGTTTTTCTTTTTTAATAAATTTGCAAAAAATTCTACATTTCTGTTTTTTTCAGCCAAGATGGGGTGCAGAGTGTACATTATTTAATGAGAAAAAAATGTACTTTTTTTAATTTACCAAATGGCTGCAATGAAGCAAAGACTGAAAAATGTAAAGGGGTCTGAATGCTTTCCGTACCAACTGTATATTATTGATGCATTTTTCTATATGTCATCAAACCTTTTAGGGTATGGTTCCACGTTCCGGAACCACAGCGCTTTGGACGGAGCGGAAAGTCAGCTCCGCCCAAAGCCCCGCCCCCTTCTGAACGCACGGTGAATCCGGATGTGCTCATTGAACACATCCGGAATCACCGCAGCGCTGCATAGGCCTGTGTTATTTCCCTTGTGGCGACGGAGCGTCGCCGCAAGGGAAAAGGACATGCTGCAATCTGAAAAGAAGCGCCGCATGTCCGTTAACGCAGGTCTGCCGCCTGTGTGTTTTTACGCATAGTGGAGATGGGATTTCTTGAAATCCCCTCCACTATGATGTAACATCTGGACGCTGCGTGTTTGACGCTGAACCAGTTCACAGAGTCAAACATGCGGCGTTTACTGACTGTGGAAACATACCCTTAATGTGTCCATCAAATACATTTGGAAGGTTATTGTGGCCACACCTTACACAGCCATCACCCCCCTTATGAGGAGATTCAGAAGATAAAAACTGGAAACAAATGTGTTAATCTGCGCTGCCCTTGAAAAAGAATGAAAAGATGTAGACTCCAAATGTAAGCGGTTTATTCGTCAACGCGTTAAAAAGTTTTACAAATTCTTCATCAGGACAAATCATCATGGCTTGTCCTCATGAAGAAGTTGTAAAACTTACTTTTTAACGCCTTGAGGAATAAACCGCTTACATTTGGAGTCTACATCTTTTCATTCTTCTTCCACAGCAGCTCAGATTAACCCATTTGTTTCCAGTTTTTACGTTTGGGATAACAGGAAGACACAGAAGAATTTGTGCCTACATTAACAGAAAATCTGTGGATAATCCTCCAAGGTGTGTAGAAGAACCTCCCTTCTGAGTTTCTTCAAAAACGGCGTGCCAGTCTACCGAGAAGAATTGATGCTTCGATGCTGCTTTAAAGGCAAAAGGAGGTCACACCAAATATTGGTTTGATTTAGATTCCATTTTGTGCATTTACTTTGCATTTTGTAAATAAACTAACACTTCTAATAAATAATTCTTAATTGCAGCATTTTCTCTGCACCTGCCTAAAACATTTGCCCAGTAACGTATATCTGGATATTTTATGGTGTACACCATAGTACGTTGGATAAATATTTAGTGTAGCAAAGCAGATTTTTCGTAGAAGCTTAATGAGGTTATCTGGCAAAATGAAAATTTTAGAGGTAACTATGTTAAAAAATAACAAACAAAGCAATACTCACCTACCGCCACTTACCTGGATCCAGTGCAGGACGATCTGTGGGAGACACCACCACCAAACAGCAGCAAGAGCGCTGCAGCTTGTGATTGGCTGCTGTAGTCAGGTGACTTCCGCAACAACAAAAAAAAAACACTGCGAAAGTCGCCTGACCGCAGCAGCGAATCACAGTTGCCCGTCTCTTTGAACAGTCATGGCTTCCTGCCGGCCTTTGCTGCATTCAAGCAAGTGCCGATATGTATTATTTTGTGTATTATTTTTGAACATACCAAGCCACTGGAAAAATTGGAATTTTGCCTGGACAACCATTTAAAGCTATCTATAATATATTATTACTGAAGGTACTGTTCTCGCAATCAGCGAGCTCAGAGGTGCTGAGCAGTCATGCCGTCTACATTGGCAGAGCTGCTGAGCTCTATTGTCTGCAGTGCTGTCGACGAGACATCGGTGGTGCTGTCGACGTAACATCGGAGGTGCTGTCGACGTGACATCGGTGGTGCTGTCAACATGACATCGGTGGTGCTGTCGACGTGACATCGGTAGTGAAGACAATATTAGACACTGGGAGCAGCAGGGGAGACTCAGTGCTGGACCTGGGCAGAGTAAAAAAGAGCACATTTTGTTTCCTTCCTACAAACGGAGCTTATATGAAAAACTTTTCCACTATTCACAAATTTTTGAGACAAAGACAGAAGCTTTTGCACAAAGTGAACAAATATCAAAATTGCGTTTCACAGCTTTTTTTTGTTGCGTTTCTGATTAATAAAACTAAGTTTATTAAACACGTACCGTGGATAAAACATATATTCTACACAAAGAAAAAAACAGGTAAAAAATATGCAAAAAATGCTACAATAACTGTGTTTTGGATGTAGCGTTTTTATTCCAATAGAGAAGGTTTTGGCTGCAGAAAAACGCTGCGAGTGAACAAAGCATACAGTGCTTTGCGAAAGTATTCAGCCCCCTGGAACTTTTCAACCTTTTCCCACATATCATGCTTCAAACATAAAGATACCAAATGTTAATTTTTGGCGAAGAATCAACAACAAGTGGGACACAATTGTGAAGTTGAACGAAATTTATTGTTTTTTTAAATTTTTGTGGTAATACAAAAACTGGAAAGTGGGGCGTGCAAAATTATTCGGCCCCTTTAACTTAATACATTGTTGCGCCACCTTTTGCTGCGATTACAGCTGCAAGTCGCTTGGGGTATGTCTCTATCAGTTTTGTACATCGAGAGACTGAAATTCTTGCCCATTCTTCCTTGGCAAACAGCTCGAGCTCAGTGAGGTTGGATGGAGATCGGTTGTGAACAGCAGTTTTCAGCTCTTTCCACAGATTCTCGATTGGATTCAGGTCTGGACTTTGACTTGGCCATTCTAACACCTGGATACGTTTATTTGTGAACCATTCCATTGTAGATTTTGCTTTATGTTTGGGATCATTGTCTTGTTGGAAGACAAATCTCCGTCCCAGTCTCAGGTCTTTTGCAGACTCCAACAGGTTTTCTTCAAGAATGGTCCTGTATTTGGCTCCATCCATCTTCCCATCAATGTTAACCATCTTCCCTGTACCTGCTGAAGAAAAGCATGTCCAAACCATGATGCTACCACCACGTTTGACAGTGGGGATGGTGTGTTCAGGGTGATGAGCTGTGTTGCCTTTACGCCAAACATATCGATTGGCATTGTTGCCAAAAAGTTCGATTTTGGTTTCATCTGACCAGAGCACCTTCTTCCACATGTTTGGTGTTTCTCCCAGGTAGCTTCTTGCAACTTTAAACTACACTTTTTATGGCTATCTTTGAGAAATGGCTTTCTTCGTGCCACTCTTCCATAAAGGCCAGATTTGTGCAGTGTACGACTGATTGCTGTCCTATGGACAGACTGTCCTACCTCAGCTGTAGATCTCTGCAGTTCATCCAGAGAGATCATGGGCCTCTTGGCTGCATCTCTGATCAGTCTTCTCCTTGTTTGAGATGAAAGTTTAGAGGGACGGCCGGGTCTTGGTAGATTTGCAGTAGTATGATACTCCTTCCATTTCAATATGATCGCATGCACAGTGCTCCTTGGGATGTTTAAAGTTTTTAAAATCATTTTGTATCCAAATCCGGCTTTAAACTTCTCCACAACAGTATCACGGACCTGCCTGTTGTGTTCCTTGGTCTTCATGATGCTCTCTGTGCTTCAAACAGAACCCTGAGAGTATCACAGAGCAGGTGCATTTATACGGTGACTTGATTACACACAGGTGGATTATATTTATCATCATTAGTCATTTAGGACAACATTGGATCATTCAGATATCCACAATGAACTTCTGGAGTGAGTTTGCTGCACTGAAAGTAAAGGGGACAAATAATATTGCACGCCCCACTTTTCAGTTTTTGTATTTCCACAAAAATTTAAAATAACCAATAAATTTTGTTCAACTTCACAATTGTGTCCCACTTGTTGATTCTTCACCAAAAATTAACAATTGGTATCTTTATGTTTGAAGCATGATATGTGGGAAAAGGTTTAAAAGTGCCAAATACAGAGGGTGGGGGAAGAGATCACATGTACTATCTGTCAGTATCACATGTATGAAAAAGTCCCATGTATTATTATAGCATTGATTCCCATGGATATTGCAGCAGCTGACAGTTACGCTATATAATGCACTAAGAAGGCACAAAGAGGTAATTTTCCTATTCCTGTTTTGCAAATTTTATAAAAAAAAGTAAGAATATAAAAAATAATCACCAAAATGACATCTCATAGACTATCACCGAAATAACTATCTACTAGTGATGAGCGAGTATAATCGTTGCTCGGCTTTTCTAATAAAAGCTAGCCTCACCTCCGGTGTGTGCGCCATCCAGCGATGTCAACTCCTGCTCACCTGAGGCTCATTTGACATTGTTATGTCACAGGACCCCTGCAGACAATCAGAGGCTACTTTACTCTCACTTCTTTCAGTGGAAACTGAAATCTGGATGAAGTTAGAGAGCAGCAGCAGCCCTCACTTCTTCCTGGTGTCAGGTTTGTCCAAAGGAAGTGAAAGTGAAGAGAAAACAGTGATTGAGAATGAGTTTGCCAAATAGCGGAAACTCCTTTAATGTCAGCCATTCATTATCTGATCAAATCAATTGAGCAAAATGATGAAAGCTTTTAAAAATAAAAAAATAAAATGAAAAAAAAATTCCCACTCTTCCTTGAGGTAGCGCTCCAAATCAGACTGCAAGGGCTTCTCCTGTGTACAGCATCCCATTCCAGTCACCCACAGATTTTCAATTACATTCTGGCTGGGCCATGCCAAAACTTTGATCTTCTTCTAGCAAGGCCATTCTTTTGTTAATTTGGAGGTATATTTAGCATTGCTATCATACTGAAAGGTGAAATTCATCTTGGTCTTTTTAACAATTTTGTTGCAAAATTGCCTGATATTTTATTTAGAACTGTTCATAAATTGCCAAGTGCCCAATTTAAGCCACTTCTTGATGACCGTCTTCATTGTTCCATGGCATATTTAATGACTTGGAATTTTGTTGTACCCTTCTCCTGACTGATAACTTTTAACAATGAGATCCCTTTGCTGTGTTGTAAGCTGTTTTTAGACCATGGCTTTGCTGTAAAATGCAATTAAGAAAAGATCAGGAAAAACCCCCATCTTTTTGAGTACAGGATGAGCAAGGTAGCTCTCCTCGAGAAGAAAGAACGCTATCTCATACCAACCATACCAGATATTTTCCTACAGAAGGCAGTTTTGGTTGACCCTCCTCATTGCAGCACAGGGTACACAACTGGTTTTAGCTGGGATAGACACAGCTCATGGAGTGTATTGCACCTCATTGGGACATTGATTGTAAATAAGTCTCCATGAAATACACCGCTACGTCTTTTCAATGACAATCAACGTCCACAGAGTGTAGGGACACAACAAGTTTTCATTCTAGTTTGTCAAATACCATGCAACATTTACATTATATTTTCATTGTAGAATATTTACAGACTTTGATTTTTTTTACTTTCTTCTATTTGCACATTGTTATGTGAAACGTTACCAAATGCAAAATATTATTTTTCGCGTAAATAATTATTTTTAAAATGACAATGGATCTTATTAGGGAATTCAACTACTTCAATACTTTTCATTCATTCAATTTTTACAAGTAAAAGCAGGAGACATGTTTTGTACTCTCTGGCAAATCTGCAGAAAAGCTTTGTTGGGGAAAACAGTTTCCTAGACACGTTTCAAATAATCTGCTGAAAAATGTATCCTTCTAAAGGGACTAGTAGTCCTGCTGGGTTGTTTTCTTAGTAATCAGATTCCTAATGGCTCAGTACAGCCCTTTGGTTTCATGGATGTTCTAAGATAATTAGAGGAACATTATCACCCACTTCAGAGAATGTTTATGATGTGTGGGGTGTTAAATAGAAGACTTTTCAAGAACGCAGTTCACTGTAAAAAAAAGGTGATTCCCAAACAGCCCTGCAATTTACTTAATATAAAAGTGCGTGAAGGTGAAAGAGTCAAATGTAAGCACCAATGTATGACCAGGGGTTTGATATTCATGTAATGATTTTCTGCCGATTCGTTAAGCATTGTTACTTCTTATTGTGTTGTGCTTTTATTCTTTTCCTAATCTCTTTCACTCGTATTGTGCATACTACACGCAATCTGTTACAAATTGATGATGAAGAGTTACTTCGTCATGTAATTCTAGCCCCTTTAGATAAATGATCTAGAACCAAATGTTGTAAAAATGCTAGGGAAAGGGATCCAATGTCAAGTCATTAACCATCTCCATGAGAAACTAACTTTTTCTGCTCTTCATTTTAGTGTGTACATTGAATGGCAGCTGTAACAGGTGACACGAAAACAGTTGTGAAACATCTAAAGCTGCAAAACATATTGCTCACTGTCAGGACGTCGGAAACGGGACATTTGTGCCCGGTTTGTCAGCGTTCGGCCATCTTAGATTACAAACTCTACAAAATGGCTCCAACGAAAATTGAGCAACTCTATCTTCTACACGGATGTGAAAAATGGTTTGCGGGTTCAGTTTTCTGCATTTAGCTTCATAATTTAGCAGCTCAAAATGAAATGATTACAGGCCAAGTAGTGGAGAAGCTCAGATTATTGGGGGAAAAACATAAAGACGTCAAGACTTCAATAGAATAGTGAACATTAGATTCAAAGCAACTATGAATCCAGAAATGAAGAAGTCACTAATTAAAGTCAAAACATTGGGAAAGTACGAAATATATAGGAGAATCGGCCAAACAAAATCTAAATGTTACAGAATTAATGTTGGAAAATAATTCTTAGAATGATATTCCCCAGTGTATCCTCTGCAAAAAATGCCAGCTACGTCTCCCTTCCATGATCCTATAATGCTCTCTGTCCCTTTAAAAAGAACTTAAAGGGGGTTCGATCACATCTAAAAAAAATGTTAAGACTTAGAATGAGTTAATATATGGTACTAAAAGAAGGAAAAAAATACTCAGCTTACAGATCCCCATACGCTCCCGTTCTGATGCTGCAAGGTCTCAGCTTTCGAGTGCAGCACTGACATTCTGACACAAGGATGTTTGACCAGCTGCAGCTAGTCACAGGCTAAGGAAGACCGCTGCTGAGGAAGTGATTGGCTGAGCAGTCATTTCCTGTGTTTCCAGAGGGACCCAAAGTAGGGATGGGGATTAGTGACATAACAGTTCTTTTCATGACATTCAAAATATTTTAAAAAAGACACTTCTGGAGTGAACATCCACTTTAAAAGAGATGTCCACTTTTGGGGACAATTTGCTTTTTTACTTAAATGCATGTATTTGGGGTTACAAATAATTTTTTGCATTTTGGGTTCAGTATAAATTTTGCTCCGTTGGCCTTTTATAACCTTTGTATTGTTCTGTGTAATGCAGCACGGTGGCTCAGTGGTTAGGACTGCAGTCTTGCAGCGCTGGGGTCCTGAGTTCAAATCCTACCAAGGACAACATCTGCAAGGAGTTTGTATGTTCTCCACATGTTTGGGTGGCTTTCCTCTGGTTTAATCCCACACTCCAAATACATACTGATAGTGAGTTTAGATTGTGAGCCCCATCGGGGGACAGTGATGAGCAATTAATGTCACAATTTAAGTGAGCAAAATAGAAAATAAAATAATTGCTGGCTGCAGTTATCTGAGTATCTAACAGTGAGTTCGTTCTGACCGTGAGACTTTGTAGATCTGTTTTTTCTCTGTGCCTCTTGGCTGATTTATGACCGCAGACCACATCAAAGTTCAATATGCAGGGAAACAAACAATTAATAAAAGACAAACAGTGCAACATTTTTAATGAAATCCAGTTGCAAAAATGACTTATCCCAAATATATGCATTTAGAAAAAAACTAGAATGTGTCCCCCCCAAAGGTGGACAACCAATCAGCAGCTACTTAACAGCATTTATACCTCCAGGTATCAGTTTGAGCAGGAAGAGATCAATCCAAGAGATGAACAGTCAGCCAGAGAGTATCAACGATCTGTTGCATGTCCACACTGTGCCCAAAACACACAGGAGTATATCCCTGAATGGAGTTCTTGGCACGGAGCTGAGGAGTCAGGAGAATAATTAAGGAGACCTGAGAGCGGCATGTGACTCTAGGCTCAGATGGGTCATGGTGATTCCGGAGCATTTCGTGAAATCACTCGTTAGCAGCTGGACTGAGCCACAAGTATTGAAGGTTACTAATGAATTTCAGTTTGCTGGAGACTACCCTGAGTTCTCCCAGCAAACTATAGATAATCATATCACATTCTACACGGATGGAGATGACATTGTTTGCTTCGACTACTTTAAAGCTGTTTAGCTGCTATTAATAACACTAACACCCAGAATTGTTACATGATGGAATTCCTTCTTCTGTTCCTCAATCTATCTAATAAGATGGATCTGTACTTTATGGCTGTACACATTTAAGGTAATTTATGCGTTCTCTCCGGGGAGCACAGTACATTAACTATGCACTGTACGACCTACAATATACAAGTGTTTACGAGTTGTACCCAGCCCGGAGAACCGTAGACTTCAGCAACTACATTAAGACAAATTTTAGAACAAACAGTTTTATCAGGAATGATGTTACGAAAACGTCAGAAAATATTATAATTTATACAATATATTAGAACGGATCATAACGCCAAGCATCGAGTGACTATAGAGTTACCGTAGAGTGAAAGACGGGTGGGTTACGTTATGGCCACGAACAGCTGGATCAATCCTACTGAGAAATTCCAAAATGCCGACCAATATAAAGTCAAGACTACAATCTAATCAGACCGATATGAACGGGGGAAAAAAACATGTTCGATAGCGAAAGGCGAGACGATGAATAAGGAAGACAAAGTCATTAAGGTTTCTCCAGTTTAGAAACCTCCTGAAAGCCGTGTCCTACAGAACTTCTTCCTATACCCTCTAATCCTGCCACATCCTTATGTCCCATGGCACGCTGCTTTATCTTCTCATAACCTCAAAGTAATGAGATGGGGTAGACGCTTACCGCGCCACGTCGTTCTGCATTGCAGTGTGTGAGTTAGGGCCAAACGTGGGAAAAGTATAGAAGCACGATAAAAGTAACGTCTTACTGCCATTCCAAGTTTGATGCTGTCCTGACACTGAAAGTCACTTGTAATTCCATTATTAAGGATAGCTATACGGTTTAGTGAGAACTAATGATTCACAAAGAATCAAATATTCCACGCAAAATTACAAAGGTGCGGAAATAATTTAGCACAAAGTATTCGCTACTCCTGCCGTCCATCTCCGTCCCTGTTCCACTACAATAAGAAGCTACACATTATCTGCTCCACCAGCTCATATATATATGTATATATATATATATTTTATATATTATCCATTATCCCACGGGCCGCTTACGCATTGAAGGATCATGAAGAATATATTTAGATTAGTTACTAGCTGAAGAATGACTCAAGAAATTACCTCAGCACTTATCCATCATTGTCGCCAGATAAAATAACCAGAGAGAGAAAATACTATATAAAGTTACAACGGAGCACAGCGCCATGAAATCAAGTATTTTACATTTACTACATGGAAAGTGTGACTGTAAAATCCAGTATCTAACTTTAGAAATTCGGAAAGTAGCGCGCCCTGGGGAAAATAGCGTTTCTTCCCAGTATTATTAATGATATGTAGTAGAGTCCATAATGAGAACGGATTAGACACGAGCAGAGGACGGTTCAGGGGAGAGCCGAGCTTCTCATCAGTACACATATTGTGAGACGCATATAGATAAAGGAGAATTAGCCTTCACTTACAATCAATGATTCTTCAGTTTATGTCTAGCTGAGAAGAACTGAGTATCGAAGCTGCAATTGTACATCTTCATAGCCATAAAAGGATCAACATGAGGACTCAAGTCTAATATTTTCTCTATGCTAACACGTCGAATACTCTTCTTACAATCACCAGATTTCCAATTATACTGAGCAACTAGACCTGATCATTCTCACAGCAGAAGACATGAGTTAGGTAAAGTACATGAAATTAGCACCATCTGCTATATCAGCACCCATCTACTGTATCAGCACCCATCTACTATATTAGCATCAATCTATTACATTAGCACCCATCTGCTATATCAGCCCCCAGCTACTACATCAGCACCCATCTACTATATTAGCACCTATCTACTACAGTGGGGGAAATAAGTATTTGATCCCTTGCTGATTTTGTAAGTTTGCCCACTGACAAAGACATGAACAGTCTAATTTTAAGGGTAGGTTAATTTTAACATTGAGAGATAGAATATCAAAAATAAAATCCTGAAAATCACATTGTATAAATTATATAAATTTATTTGCATTTTGTAGTGAGAAATAAGTATTTGATCCCCTACCAACAATTAAGAGTTCTGGCTCCTACAGACCAGTTAGAGGCTCTTAATCAACTCATTACCTGCATTAAAACAGCTGTCTTACATAGTCACCTTTATTAAAGACTCCTGTCCACAGACTCAATTAATCAGTCAGACTCTAACCTCTACAACATGGGCAAGAGCAAAGAGCTTTATAAGGATGTCAAGGACAAGATCATCAACTTACAAAATCAGAAAAGGATCAAATACTTATTTCCCCCACTGTATATCTGCCCACATCAACTACTTAGCACCCAGCTACTATATCAACCCACATCTACTGCATTAGCACCTAGTTACTATATCTGCCCACATCTACTACGTTAGCATCCAGCTACTATATCTGCCCACATCTACTACGTTAGCATCCAGCTACTATATCTGCCCACATCTACTAGTTAGCATCCAGCTACTATATCTGCCCACATCTACTACGTTAGACAGCTATAATGCCCCAATCTACACTAGCTACACTACTATATCTGCCCACATCTACTACGTTAGCACCCAGCTACTATATCTGCCCACATCTACTACGTTAGCACCACTATCGCCACTACTACTTATCACTAGTACTATACCCACATCTACTACGTTAGCACCAGCTACTATATCTGCCACACTACTACTTAGCATCACTACTATATCTGCCACATCTACTAGTTAATCGCTACTTATCTGCCCACATCTACTACGTTAGCATCCAGCTACTATATCTGCCACATCTACTGTTGACCCTCTTATCTGTACTTATACGTTAGCATCCCAGCTATCTATATCTGCCCACATCTACTACGTTAGCATCCAGCTACTATATCTGCCCACATTACTACTTGCACTAGTCGTTTAGCCACTCTACATGCTTAGACCCAGTACTATCTGCCCACATCTACTACGTTAGCACCAGCTCTTATTCTCATTTCATTAGCACCCAGCACTATATCTGCCACATCTACGTTAGCATCCAGCTACTATATCTGCCACATCTACTACGTTAGCACCAGCTACTATATCTGCCCACATCTACTACGTTAGCATCCAGCTACTATATCTGCCACATCTACTACTTAGCACCAGCTACTATTGCACATCTATATAGCACCAGCTACTAATCAGCATCTACATTAGCACCAAGCTACTATATCTGCCCACATCTACTACATTAGCACCCAGCTACTATATCTGCCCACATCTACATTAGCACCTAGCTACTATATCTGCCCACTCTACTACATTAGCACCCAGCTACTATATCTGCCCACATCTACATTAGCACCTAGCTACTATATCTGCCCACATCTACTACATTAGCACCCAGCTACTATATCTGCCCACATCTACTACATTAGCACCCAGCTACTATATCTGCCCACATCTACTACATTAGCACCCAGCTACTATATCTGCCCACATCTACTACATTAGCACCCAGTTACTATATCTGCCCACATTTACTACATTAGCACCAGCTACTATATCTGCCCACATCTACTACATTAGCACCCAGCTACTATATCTGCCCACATCTACTACGTTAGCACCCAGCTACTATATCTGCCACATCTACTACATTAGCACCCAGCTACTATATCTGCCCACATCTACTACGTTAGCACCTAGCTACTATATCTGCCCACATCTACGTTAGCACCTAGCTACTATATCTGCCCACATCTACATTAGCACCCAGCTACTATATCTGCCCACATCTACTACGTTAGCATCTAGCTACTATATCTGCCCACATCTACATTAGCACCTAGCTACTATATCTGCCCACATCTACTACATTAGCACCCAGCTACTATATCTGCCCACATCTACTACATTAGCACCCAGCTACTATATCTGCCCACATCTACTACATTAGCACCCAGCTACTATATCTGCCCACATCTACTACATTAGCACCCAGCTACTATATCTGCCCACATCTACATTAGCACCTAGCTACTATATCTGCCCACATCTACTACATTAGCACCCAGCTACTATATCTGCCCACATCTACTACATTAGCACCCAGCTACTATATCTGCCCACATCTACTACATTAGCACCCAGCTACTATATATGCCCACATCTACTACATTAGCACCCAGCTACTATATCTGCCCACATCTACTACGTTAGCACCTAGCTACTATATCTGCCTACATCTACTACGTTAGCACCTAGCTACTATATCTGCCCACATCCACTACGTTAGCACCCAGCTAAAATATACCATTTTACAAAAATCACTTTTCTGTAGAAAACATCATGGCTACTTGAATTGTAGTCAAAGCATGTACGGTAAATGTTAAGTCACAAAGATAAATGTAAAAATCAGTTACTTATAAGTGAATCACAAACAATAATTAAAGACGTAGTTATCGAGGGGACTTTCTAACTCGAATGCATGAATAGAAAGCTGAAGCACTACACTAAAATACAGCACTTAGTATGGCCGCTCGATTCCTACATAACATGTAAAATATTTTTTTTAAAAAGAGTATATTGTGTCAATGTTTGTGAAAATAAGAGGTTCCCAATGTTCTTCTTGAAAGATTAATGTCAACAATATTTGCGACCATTAGATATGGCGCCTTCCGGTACTATACACATTTCATGTTTTTGTGTCATTAATTATAGAAACGCCTTTACAGATAAAGGTAGAGAGAACACACAACCAGAAAATTGATTCAACCAAGTGAAAATAGGATTTGTTTCCATCAAAAAGGAATGAATCCCCCCATAAACTAGCGAGAAGTAGGAAAGTGAGCGTATAAACTATGCTGACGGCGACAAGCCGCCCAATACTACGGAAAGCCTTGAGTGATCTGACGTAACATCGAAACTCTGATCTTGACTTTCTCACAATACTTATTACTTGATTATTATATTTTTTCACTTTCTAGGTCAAAAATGGCATTGCTTCCTGCGACCGACGAGCCCTTTACATGACTTTTCTAAGTTTCTAGCCTAGTTCCAAAGCTGGCGCCGTGTGTGAAAAATGTCTGTGCGTGAAAGTAATATGTATTATGCACGTCCTCAATATCAGAAAGCAAAGAAAATACAAACAACACAAGGACAAATTCCACTGGATCCACGTTCACATGGCCCTCACGCTCTGCCAGTTAAAGGAGCAGATGACTCGGAGCAGAATAGGAAGCATTAATGGCGAGTCTGTGCGGGGCAGAGACGCTGACACTATTTCCATGTCACAACCCGACTGACGCTCGTAACATTAATATGGACTTGAATGAAGCATTAAATGAATGAAAGTGCAGTCAGGTCGTCTCAGTCACGGGGTGAAGCTACTGGAAGGAAACAGAGGCTATTACTAGAGCTTACACCAAGAGTAGTTGGTTTCTATTCCTCTATAGATCTGGATCCTACATCTAAGGATATGGGTTTGTGCCAGACCGTATCCATGTATGCAGCCTTTATGACGATATTATGTGTCCGCGCTTCATATACAATCTTTCTACATCTCTTTATTGTTTCCTCAGGTGGAGAGTTTTATTCTTCCCAGGTTACTGAATCAGAGAAACTGTCATCCCCATTACCATCATATTACCGTACTATTATTTACTGCGCCTGCAGATCATTTCTATGTGTTTTACAGGTAACATAATAATTCCTAGAATAGCCACAAAACACACAAATAATCCACTCTTAGAAAGTAATTTATGACTTTAATAAGTCACTTCATATAACAGAGGTCATCATTACAGGGATTTAGCAATGGTGGTTTTTTTTGTTGATTAAGTGGTAGAATGTATAGACAATAATACGACAAAATGAGGAGCTGTAAATACATTACAGGTGATATCTAGAAAAGTTCCTCTAAAACCTAAATACTTAACATCCTTCATTTTCACTGGCAGCTCACATATAAATACTCTTCATCAGACATAGGATGTAATGCGGTGTTCTGACCTGGACCTACCCTGCTAAAAGATACAATAACCTTTACCAGCGCTAATTATTTGTGAGCAACTGTCCATAATATGGGCGATCAATATCTACTCACAAATACACCACATGGATAGATAGATAGATTAGATAGATAGATAGATAGATAGATAGATAGATAGATAGATAGATAGATAGATAGTAGAGTAGATAGAATGATAGATGATGATAGATAGATAGTTAGATAGATAGATAATAGATAGATAGATAGATAATAGATATAGATAGATATAGATAGATATAGATAGATAGATAGATAATAGATGTAGATAGATATAGATAGATAATAGATAGATAGATAATAGATAGATAGATAGATAGATTAGATAATAGATAGAAATAGATAGATAGATAATAGATAAAAGATAGATAGATAGATAGATAGATGATAATAGATAGATAGATAATAGATAGAGATAGATAGATAGATAGATAGATAGATATAGATAGATAGATAGATATATAGATAGATAGATAGATAGATAGATAGATTAGATAGATAGATAGATAATAGATAATAGATAGATAGATAGATAGATGATAGATAGATAGAATAGATAGATAGATAGATAGATAGATAGATAAAGATAGATAGAATAATAGATAATAGATAGATAATAGATAGATAGATAGATAGATAGATAATAGATAATAGATAATAGATAGATAGATAGATAGATGATAGATAGATAGATAGATAGATAGATAGATAGATAGATAATAGATAGATAGATAGATAGAAATAGATAGATAATGATGATAGATAGATGAGATATAGATAGATAATAGATAGATAGAAATAATAGATAGATAGAAATAGATAGATAGATAGATAGATAGATAATAGATAGATAGATAGATAGATAGATAGATAAAATAGATAGATGATGATAGATGATAGATAGATAGATAGATAGATAGATAGATAAATAGTATAGATAGATAGATAGGATAGATAGATAATAGATAGATAGATAGATAGATAGATAGATAATAGATAGATAGATAATAGATAGATAGATAGATAGATAGATAATAGATAGATGAGATAGATAGATAGATAGATAGATAGATAGATAGATAGATAGATATTAGAAGATAATAGATAGATAGATAATAGATAGATAGACAGATAGAAAGATATGATAATAGGTAGATAGATAATAGATAGATAAATAGATAGATAGATAGATAGATAGATAGATAGATAGATAGATAGATAGATAGACCTGGAATATCCGGCCTCGTGTTCCATAGCCGTGGGGTGAAACATTAATCGTTTTGTCAGTATGTGGTTACACTTACTCTACCAGGAACACCGGAGAATTTCTTTATAAATATAATATTTACAGTTGGAGCAAAATAAATAAAGCGATAAATAAATAAAGCAATAAAACTACGAGCGGTGAATTACTGAGGGCCACATAGACCGGAGGGCAGAAACCGCTGCACCCTACTCATGGAGCTGGGGCACAGGCTGCCCCTTGTAGCCCCCACCTCATCCCCTCCAGGACAGCAGGGTCGCCCCTCTTTTGTGTTTCTCCTGTGTATATTTTCTATATCTATGTGATAGTAATTGCAGCTTACAATGACTTTTTACATTAGTGGGTGTAGATTTTGGGGAAACACCTGTGTCAGTATTTCCTGCCTCCAATCACGGTGCTGGGCAATGTGGAAATATTTCATAAAGATCGATATTATTATAACTATGAGCCGCACATACAGCTGGAGATGTCGGAGTTAAATCATTTCTTCTTTGTAGGAATGTAGCGATATATGTATAAAGACGGAAACCTGCTGCAGGGCAATAACACAATGGTGTGAACTCTGTATTCAACAGGTGAGCGATCCTAAGACTGAGAAAGAAAGTACACCCGCATACGCCATGCAGCCATGCCCTGACACTAGCCCTGTGGCCACAGGAAACAATGGGCGCTGGTGCCCTGTGTCACCACTGTGGTGAAGGTGTGGGCAGAGCCGGGGCCCTCACTACCCACCCACAGAGGTGGCAGCACCAGCTGCGGGCATTGTCCCGGGCATCAATGCTAGGTCTCCTCACAGAACTGTGAGTGTAGCACTATAAGTCTCAGCATGGCTTTCTCTTTGGTACAGTGATCTATCTTCTATGAAACCACACAGGACAGTGCACTCACCTCATCTCTCCGAATGCCCCGGGGTAGCCCTCCATCCATGGGCTCATCTCCGGCTTCATGGGGCCGCCATAGGGCACTCGGCTCAGCATGGCCGCTGCTGGGTACCAAGAGTCCGGAGGGAAGTCACTGTCCGCCCCGGGGGGCACATGGCTTCTGGAGTAGCCATACAGGCTGGCATCAGTGTACGACCCTGCAGCCTGACCCTCCTCGAAGAGAGAGTGCCAGTTCCCAGGTGGGCCACAGTGGGCATAGCCGGAGATGTCCCCGTACCTGCCCGGAGCCCCCCAGGCGCTGCCACCAAACTCCATGGGGCTTTCCACTTTGATTCTGCCATGTGGAGTGAGTGCCATCTGGAAGCTGTAGGCTGGGTAGGCAGGGTTATCTTCCATGAGGGCAGAAGGCTTGTACAGAGTGAGGCTGGGTGCCAGCTCCATGCCCCGGCTCCGGTAGCCCCCGGGCTCAGGCAGTGTGCCCCGGCTCCGGTAGCCCCCGGGCTCGGGCAGTGCCAGCTCGGTGCAGGCTGTCTCCTTGTCCTCCGTGCCCGCAGAGCTGCCATCCTCGGGGGCTTTTCCGGCGGAGAAGTTGCCCTGGCCGCCCCTCCTGAAGGCGCCTTCTCGGTATTGGGGGGATGAGTTCTCAGACTTGCCTTCCTCACCCACCTGGCACTTGTGGGGGTCCGCGAACATGCAGTCTCCCCTCTGGGGGTCTGCCCCCGCGCTCAGGTGCTCCAGCGCCTCCATGCTCAGCCCCAGGGACACGGACACGGCTTTGCAGATCTCCTTGGCGCTCTCGGAGATGCCCTGGGGCGTCAGGGGGAACCGGTCCTTGGCGAGCTCCGCGCTGCCCTCCTCGGGCTCCAGCATCCCCCCCTGCTCGCCCAGGATCTCCTTCAGCTCCGTGGAGCAGCTGCTGAGGGCCGGGTACTGGGCGCCCTCGCCGGCTGCCTCTGGCTGGGCGCCTTCTCTCCAGGGAGCCGGCTGCGTGCTGGGGGCTTCGCTCCAGTCTCCGGGGGGCTCGCTCCAGGCGGGGTGTGTGTGGCGGGCGCAGGCTGGGGGGCACGGCTCAGGTGGGGCAGCGCTCTTCCTGTCACCCTGCAGCGCCTCCCGGACGCTCAGAAAGAGGTTCTCAAAGGCTCCGCGTATCATCTTGGCGGGCGGCTGCTTGTACACCCCCCCGAGTCCAATGTGCACCTCCATCTCCCGTCCCAGGTCAGGGCTAGTGCCAAGGTTAGTGCCCGCCCACCCTCCGTGCAGTGCCCGGCGCCGTGTCAGCGCAGTGTGCGAACTTCCCCGGCACGGAGCGGAGTAGTGCAGAAGTTGTCCCGGCGCACACCGCCCCGGCTCCTCACCGGCTCCTCCCCGCCCCGCAAGGCGCAGGCAGCGGGCACACAGCGCTGCGGACACAGCTCAGCGGCTTCTAACCACGGAGGCCCCAGAACCCGGGCGGGTCCAGCAGGGGACCGTCCCCTCGTGTCCCCGGACACTGGCCAAGAAACTCCTCCGGGCGGGGAGGCTAAACCGGAGACCCTCGCCGGGGTCCCTGCCTGGAGGGCTCGTAACCCGGAGCAGAGCCTCGTCAGGAGGTTCTGCGGCAGCTGTTCCCATTAGAGGTGACCCATGTGATCGCTGTTAGTGACAGCAAGAAATGGTCACTCACTACTGTACATACTGTGTGCACAGAGGCTGGCAGTGGCCACCTTGTGGGGCAGGTCACCCTGGTGCCACAGCTCTGCCCGGGTCCCCAGGCTCAGGGGCCAGACCCACCAATGAGCGGATCTGAAAATCACCCAAATTCAAGTTTCATCAAAGTTATTCTCTGTGGATTGAATATTCCTTCTTATGCTTTCAGATCTCCCAAACCTCCGAACAAAATATCCATATCCCCCCCAGCGCCGCTCGGTCCGCAGCGCCTCTACTTTTCACACATCCTCTTGGCCCGCTTTCCCCTGTACCGGCGGTGGCAGGGCCGGCTCCAGGTTTTTATGGGCCCCGGGCGAAAGAGTCTCAGTGGGCCCCTTTAACACAGACCACGATTCATGATACACAGATACTGCAGAGAAATATGGGTATAGTACAATGCCAAATACTTCTCTTCTTCCATTACATGACTGCAGCCTAGGGTGGAAAATGAGATTATGCCCCATGTATTATGCCCCACAAGATGCTCCATAGATTGTGCCCCATATGCTGCCCATGTATTATGCCCCCATAGATGCTCCATAGATTGTGCCCCCATAGATGCTCCATAGATTATGCCCCAAAGATTATGCCCCATAGATGCTTCATAGATTATGGCCAATAGATGCCCTTAGATTATGCCCCCATAGATGCTCCATAGATTGTGCCCCCATAGATGCTCCATAGATTATGCCCCCATAGATGCTCCATAGATTATGCCCCCAAAGATTATGCCCCCATAGATGCTCCATAGATTATGGCCCCATAGATGCTCCTTAGATTATGCCCCCATAGAAGCTCCACAGATTGTGCCCCCATAGATGCTCCTTAGATTATGCCCCCATAGAAGCTCCATAGATTATGCCCCAATAGATGCTCCATAGATTATGCCCCCATAGATTATGCCCCCATAGATGCTCCATAGATTTATGCCCCCATAGAAGCTCCATAGATTGTGCCCCCATAGATGCTCCTTAGATTATGCCCCCATAGAAGCTCCATAGATTGTGCCCCCATAGAAGCTCCATAGATTATGCCCCCATAGATGCTCCATGGATTATGCCCCCATAGATGCTCCATAGATTATGCCCCCATAGATTATGCCCCCATAGATGCTCCATAGATTATGCCCCCATAGATTATGCCCCCATAGATGCTCCATAGATTATACCCCCATAGAAGCTCCATAGATTGTGCCCCCATAGATGCTCCTTAGATTATGCCCCCATAGAAGCTCCATAGATTGTGCCCCCATAGATGCTCCATAGATTGTGCCCCCATAGATTATGCCCCTATAGATGCTCCATAGATTATGCCCCCATAAATGCTCCTTAGATTATGCCCCCATAGATTATGCCCCCATAGATGCTCCTTAGATTATGCCCCCATAGAAGCTCCATAGATTATGCCCCCATAGATGCTCCATATATTATGCCCCCATAGATTATGCCCCCATAGATTATGCCCCCATAGATGCTCCATAGATTATGCCCCCATAGATGCTCCATAGATTATGCCCCCATAGAAGCTCCATAGATAATGCCCCAATAGAAGCTCCATAGATTGTGCCCCCATAGATGCTCCTTAGATTATTCCCCCATAGATGCTCCATAGATTGTGCCCCCATAGATTATGCCCCCATAGATGCTCCATAGATTATGCCCCCATAAATGTTCCTTAGATTATGCCCCCATAGATTATGCCCCCATAGAAGCTCCATAGATTATACCCCCATAGATGCTCCATAGATTATGCCCCCATAGATGCTCACAATATGCACCATAGATTATGCCCCATAGATGCTCCACAATATGCCCATAGATTATGCCCCCATAGATGCTCCCAGATTATGCCCCTAGATTATGCCCCCATAGATGCTCCACAGATTATTCCCCCATAGATGCTCCACAGATTATGCCCCCATAGATGCTCCACAGACTGTGCCCCCATAGATGCTGCATTTTACAGGCCCTTTATGCTGCCGCAGCTGCTGCTGCTGCAAAAAAAAAAGACATACCTCTCGTCGCTGGGGCCAGGTGCTGGTGTCCTGAGCAGGCGGGGGCACCGGCACGCTATGGGGGACAGGTGCCGGTGTCACCGCTGGCTCAGGGCCCCGGCACCTGAGAGATTTACCTGTCACCCGCTCCACCACTGAGCGCCGCTGTCTTCTGGTCCTCCAGCAGTGAATGCTCAGGCAGAGGGCGCGGCGCCCACCACCATCACACATACAGCACCGCAGGCAGCACTCTCTCACATACACACACGCAGGCACACACACACATGCCTCACCTTTCCGGCGTCCGCGCGCTCTCTGCCACAGCTGGCCGCTGAATGATGACGTCATTCAGCGGCGCTGCTGTGAGAGAGGAAGCGCCGGCGCAGGCGCCCCCTGGAGCTCGGAGCTGCGGCAGCGGAGACACGGGGAGAGATAAGTATTGCGCCGGCTGCTGCCGGGGCCCTGAGCAAGCGGGGGGGGCCCAGTGGCGGCGCTGACACCGCTAACGGGCGCCGGGGTGTCCGACTGCGAGTGGGCCCCCGCTTGCTCAGGACCCCGGCACTTGCCCGGGTGTGCCGGGTGCTGACGCCGGCCCTGGGCGGTGGGACGGGTGAGCGGGGGCTGAATAGTACTGTTCTCCTGGCCATTTGTCGGCCCTCCACAGTTCTGCACGGTAGCAGCTGTCACTGGCCGCCATGTCGAACAAATTACAGAAGAATCCATATTCTGGAAAATTCAAGGTTTTGTAAAATTTGTGGAAAATTGAAACCCACTTAAATAAATGTGCTCATCTATATGTTTTAGACTTTACTTACAATGTCAATTGCACATATAGGTGGTAAAATAGTGCCAGTATGGTGAGTTAGCCCAGTGCCATTCATATAATGAATGCCAGTATGGTGCCAGTATGGTGAGTTAGCCCAGTGCCATTTATATAATGAGTGCCAGTATGGTGCCAGTATGGCGAGTTAGTCCAGTGCTATTTATATATAATTGAAATATGCCAGATGAATAACTCTCTGCTATCGATGCTTCATTATTATTATTACTATGCTTCAATATTGCTATCGATCTGACAATCTATCTGCTTCATCCTCAGGTATGTGTCCTGACTGCAATACCATCATCATCACCCTTCTTTCCTGAACCCCAATCACCCCTGTATCTGTCTGCTATCAATGCTCTATCTGTCCTTTTGGATATGACTATTTCCTTTTTTTTTTTTTTCCCTTCCTGACTTCTAATTAACCCCCTCCTGTGTGTGTGACCAGTCTCCCTGCTGCCCCTCCCTCCTGTTCTCACCTGGCCTGTTTGCTGTGCATTTGAGCTGCTATAAATTCAGACACATTGGTCTGCATAGACCTTGGTCTGTCATTATAAGGATAACTATTGAAATATGCCAGAAATGAGCCAAAAGTGACCAGAAGGTACGCCTAAACTCTGTCTAAATATACAAAATTTCTTTGTTAGCTCCACAATTACTTTTACCATGCTGACATATCCTCTAATGGTTTTGCCTCCATTACTCCTAACTCTCCTTCGCTATCCACAGACCCCAGCACTCTCTAACCAAGTAATAATCTCCCCTTTCCTCTTGTCTCCCCACCTGACCTCCTCCGCTGACCTGCTCCTCAACCTCAGATCTCTCCTAATAACACACAAAACAAATCGCCCACTCTCCTCCCACCTGCTCTGCCTCTTTCTGCTTCTGCCCACTGCTGGCGACATATCTCCCAATCCTGGACCCCCACAGCTCATACCTTCCATTATTACCCCCTTCTATCGCTCCCAATCCAATATAAACACCCGAAATCTTTCCAACCTCAAATCCGTGCCCTTGACGCCCACCACTCAGCTCCCTCTCTCTGGCTCACTCTGGAATGCCCGCTCCATCTGCAATAAACTCCATGTGATTCACGACCTCTTTGCCTCTCAAAATTTTTCCTTCCTTGGCCTCACTGAAACATGGCTGACACCCTCCGACACTGCCTCCCCTGCTGCGCTATGCTATGGCGGCCTCCACTTCACTAACACTCCTCGCCCTGGCAACAGACATGTTGGAGGAGTGGTCCTTCTCCTTTCTCCCAACTGCACCTTCAACCCAATCCCACCTCTTCCCTCCCTTGTCCTCACCTCTTTTAAAGTCCACTCTGTCCGCATCTACTCTCCCTACAACCTCCAAGTGGCTGTCATATACCGACCTCTAGGCCCAACCACTGCCTTCATAGACCAATTCTCTACATGGCTCCTTCACTTTCTCTCTGCTGACATTCCAACCATTATCATGAGTGACTTCAACATCCCCATTGACACCCACCAGTCGGCAGCTTCTAAACTCCTGGCCCTTACTTCATCCTTTGGACTTACACAGTGGTCCTCTTCAGCCACCCACACAGACGGACACACATTAGACCTGGTCTTCGCCCGCTTCTGCTCCCTATCCAACTTCACAACCTCCCCTCTCCCTCTATATGACCATCATCTACTCTCTTTCTCATCCCTGTCCTCCTCACCTGTCAACCATGTCCAGCAACACGTGCACCCCCGCAGAAACCTTGCACATCTAGACACTCACACACTCTCTGACTCTATCCTACCACTGTCCTCCATATCTTCACTCCACGACACAGACACTGCCACTAGTTTCTACAATGCCCTCTCTGCATCAGCCATCAACTCAGTCACCCCTGTCATGCATAACAGAGTGCGACGAATCAATAGACAACCCTGGCACAATAACACCACTAAAAAGCTTCGGCAAGCATCCAGAATTGCTGAACGGCACTGGAAGAAAACGCATTCACAAGACAACTTCACTGCACTAAAACAAGCAACACTCGCATTCAAATCAGCTCTCACCTCTGCTAAACAGGCCTACTTTACATCCCTTGTATCTTCCTTATCCCACAACCCCAAGCAGTTGTTCAATACTTTTAACTCCCTCCTCCACCCACCACTGCCCCCTCCAACTTCCCGAATCTGCTGAGGACTTCGCCATGCACTTCAAAAAAACAAGATAGACCAAACATGGCAAGTCTTTATTAGTCAACCACCACAACCCCTTTGTATACCTGACCAATGCCCAAACCCCATAACCTCCTTATCCAACATCACGGAAGGGAAGCTTGCTCATCTTCTCTCCAAATCACACCTCATCACTTGTGTACTCGACTCCATCCCACCTCCTCACCAATCTCTCCACCACTCTTATCCCATCACTAACCCACCTCTTCAACATATCACTAACTTCCGGTACCTTCCCTTCTGCTTTCAAACATGCCACAGTCACGCCTATACTCAAAAAGCCAACCCTCGACCCAACCGCTATGTCCAGCTATCACCCAATATCGCTGATCCCATTCGCTTCCAAACTCCTGGAGAAGCACGTCCACGCTGAACTTTCCTCCCATCTCTCATCTAACCTGCTCTTTGACAATCTACAATCTGGTTTCCGCCCCCATCACTCCACTGAGACAGCCCTGACCAAAATTACTAATGATCTACTTACAGCCAAAGCGAACGGACAATACTCTATACTCCTCCTTATAGACCTGTCCTCTGCTTTTGACACAGTTGACCACTGCCTCCTACTACAGATCCTCTCTTCCTTTGACATCAAAGACCTCGCCCTATCCTGGATCAAATCATATCTCTCCAACCGCACATTCAGCGTCTCCCACTCCCACACTACCTCCTCATCCCACCCTCTCTCTGTTGGAGTCCCCCAAGGCTCGGTTCTAGGACCCCTACTCTTCTCAATCTATACACTTGGCCTGGGGCAACTCATAAAGTCCCACGGATTCCAGTATCACCTTTATGCCGATGATACTCAGATCTACCTCTCTGGCCCAGATGTTACCTCTCTGCTCTATAAAATCCCGGAATGTCTATCAGCCATATCCTTTCTTCTCCTCCCGCTTCCTCAAACTGAATGTGCACAAATCTGAACTGATCATCTGTCCCCCATCTCACAGATCTTCCTTACCTGACCTATCTATAACAATTGACAACATCACTCTTTCCCCCGTACTGGAGGTCCGCTGCCTTGGAGTAACCCTTGACTCTGCACTATCCTTCAAACTGCACATCCAAGCTCTCTCCACATCCTGCCGCCCCCAGCTCAAAAATATTTCCAGAATCCGTCCCTTCCTCAACCCTCACTCTACTAAAATGCTTGTGCACGCCCTCATCATCTTCCATCTCGACTACTGCAACATCCTTTTCTGTGGCCTCCCTGCTAACACCCTCGCACCTCTCCAGTCCATCCTTAACTCTGCTGCCCGACTAATTCATCTCTCTCCTGGCTACTCCTCCGCTTCTTCACTGGCTCCCACTCCCTCAGCCTATCCAATTCAAATGACTAATACTGACCTACAAGGCCATCTATAACCCGTCTCCTCCATATATCTCAGAACTAATCTCCCAATATCTTCCCTCACGTAATCTCCGATCCTCCCAAGACCTCCTTCTCTCCTCCACACTTATTCGCTCCTCACCCAACCGCCTCCAAGACTTCTCCCGAATACCCCCCATCCTCTGGAATTATCTGCCCCAACACGTCCAACTATTAACCACACTCGGATCCTTCAGACGGAACCTGAAAACCCGCCTCTTCAGGAAAGCTTACAGCCTGCAGTGATCCCCGCTGCCTCCTCACCACTACTGGAGCTACCACCTCACCATCACTGGAGCTGCAACCCCCCCCCCAACCTACTGTCTCCTTCCCCTCCATCCTGTAGAATGTAAGCCTCTCTCTCCTCTATATCGGTCTGTCATTGTTAGTTTGTTTACCGTATGTGATATCGGTAATCTGTATGTAACCCCTTCTCATGTACAACACCATGGAATCAATGGCGCTATATAAATAATAATGAGGGGCCCCACAGTGATACACTTGGGGGTACGTGGTTGCACAGACCTAAAGAAAATGTGTTAACAGTAATTTTAGTCATACTCACCAGGTCAGAAGGGTCAGCTGTGCATTTGCCCGAGCAGGTTTGGACTGGTTCTGGCCGTTAGGGATTTCCTGGTCTTTTTGAAGAATTTGATTGGCAGCTGGTAAAAATCGGGAGTCTCCAGGCATTATTTAAAGAAAAGTTCTTGGATCGGTTGTCAACATTCATCGTCAGCTCAAGACAGAGGACAGATGGATACACTTCTGGAGCAGTTGCTGAGGAGAGCTGGAGAAGAGTGGCTGAAGAGATGCCTAGGGGATACAGAGTTCCTGTCAGCGCCGAAAGAAAGAGGAGCGGTACCGGCTGGTGAATGTCCTCTGAATGCGGGGATGGGGCCAGTAGCGGCCGAGAAGAGCGGGCAAGAAGATGCTATATAACCTAAAAGAAAGAGGAAGTCTGGTAGCGCTTACTCATCGCCGCCGCTTTTGTCCCGGAAGAAGACCAGCGCCAGGAATTCTCTACCCATCATCAGTTCAAAGGGCGAGACGCGCCATCGATGTCATAAGGCGGAGGCGGTGAGTAAAGATAGCGGGCCGACGAGACTTCCAGCTTCCGGGTCAGATCTGTCGTCTCCGGTGTCAACGCGAGCAGAGCAATCAGGTGAATCGGTTCTGCCCGTGACTCGGAGGATCGAAGAAGATGGATGCTTAGCAGGAGCCTGGTGCGACAAAGACTCATCAGAGGATGAGGAGGCGCCAGCTAGGAGAAAGGAAGATTGGCGGCGCCACTGCTCTCCTCCATACCAGGCTTCAAGCGCTGAAGACTGTACCACAGTGAAGCCTTCCCTGGACAGGATGGGTGAGAGGTTCAGTGTTTCATTGTCAATAGTAAGAATGTCAAGGTAGCTAATGTTAAGCAGGCTCTATTGAAATTTATTGATGCTAGATTAAGAGAGCCTGAGACCAAGTGTAGTGCTGCTGTTGATCCTCCTGTGGACAGATTTATGGATCCCAGACCTAAAAAAAGGGTCTGGGTCTCCGAGTTCCGTCTTAGGCAATAGCATGTGAAGTTTCTCCTCTAGGGGAGGGGTTTCACCCCATGTCAAAGTGCTTTAAAAAGAATGCACAACTCAGCAACAGCCAGGTTCCAAAGAACTTCTTTTTAAAAGCAGTGACACCAGTGAATCTGGAAAACATGCGTCCATGGCTCAAGCTATTCCCAAACCGGGACAAGGCTGAGCTGATTTTTAAAGGTTTTGCCTTTGGTTTTCAAGTACTTGAGTTTTGAGGTTCTGGTTGTTGCTGGTTTAAAATATTTCTTCTGTTAAAATGTTTGAGGAGGTGGTGAGGGAAAAAGTTTCAAAGGAAATAGAGCTGGTGAGAATGGCAGGACCTTTTGCTTCTCCACCTTTTAAGGATTTTAGGTTATCCCCGTTAGGAGTAGTGCCTAAAAAATGAGTTGGGTAGCTTTCGTATCATCCATCATCTTTCCTTTCCAGATGGTGCATCTTTGAACGATGAGGTCAATAAAGATGTGGCTTCTGTCAAATATGCATCCTTCGATCAAGCGGTAGATTTGCCTAGATCGTTCAGTAAAGGTGCTCGTCTAGTGAAAACAGATATAACATCAGTTTTCACACTGTTGCCAGTTGATCCAAAAGGTTTTAATTTGTTGGGTTTCCAATTTAGAGGGAGTTTTTATTTTGATAAAAGTTTGCCGATGGGTTTTTTCTCTATCCTGCTTTTATTTTGAGGCTTTTTCTTCATTTTTATAATGGGTGCTGCAGTACGAGATTAAAGAAGGAGGAGTACTGTATTGGATGACTTTTTATCCATACATAGTGGTAATTCTAATGTATGTTTAAATTTGTTATTGAAATTCAAAAAAATCGCTGCTTGGTTAGGAGTTCCTTTAGCGGATGGAAAAACGTTTTTTCCTTGTACATGCTTTGAGTTTTTAGGTATAACTATGGACTCATCAGCTATGGAATGCAGGCTTCCTTTATCAAAAATTCAGCAGTTGCATACTCAGATTTTGTTGTTGCTACGTAAGGAAAAGACTACTTCGAAGGAGCTTCAGTCTGTTCTTGGTTGGTTGAATTTTGCCCTTCGCATTTTACCTATGTGTAGGGTATTTTTAAGAAGATTGTATGACGCAACAAAAGGAGTTAAATCCCTCAGGTGTCATAAAAGAATTAATTTAGCTATGAGAGAGGATTTGGGAATTTGGCTGGAATTTATTAGTTCTTTTAATGTACGTACTTGTTGGCAAGTTGAGTTTTCTTCTGCAGAGTCGTTGAATCTTTTCACGGATGTGGATGAAAGTGTGTAGGCTATGGTGCGTTTTTTGATGGTAAGTGGTCAGCTTCTTGGCCAGCTTCTTGGGTTTCTTGTAAGGTAACCAGGAGCTTAGTTACTTTAGAGTTGTTCTCCATTATGGTAGCAGTTAAAAAATAGGAGGATTTAGTTTCTTTCATCCAACCAAGGTGTCGTGCTTGCTTTAAATACCCTGTTTTCCAAGTGTAAATGGTCAGTTAAATTGCTTAGGCATCTGGTTCTAGTATGTTTAAATCTGAATATTTGGTTGAAAGCTCGCTTTGTAGATGGTTTTAAAAGTAGTGTAGCTGCTGCTCTTTCTCGCCATCAGAAGGAAACTTTTCGTTTGCTGATGCCAGGAGCGGAGAGAGAAGGGACGCAATGCCCGGAGCATCTATGGGATCTCATTTGGGATTAGTTGCGTCATACATTAGGAATTCAATTGCTGTAAATACATGGGCTGGTTATTCAGCTGCATGGAAGGTGTGGAAAGATTTTTGTTGCTCTCTGAATTTGGACTATGGTTGTTATAGGCTTAGTCTTTGTTAATTTCCTATTTGAAAGAAATTTGTGTGTGTCTTCTATATCTAAAATGTTAGCTGGTATTTCCTTTTTCTTTAAATTATCGGGAGAAGTTTGTTTACATAGTATTTCCCCTATAAAACAGGCTTAAAGGTTATAGGCGCATTTCAGCTAAACCAGTTTCTCTTAATTTGCTCCAAAAATTGCCTTTAATTTTACCAGAAGTATGTGTTAAGTGCCAGGATTCTTCCGCTGCGCGGGGTGGATCTCGGGCACTGTCTTGCCCTGCGGTGCCCCATTTCGGGTCCAGCCGCTGCTGGTCATGCTCAGCGTGGTTGTCGTTTCCAGTGTCTTGCTCAGGCTCATGGTGTACCTTTGGTTACTGCTGGCTCTCCAGCCAAGCCTACGGTAACAAGTGTTATACCGGTGCAGCCTCACATTCTTACTGAGCATGTCCGTGATGTGGCATCTTCTCATTGGTGGTCGGGGATGTAGCAGCTCCGGATTGGTCCATGTCAAGGTCCTGTCCGACTGGACATGAGTCTAGTGTATAAAAGACTCTCAGTAGCGCCCGCACGGGCGCTAGTATCACTTATGTTTTGGGGTGTGTGTGTGTGGAGGGTTACTCTACTTTTCTGTGTGCATGTGTGCGTATTTCTGTCTGTGCTAAGACTGCATACTTTGGCAGGCAGGCAGGCATTACTTGTATGCAGTTTCGTTCCTTTGTCTCAGCGTCTAAGTTCCTGGTTGGCTATATGTGTAGGGTGTAACTACCACTTGCCTTTGCATCTGTTTCGTTCATGTGTGGAGTTAGCACAGTCCAGTTACAGTGCAAGCACTACTTTTATGCGGTTTCATTCCTTTGGCTCAGCGCTTGGGTACCTAGCCTGCTACATGCAAAGAGTGTCGGTTGGGCACTAATCCGTAGCGTGAAGGACAAGGTAACTACCGCTCAGCTTTCCTCTCAGTCTGCACATGTGTGTGTGTTGGTTCTCCTTAGCTTGGAGTTTTTGCTTGCCACTTGGCTTCTAGCATCTGTATCTGGTCGTGTGTGCAGTTAGCACAGCTGAGTTACAGAGCAAGTCCAAGCACAGAGCCTTTTTGCTCCCCTGGTTATGTTGTAGCTAACTAGCGTCAGCTTAGTATTTTTCTTTTGACTGCATCTGTTTGGGCCACGTGTGCGATTGGCATGGGTCAATTACAGAGCGAGCTCAACCCTTAGCTCTTTCTCTCTGTGAAGTTAACAGAGTTGTGTGTTGTGCGTTCTGTTCACACTGCGTGGAGTTATCGCAGTCGTGTTTAGGTGTATGCTTGCCGTGTGTTCCGCCATTATTCGATAGCAGCAGTTTTACATCTCTGCACGGTAGACCCCTGGTTGCGATTGGACTTTTTTACACATCCTTATTTAGTGCAATCCGCCAACCCTAACATTTATATTGATGATTTTGAGGCTTTCTTGTTTAGAGCAGCATTTTTGCTGGCTTTGCGGCATTGAGAATTGGCGAATTGGTATGTCTAAACAAGAAGCAAGTTTCGGGACTGCAAGCAAGCAACATTAATATTAATAAGAATTGTTTATTCGTTTTCATAAGAAGATCCAAAACTGAGCAGACAGGTAAAGGTTCATGCATCAAATTAAATGTGTTGGATAATAAAGCTATGTGTCCTGTTTATAATCTCTAGAAAGTGGTAACTAGTAAGACCTGAAGTCATAGGTTCTTTATTCGTCACAAAAATTGTATTTTTGCCAAAAAATTTCAGTTTAATGCAGTCTTTAAGAAAAGTCTGACTAAATTGGGTTTGTCTGATTTGAAGATATGTTCTCATTTATTCTGAATTGGTGCAGCTACCGAGGCTGCGAGATTGGGCCTGAAGGAGAATATGATCAAACGTTTAGGAAGATGGGACTCAAGTAGATACAAATTATATGTGAGACCTGAATTGCTTACTTAAGGTTGAATATCCATTTTTAGGTCCACATGTTATCTGGATTGTGGGTCATTCGTACATTCATTGGGCCCGGAAGAGGCTATCCAAGAGATCTTATTCTGAGAATCTGTCTTTTGACAAGAACAGTTTACATATTTTTTTGGCATGGTGTTAGAAGTTTAAGGTGGGAGAATGTTTGCAGAGAATTAAAAAAGCTGGCCATGGTTTGGCCTAGCCCGTATTTAATTATTCTTCATGTTTGGGAAATGATTTAGGAAAAATAAACAACTTTGGATCTTCTTTGGTTATGAGAAGGGATTTTTCTTTAATCAAATGTTGGTTCCCATCAGCCAATATAGCATTTTCTGAAATAGTTCCTAGGCTTTCATGGTCAGGGACATATTGTAAATTTTTTAAGAGAATCAGAAAAATAATTCACAGGGTGATGGAAAAATTTGCAGAAGGCTAGGTGAATTTTCTTACAGGCACCTGGATCTTGAAGGATTTTCCACAGGTATTTTTAGATCTGACCTTGTTCATTTATCGGATATAGGATTGGATATCTTTAACCTGTGTTTGCAGAATATGGTTGGAAATGGCTGTGATGTAGTTTGGTTTACGGGGTCTAGGTCCAATAATTTGGTCCCTGGCTGGTGGATAATCGTCCAGCTTTTACTGGGTGGAGTTGGTCGTTGGAGATTATTGTTATTGGATTTCTATGATGATTTATAGTTGTATAATATTTTATCTTAATATTTATTTATGGTAACTCTTAATAAATACATCACGGCCCATTCTCAATCCATATTTCTTTGTCATGTGTATTTATCTTAACAATTAAAATATTGAGTCTTGTGCTACCATGAGTGCCACTATTAGAAATGAGGTCCTTACTGCAATAGGTCGGTTGCCGCTTCCATCCTGGTAATTAATACTGGTAGGGTGCTGGTGGAGTGGGTGACGTCCTCCTGTAAGTGTGCCTCCCCAAAGCTTGTAGTATATGTCAAAATTGATGCCGCTAACTAGCGAAGCAAGATGGGGGCATGGCCAAGCGTGACGTCACAAGCAGTAAGCTACGGCTCTCGGAGTGGCCAAGAACCAACACGTTTTGAAGGAGACTCAGTCCTTCATCAGGGTATGGTCCACCCAAGTGAACCATCTATAAATAGACTTGTGCCCTAGGATTGTGTATCAGTACCAGACGGAAGTTACAATCAGGGATGAAAAAAACATATGGGATCCCATAGAATGTAGAGGATACATAGAGAAACATAAATATAAGAACTTAACTACAGAGTTCCAGATAAATCAATATAAAATGAATAAGGTTAAAAATAATATGTTTATTGAAAAACATTTAAAATATAATGAGTCACAAAAAAGACTCTATGAATTGTAATGGTAATCGTCTGCATCAGAATAAATAGTTACTTTTCTGACTAACATACCAATATTGCACATATATCAAAAAGAATCATAAAAACCACCAGTATGGATGCATGATAAATATAGATATAAAAATTATTTAAAATGTATTTAAAAAATATTTAGAATTATTTTGAGTGGCACCCATTGTGGGCAAATGGAGAATAGGAAGAAAGCAATATATATGCTCGTCTGCATTGTTGGTCTGTTGTCTCTCATCTTCCTCTTGACAATACCAAGCAGGGCTGCCACTAGGAAGTTCGGGGCCCATATTGGCGAGATCTTGCCAGATCACATACATAGCCAGCAGCTATTGTTTTGGCCAAAACATTTTTTTAATCTGCCACCATGACAAGGTAGACTCTTTTGGCCGAGACCTGCTCTACTTTATCCTATTAATCATTTATTAAAATATCAAATACAATTTAGGTATATTTTATTTATTTTTCAATGTTTTAAATGACCAATAATACCTCAATAATACCACATACAAGAGACAAATACCACCGCACCATGACAGAAAGCATATTACCATCACATAGTGACCGAAAAATAGCACATACAAGGAACAAATACCGCCATACCATGACCAGACAACACATTACCACCACAGTGACCGAATAATACCACATACACGAAATAAATACCACCGCACTATGACCAGACAACATATACCACCACAGGACCGAATAATAGCACATACAAGGAACAAAACCCGCCACACCTTGACCAGATAACATACTGCCACCACAGTGACTGAATAAACCACATACACAATAAATACCACCGCACCATGACCAGACCACATATTACCACCACATAGTAACCTATAATATCACATAGAAGGAACAAAATACAGCCACACCTTGGCCGGACCACATATTTACCACGACATAGTGACCGAATATTACAAACTGATCATTAATAAAAAAACAGTTCTAATATATCACCATAAGTGCTATTATACACAGGAGATCTATACTTAGTATGCATGTCCGTGTACAGGTAATACAGTGATCACTGGTGACATTATACATAGGAGCTCTGTATATAGTGTCAGTGTACAGGTAATACAGTGATCACCGGTGACATTATACACAGGACTCTGTATATAGTGTGAGTGTACAGATAATACAGTGATCACTGGTGATGTACACAGGAGCTCTGTTTACAGTGTCAGTGTAAAGGTAATACAGTGATCACCGTGACATTATACACAGGAGCTCTGTATTAGTCTCAGTGTACAGATAATACAGTGATCACTGGTGATGTACACATGAGCTCTGTTTACAGTGTCAGTATAAAGGTAATACAGTGATCACTGGTGACATTGTACGCAGGACCTCTGTATAAAGTATACAGTGTATAGTTTCAGTGTACAAGTAACACACTGACTCACCAGTGACGTCTCTAGGTAAAGTCCTTCATTTATCACTTTTCATCTTCATTCACACAAACTGCCATCACTTCTTCTTTCTGCCAGGGCTCGTCTCTGCAGGAAATAACACAGTTATCTAGAGCACCACTTGCAGAGCACATTGCTTAATTTTTTCCCAACTTCTATAATACACCAGATGAAGAAAAAAAAGCGACATAGTGTCGCTCTGCACAGTAACAGGACCCCCATTGAAAACAGTATCCTCAAAAAATAAAATACATGACTGCAGTAATAATATCTCTTAATTAGCCCCTATGGTAATAATATCCCCCATCCTGGCCCCCTTGTGTCTCATTCCTGGCTCCTCCATATGTTTTCTTCCATCCTGCCCTCAGGAGTATCCATTCTCCCCATGTGATGTCCCATCCTTCCCCATATGATCTCCCCATTCTGGCCCCATGATCCTGCCCCATCTGTCCCATGATCATGCCCCATCTGTCCCATGATCTTGCCTCATCTGTCCCATGATCCTGCCTCATCTGTCCCATGATCCAGCCCCATCTGTCTCCATCATATCCATCCTGCCCCATGATCCTACACCATGTGTCTCCCATCTTGCCCCATGATCCTGCACCATGTGTCTCCATCCTGTACCATGTTTATCCATCCTGCCCCATGATCTTGCCCATTTATCTCCATCCTGCGCCATGATCCTGCCCCATCTTCTCCATCCTGCTCCATCTGTCTCCATCCTGCCCATGATCCAGTCCCATTTGTCTCTATCCTGCCCCATGATCTTGCACCATCTGTCTCTATGCTGCCCCATGATCCTGCACCTTGTGTCTCCACCTGCCCCATGATCTGGCACCATGTGTCTCCATCCTGTCCATCTGTCTCCATACCTCCCGATCTGTCTCCAACCTGCCCCTGTTACTGCACCATTATCTCCATCCTGCCCCATGTTCCTTCCCCATCTGTTCTCCATCCCCACTGTCTCCATCCTGCCCATAACCCTACACCATGGTCTCCATCCTGCCCCATGATCCTGAACCATTTGTCCCCTTCCTGCTCCATGATCCTGCACCATCTATCTCCATCCTGCACCATTGAAGCCATCACGCCCCATCTGTCTCCATCCTGCCCCATCTGTCTCCATCCTTCCCATCTGGCGCCATCCTGCACCATGTGTTCTCCATCGCACCCCATCTGTCTCCATACTGCACCAGCGTCTCTATCCTGCACCATTGTCTCCCATCGCGCCCCATCTGTCTCCATCCTGCACCATGTGTCCTCCCCTGCACCATGTCACATAGTGCAGGATCATGAGGCAGGAAGTAACAGATGGGCAGGATGGAGACCCAGTGTCCCCCATCCTGCTGTCAAAACATATTGCGGCTTGCCGCTTTCAGTAAAAATAAAAAAAACACTTTCACCTTACTCCAGTGGCAACGTCCACCCTCAGGCTTTTCAATGCCGACTCGCCGCGAATGACAATGACGTCATACACTGGTGATGTGCGTCTGACGTCAGCTGCCAGCCTCCTTTGGTTGACTTTTAACTATTGCCGTGCGGGCCCACACGGCAATAGAGTTTATCTTAACCTGCGTCTCGGATGCAGGTTCAGTTACTGCACCAGCAGAATCTTGCCACTGGGCCTGCTAAGCAGAAGAGAACAAGGCCCGATGCGGGATCCCTTTGGTCATCGGGCCCCATGCGCCGTCAGGGCATATGCCCTGATGGGCGGCTCTAGGGTTAAGGTCAGACGAGTTTGCTGGTCAAAACAAAGCACAGTGATACTGTTGTTTTTAACCAGGAATTTGGGACTTTTGGGAGTGTGGACAGGTGGCAAGTCCTGCTAGAGTAGGAAAATTTCCATCTCCAAAAGCATGTCAGCAGAGGGAAATATGATGTGCCCTAAAATTTCCTAGTAGGACGGCTGCGCTGATTTTGATCTTGATAAAACACAGTGGACCTACACCAGCAGATGACATGGCTCCCCAAACCATCACTGATTATGGAAACCTCACACTAGACCTCAAGCACTTGGATTGTGGCCTCTCCACTCTTCTGCCTGAATCTGGGCCTTGATTTCCAAAGAAATGCAAAATTTACTTTCATCTGAAAACAACACCTTGGACCACTGAGCAATAGTCCAGTTCTTTTTCTCCTTGGCCCAGAAAAGACACTTCTGGAGTTGTCTATTGGCCATGAGTGGCTTGACACAAGGAATGCGACACTTGTAGCCCATGTCCTGGATATGTCTGTGTGTGGTGGCTCTTGAAGCAATGACTCCAGCAGCAGTCTACTCCTTGTGAATCTCCCCCACATTTTTGAAGGCCTTTTCTTAACAATCCTTCAAGGTTCGGTTATCCTCGTTGCTTGTGCACCCTTTTTTTACCACATTTTTCCTTCCACCAACTTTCCATTAATAACTTTGATACAGCACTCTGTGAAAGCCCTTCTTTACAATGCCCTTTGTGGCTTACCCCCTTGTGGAGTGTGCAATGACCGCCTTCTGGACACTTCAAATCACACTTCCCCATAATTTGGGACCTACTGAAACAAAACTAAGGGACCTTTTAAATCTTAGGAAGCCTTTGCAGGTGTTTTTGTTAATTATTTTAATTTACTGGAAAATGACTTTTGGGTTTTCATTGGCTGTACAGTCTGGACAAAAGTTTGAGAATGACCCCAAATTTTTAATTTTTACAAAGTCACTGCTTCACTTTTTCTAAGGGCAATTTGCTATACCCCAAATGTTTAAAGATGAGCAGCTAACAGCAATTACTTGCAAAGTCAATATTGGCTAGAAAATGAATTTTAAATCCCCCAAAAACATTCAACACATTGCAGCCCTGCCTTAAAGGCCCACTAACCTCTTTTCAGTGATTGCTCCATTAACACAGGTGTGGGTGTTGAGGGACATGGCTGGAGATCAATCGCATGATTAAGTAAGAATACACCCCTGACATTTTAAAAAGGGAGGCGGGGCGGCACATTGTTTCTCTTCTGTTTAACCATGGTTATCCTAAAGAAACACGCATCATCATTGCAACAAAAAAATGGCCAAACAGGGAAATATCGCAGCTAGAAAGATTGAAACTCAACCAACAATCTATCGCATATCAAGAATTCGGGAAGAGGTTCCATGTTGCCATAAAGGCTCCAGGGGCGCCCAAAAAAGACCAGCAAGCCAGGACCATCTTTTTAAAAAAGTGTTTTCAGCTGCGGATCGGGCTACCAGCAGTGCAGACTTGCTCAAATGGCAGCAGGCAGGGTATGCATCTGCACGCACTTTTGAGGTGGAGACTCTGGAGCAAGCCTGGTCTCAAGGAGGGCAGCAAAGAAGCCACTTCCTCCCAAAAAAAAAAACACATGGACAGACGATATTCGCAAAAGTACAGGCATGGTGTTATTTACGGTAGCTGAGGAGTGCAGTAAAAAGGAAATACACCAGAGCAGTTGGAATATGGATTGCAGTACCCTGACAACCACCGCAACTAAGGGCAAGCCTTAGAGCGTTCCTACGTTGGTCCTAGACCCTCTCACGCCTGAGAAAACAACTACACCTAAGATAGAAATGGGGAAAACCTCTGCCCGGAGCAAACCCCCAAAAAAAAAAAGCCCCCAAACGTAATGGGTTTTGAAAAAAATACGACACAGAAAAAAAAATATGGGAAAAACCGGGGCCCAAAATATCTAAAAAAAAAAGGATAGGAAGGTATTTTCTGCATCTCAGAAAAACCCGAAAAAAAACCAATCTAAAATTTTAAAATACCCGAGACACACGACCCTACCCCTAAAAATTGTTCTTGGGTAACAAAAACAAAACACACCACTAAAAAAAAAGGGAAAAGCAAAAGTACAAAACGTGGTGGACAAACTGAGAGGGGGAAAAGCCCCCAAGGGGACCCTGAAGGCCCCCCCCAAATGCAGGGGAAAATCAAAAAAATACAAAAACACAAAAAAGAAATTGTCTTTTTTGAAGCAGGGTGCAGACCGAACAGCGGCTACAAGGGAAAATGGAAAAAGGATTAACCAGAACAATTGTCCCGGCAACCCGTGGGAAAAGACCCCTTTAAAAAAACCAATCATAAACCCCATTCCCCGTCCCCAAAAACCCATAGTCCGCTTTTAACCCCAAGGGGGCCCCTGCCAGAACTCTCTAAACCCCTTTTCAACAGCCCCCCCCTTTAGGAGGGTCACCGACCCTCTTTGACAAAACCGGGTCAATGAGTTCTTTAAACCCCCAAAATCCCTACATGGGGTCCGAAGCAAAACCCAAAAATTGTCTTCCTGACCATAACCTCCCTTTAACCCAAAACGGGGGTCTTCGTCTAAAAAACGAAAATCCAATATTTTCTCAACCACAGGGGCCCCCAATTTCCCCCAACCAAAAAAGGGCAGGAGGCACAGCAGCAGGAACCCTTGGTCAAAAACCCCTTTCAACAAAAGGCTTTGGGAAAACCTTTGGATTTAAAGTCCCTGGAAAACAAAAAAAGAAACAGATTAATAACTCCATATCTTAAAAAACCCAAAAACCTGGGTTTTTAAAATTTTGGAGATGAATCCATGGAAATATTTTTGAGGACAACCAACCAATCCCCCCCCTTTTAAACCCCAGACCATCACCCCCATGCCGGTTAGCAAACCGCTGGGGGGCCCTTCTCCTGAGAGGGGGACAACCTCCCCCCCTCCCCCGGGCCCAAATCTCGCATACGCTAAAAAACAAGTCAACACCTGGACAGACAGAAGCCTCCGTCTGCCCCCCGAAGAAAATCGGGGGGAAACCCAGAATTAAAGAAAAAGGGGGCCCAAAAAGGGGCCCAGAGCTAGCCCTTTTTTTAAAAGAGAAATCACCCAAAAGGGGAAAAAAAAAACCCCGTCATCCCTGATCCAGACACAAAGCCTCTTGATAAGTTTTCCAATGTCGGGGTTTTTCTCTCATTTTAAAATTTGGGGCTGGGATGAAATCCCCCGGGGGAAAGACAATTGAACACCCCTTAGAACAAAAAAACCCCCAAAAAGGGGGAAAAAAAAACTGGACCCTCTGTCAACAAAAGGTTTTTGGAATGCCGTGTAACGAACCCCCTTTGCTGAAGGAAAATGGCCCAAATTTCCCCCGGGGGGGAAGGCAACTTGGGTAATGGCACAAGATGTATCATTTTGGAAAACCTATCAAAAATTCCCAATGGGTCATTTTGGGGGAAACAGGGGAAAAATGGAAAAAGAAATCCATAAAATAGGGGCCAGGGGCTCGGGGGAAGGCAAGGCATCAACAAACCACTAGAGCGAGACAAAGGTTGGAGCGGACAAGCCCCCCAGGAAATGCACAAATTCCCCGACATCGCAGACAAATAGGCCACCAAAAGGACCCACTAACCCAAATCTCTGGGACCCCCAAAAATTTCCCCGGGGGGCCCCGCCAATGCGGAAAAAATTTAATCTCAACATACATTTTTTTTCCCTTTTCCCCGGGGGGAAAAAATTTTCCCCAAAAAGGGCCGCTCGGCCCATCCCCCCACACCCCTAAAGCAAGTTCAAAAAAGGGAGACGGCGGAAAGAACCCACCCTTTCAAAGCAACAGGGGATAGACGCCCGGAGAGTCCGCAAGAAACCCTGGGGGCACCCCCCCCCCAAAATTTTTTTTTGCCCGGGGAAAAAGGAAAAAACCCCAAAAAATTTAAAAAGGGGGGAAAAACAAGGGCCCCCCCGGCCGTCTAGGATTTTTTCCTTGGGAGACCCAGACAGCCAGGGTTCCCATTTTCCCTAAGGACCACCACCTGACGCTTGGGTCCCTCCACCAAAACCCCCACTCTTTAAAAAAACCCCCCCATGGGGCCCAAAAAATCCCGACTACCCCCGTCATAAACACGTTCAGTTTTGGGGAAAATTTTTGAGAAAAAAGGCACAAGGGTTAAAAACCCAGAGGGCCTGGGGGTCCCCCGGGACAAAAAGGGGGCCCGCCCCAATTTCAAGGTCAACTCCCCCGAAATGGCAGAGAAACATAGGCCGCCCTAGAACAGGGGGAAAGTGAATCTCTCTTTTAAAAACCTGAAACGCAGAACCCCCCAAGGGGCCCCCAAAATTTCCACTCAAACCCTTTCTGGTCAAAAAAAATTTTAAAAATTTAACAAAACCAGAAAAATTAAACCAAAAAATTTTTCGTAAAAATTGGCAAAACCCAAAATTCTGAAGAAACCTTTTTAAAGAAGTAGGTTGGGCCCAATCACAGATGGCCTGAACCTTGACCGGGTCCATTTTTTTAACAGAGGGACAAAAAAAATCCCCCAAAAAAAAAATCTTTTGTAAAGCCAAAAAGCACTTTGATCCCCCTTTTTTACAGGCATTCCCTAAAATCTGGAATCAGTTCAAAAAGTTTCCCCAAAAGAGTCCCCGTCCCTTAGA
>JARQOD010000008.1:98009102-98075754 GCA_033576555.1 Oophaga sylvatica | reverse complement strand
TTTTTAGCACTTTTGGGGAACCCCCCAAAAGGGGCTTCTCCAAACCCCCCTTTAAAACAATCAAAACAGTGCAAAAAATTTTTACGGGGAAAAAAAATTAACCCCTATTTTTCGGAAAACCCCCCGGGGGCAAAACGTCCCCCCCCCCGGGGGCCTTGGGGCCCAAAAGGTTTTCCTGGAAACCCAAAGAAGGGAAACCCGAAACCCTTTCCAAACAAAAAACCCCCCCCAAATTTCCAAAATTTAACCCCAAAACCCCCCAAGGGGAAAAAGGACTGTACCCCCCCTAACCCCAAAAGGGGCAAAAAATTATGAACAATCCCCATTTTTTCCTTTCCCCCCAAACCCCAAAAAGGGGAACCCCCGGGGCTCTCCCCCCCCCCGGACAGCCTAAAAAAGGTTTTTAGGGGGTTTAGGGAAACGGGGGTTGAACGGACGGGGAAACACAACCAAAAACCCGGAAAAACTTTTCCACAATCTTTATGGGGCCATGACTTGGGCCCAACTTGGCTGATGAAACCTTCAACTTATGTTTCGCGTTGGAGCCAAATTTCTCTCCAACCCGAAACATTGACCTGGTGTCTTTTCCGTCAGCGAAAAAACTTGTACCTGCCTTGAGACCTGGATATATTTTGCTGGACCTCCGCCCATTATTCTTTAATCACTGAACAGACCCCTCTGCCCTCTGGACACCCAGAATCCAAACGAGAAAACCACCAAAATGAGGACTAAAACCATAATGATCAGGAAAAGGAGACATACCATAGAATTGGCTCACCCGACTATTGAAGGCGAATTCCGCCAACGCAGTACATCCACCAGTCATTCTTCTTGCAGAAGTCAGACATCTGAGATCTGTTCCAAGACTGAATTAGTGCGTTCCATCTGACCATTGCTCTCAGGATGGTATGAGATGAAAAAGACAGAGACACCCCAATTTCTTGCAGAAAGCACGCCAAAACTTTGCCACAACTGCACTCCACGATAAGACACCACATTTCAGGGGTACCCCATGCAACCGGATCACATGCTGCACAAACAATCTGGACAAAGTCTCAGCTGAGGGTAGTGCGATAAGGGTACAAAATGAGCCTGCTTCGAAAACCTGTCCACCCACCCATAGCACCGTATTGCCCTTGGACGGAGGAAGATTGTAATAAAATCCATGAACAATGAGTCCATGGCCTTTCGGGAACTGCAAGGGCATCAGCTCCCCAGCCGGCCGGCTATGTGAGTTTTTAGAACGAGTCGCAGACCCCACAACCAAAACAAATTTTTTTATGTCAGAATTAAGAGTAGGCCACCAAAAGATCCTAAGCCACTCCCGTCGTGTGGCAGATATACCAGGGTGAGCACTGAGCTTGGATTCATGGAACCCTGAAGAGTTTAAGCCAAGCTGCTCTGGACAAACAACTTACCCCCTGCTTGGCAGCAGGGGCCAGAGACTGGGCCCCCTCAATCTCCTGTTCCAACTCAGAAGAGACCCCTGCCAACACAACCCCAGGGTGAAGAATGGAGGAAGGTGGCTCAGGGGGAGACACCGGATGAAAACTGCGAGATAAGGCATCACCTTGATATTCTTTGACCCCGGACGAAACGTAATATAAACGAAAACGGGAAAAAAAAAGTGACCAACGGGCCTGTCTGGGCGTTAGTCTCTTAGCAGACTCCAATATAGATAAATTTTTGTGGTCGGTAATCACCAGTAACCGAGTGACTGCCCCCTCCAAAAAGTGCCTCCATTCTTCAAACGCTAACTTGACCGCAAGAAGCTCTCTATTGCTACATCTTAATTCCTCTCACAGCAGAGAATTTCCTGGAAAAAAAAGCACTGTAATGTATGTAGTACGTTTCATATAGCGTCTTGTGCTTGGGTGCGATGAAAATACATGAGACACAGGTTTGATATAGAAAGTCTTGTATTACTTCATACAAGTTGGCAAAAATTCACACAGTTTGCAGACACAGAAAGCAGAGACACAGCAGGCCAGAGTAATCTAAGCTCAGCAATCACTCTCCACAACAGTTCAGATCTTCTTCTCTATACCGTAAGCCATGCAAACGTGGGTCCTTTCAAAGAGCAGGGTTCAGAGTCCACAATGCTTCAGAGTTCCTCATAGAATAGCGGAGTACAAGGTCCAAGGCTTTAGAGTCAGGTCACAGGTTCACTGCAGCTAGATTCTGAAGCACTGATTGCTCAGCTGTGGCTGCTTAAGAAGCAAAAAGGGAAGAATCAGGGCGGGAACATGCAAGCTGGAAACTCCATTTTTGACTGAGGCAAGATAGCTGCAGCAAGACAGAAAGTAAAATGGCTGACGAACAAACTGAGTTTCAGGACATGTACACAGAACCTTACATTACTCCCCCCTTAGGACAAAACCTCCGGATGACCTCAGGCCCAGGCTTGTGTGGGTACCTCTGAGAAACTGACGGAGCAAGCGAGGAGCATTAACGTTATTGACTGGTTCCCATGAGTCGTCCTCCACTGGGTAGCCCGCCATTTAATCAGATATTGTAAACTGATTTCTATACAACCTGGAATCTAAAATCCTTTCTACCACAAATTCTTCCTGACCATCGACTAGCACTGGGTCAGGGCAAGGAGAAGAACGTCCAGGAAACGTATTGGGTGTCGCAGCCTTTAGTAGGGATACATGAAAGACAGGGTGAATTCTCATAGTTCTGGGCAGTTGAAGACGACAAGCAACGGCACTTATAATTTTACTGATTTTATAGGGTCCAATGTCTTATGTCCCAACTTAGACGATGGAATCCTTAACTTAAGATTTCTGGTTGACAGCCAGACCAAGTCTCCTACCTTGAAAGCTGTGCAGGTTTACGAAATTATCTGCTGCTTTCTTGTACCTTTCCTGAGCCGATTCCAGATTCTCCTTAGAAGATCCATATTCTTCTTTAAAGACGTGATTCTTTCAGCCACTGCTGTAAAGGCGTTTCTATGGGAAATCGTGTAGAATGTTAGGATGATAACCTAGATTAGGTAAAAAGGAGACTGCTTAGTGGAGGCACTCTGAGAGTTGTTATACGAGAACTCAGCTAATGGAAGTAGTCCACCCAACATCCTGTAGGTGGCAGATAAAGCAGCGGAGATACTGCTCCAGGGTTTGATTGGTTTCGGTTGGTCTGTCCATTAGTCTGGGGATGAAAAGCAGAAGAAAGGTTTACTTTAATGTCCAATGCTGCACAGAAATTTTGCCAAAACCTAGAAGTGAATTGCACCCTCGATCCGAAATAAACCTCATCCGGTACTCCATGTAAGCGAAACACATCTTTATCATCAAATCTGATGTCTGTTTTGCAGTGGGTAAGCCAACACAAGGATAAAATGAGCAGCCTTTGTTAGACGGTAACCACCACTAGAGAATGGTGTTCTTCCCTTGAGAGGTTGGTAACTCCACAATGAAGTCCATAGAAATGGATCCCCAAGGGCGGGACGGGTGGGAAGAGGCTGTAACAGACCAGTTGGTGAGGAGCGAGGTGTTTGCATCTTGCACAGACTTCACATGAAGTGACATAGTTTAAAACATCCTTCCTGCAAGTGGGCCACCAAAGAAACGAGAGAGAAATCCTGTGTCTTTAGAATTCCTCTATGCCCAGCTATCTTGGAATCGTGAATGAGTTGCAATACTCTCAATCTGACTGTTTCAGGAATATACAGGCGTTGTCCCTGAATCCACACACCATTCTTAAAGACAAGACTTACGTCCCTTGGGGGTTGTGCCAAAAAGGAATCCGCATGGTATGCTTCCTTGATGTCCTTAAGTAGGTCTTGATTATGAATTACTCCTAGAATCTAGAGTCAGGAAGAATAGTCTTAGGAGGAGTAATTGGACGTGTCTCTGCTGAGTAAATCCTAGAGAGTGCATTAGCCTTTCCATTGCGCGATCCTGGTCTATAAGAAATGATAAAATTAAATTGGTTTAAGAAAAGATTCCAGCGAGCCTGGCGAGGAGTCAGGCACTTAGCCGACCTGATAAACTCAAGGTTACGATGATCTGTCAGGACGACTATTTGCTGTGCAGCTCCCTGAAGAAGGTGTCTCCATTCTTTGAAGGCGGCAATAATGGCCAACAACTCTCTATTGCCCACATCGTAGTTCCTCTCAGCCGAAGACAACTGCTGGGAAAAGAAGGCACAGGGATGCAAGACATTCTTCTCACCTGTTCTCTGAGAGAGTATAGCTCCAACGGCACAGTCTGAAGCATCCACCTCTATTATGAAGGCAAGCTCGGGGTTTGGGATGTACTAGGATAGGTGCAGTGGTAAATTATCTTTTAGACGGGAAAATGCTTCCTGGGCTTGGGAGTCCAGGAGAACCTAGACTCTTTCCGGGTAAGTTGGGTGATAGGTGACACTACCTCAGAGAAATTTCTAATGAAACGTCTATAGAAGTTGGCAAACCCGATGAAGCGCTGTACCTCCTTCACATTTCTAGGACTTGGCCAATCCTTGATGGCTTGGGTTTTGCTTCCATCCATACTAATTCCTTGTGTAGACAGTACATACCCCAGAAATTGAATTTCGGTCCTATGGAATTCACACTTTTCAAGTTTGATGTAAAGTGATTTTGTCTTAGACGTTCCAAGACCATTCTCACATGTCCATGATGTTCCTCTGTGGAGTTAGAAAAAATTAGAATATCATCCAAATAAATTACCACGAATGTATCTAGGAGATCCCTGAAGATGTCATTCACCAAGTGTTGGAAAGTGGCTGGGGCGGTACTCAGACCAAAAGGCATAACTAGATATTCAAAGTGTCCATAGCGTGACCTGAATGCAGTCTTCCATTCATCCCCAGGTCTAATACGGACTAAGTTATAGGCCCCACGAAGATCTAGTTTAGAGAAAATTTTGGCATGTCGCACTCTCTCCAATAACTCAGGGATTAAAGGCAATGGATAACGGTTTCAATAGTAACCTTATTGAGTTCCCTATAGTCTACGCATGGTCTCAGAGATCCATCTTTCTTCTTTACAAAGAAGATGGGTGCACCTGCAGGAGATGAAGAGGGGCTATGAAGCCCTTGGCTAGATTTTCGTCTATGTAATCCTTTAAAGCCTTTAGCTCGGGCCCCGCCAGGGGGTAGATCTTACCAAAAGGTATCTCTGCTCCAGGCAATAATTCAATTGGACAATCATATGGACGGTGAGGAGGAAGCTGGTCAGCGTTCTTCTTGTCACATAAATCCACATAGTCCTGGTATACAGCTGGTAGTTCAGGGACTGACATGGTTCCTTTAGGAACAGAGCAAGCTGAAACTTTTGGACTCATCTGTTTCTCTGGAAAGTGTAATTCCTTGGTCTCCCAGTTAATGGTAGGATTCTGAGCCTGCAGCCATGGTAGCCCTAGAATAATGGGAAAGTGGGGAGAAGAGATAAGCATAAAGGACAGTTTCTCTTGATGATCTTTACCCATAAGAACCCTCAAAGGCTCTGTTTCCTGATCCACTGGTCCAGAGGTCAGCAGGAGCCATCCACAGTTTCCATCTGTACTGGAGTAGCCTTCTTCACTGAACGTATCCCCTGTTTCAGAGCAAAGGAGACATCCATAAAATTTCCACTTGCCCCTGAGTCGATCATAGCAGAGCTAGACACCCAAGCTGAGTCAACCCAGAGTTTGATGGAAAGAAAGCAATGAGAATTGTTTTTCTTACAACTCAGCTGGGACAACCGCTGAGGAAACTTGAAAAATGGCAGCGTTTACACAGTCAACGTCCTCAGAGGTAACGGAGTTTAAGTCCGAGAAATCAAGATCTGTTGCTGCAGATCTCTCTGGAGCCTGAGGCTCGGACCTGACAGATCCCCTCTCGCAACACTCACAATGAATGAGTGCTGCAGTAGTCTTACGAGAACGGCTGGGGCAGTTTATAATGAAGTGCCCTGACTTACCACAATAGAAACATAGATTTTCCTTAAAACGATGTTCCTTGCGTGCATCACTAACCCGTCGTTGTAAAGAGTCTACCTGCATGGGTTCAGGTTCAGGTTCCCGTGTAATCCTACTCAAAGGTTCCTTAGCTGGAGAGGAAGGTAGGAAAAGGTTAGTGCGATTGCTTTCGAACCATCTCTCTTGCCTGCGTTCAGTCAGACGAGTATCAATACGGATGCAGTAGTTAATAAAGTCACCTAACGCAGTGGGAGGGTCGGCACGAGCAAGTTCATCCTTAATCAGTGGAGATAACCCCTTTCGAAAAATAGATTTTTTGGCGGAACTGTCCCAGGTGGTATCAAGGGCCCATCTCCTGAAATCCAAGGCATATTCAGCTACCGAGTGCTTACCTTGGCGCAAAGCTAACATGGCTGCTTCAGCTGTTGCACCTCGATTGGGGTCATCAAACACCTGCCCCATGGCTGAAATAAAAGCATCAAGGTGATTCAAACAATCATCCTCAGTCTCAATCAGAGGGTTTGCCCACATCAAAGCCTTGTTGGTAAGCAACATAATTATAGTAAGCACCTTAGATCGTTCAGTAGGAAATTGTGAAGCATGTGCAGAAAAAAAAAGATTGCATTGATTAATAAATCCCTGAATTTCTCACGTTCACCGCCAAAACGAAAAGGAGGCAACTTGGGAATCCCAGAACTCGGGGCTACGGCAGGAGCCTGGACTCGCTCTTCTAGAACCTCAATCCTGGCTCGCAAATCCTGGGCAGTCTGTCCAAACACTTGCAAATTGTGATTAGTGAGGTCCTGTAGGCTTGAAAAACGGGTCTTTATATTCTGCAAATCTGCAAGGATATTATCAGTCACTCCGCAAAGTTCCTTTATGCGGGCCTCCATTTTCCAGATCTTTTAAGACAGGAGTACTGGAAGAAGAGGAGAGGAGAAAAAAAAACAATAGTGTTTACCTGTGGTAACACTGCAGAGAGAAAAAAAATTAAGGGAACTGCTCACCTGGAATGGTTGTGAGAAGTCACAACCACTATCATCACAGAAAGTTCACCCGGACATCTGATATCCACAGTTACAGAGACAAAAAAGAGAAAAGAAAAAAAAAACAAAACAATAGTGTTTACCTGTGGTAACACTGCAGAAAAAAAAACACTTAAGGGAATTGCTCACCTGGAATGGTTGTGAGAAGTCACAACCACTGTCATCACAGAAAGTACAACCGGACATCCGATATCCACAGTTACAGCAGACACAGCCTTTCCAGACCCAGCAGACACTAACGTTTTGGCTTCAGAATCTTGTAATGTATGTAGTACAGTTCATATAGCATCTTGTGCTTGGGTGCGATGAAAATACATGAGACACAGGTTTGATATAGAAAGTCTTGTATTACTTCATACAAGTTGGCAAAAATAGTCACACAGTTTGCAGACACAGAAGCAGGAGACACAGCAGGCCAGAGTAATCTAAGCTCAGCAATCACTCTCCACAACAGGTTCAGGATCTTCTTCTCTGTTACCGTAAGTCCATGCAAACGTGGGTCTTTCAAAGAGCAGGGTTCAGAGTCCACAAGTGCTTCAGAGTTCCTCAGTAGGAATAGCTGGAGTACAAGGTCCAAGGCTTTAGGAGTCAGGTCACAGGTTCACTGCAGGCTAGATTCTGAAGCACTGATTGCTCAGCTGTGGCTGCTTAAGAAGCAAAAGGAGAGAATCAGGGCGGGAACATGCAAGCTGGAAACTCCATTTTGACTGAGGGCAAGATAGCTGCAGCAAGACAGAAAGTAAAATGGCTGACGAACAAACTGAGTTTCAGGAACATGTACACAGAACCTTACAAGCACATGGCCTGAGGTTGGTCAGAGTGGCAGGACCTTGGGACAACACAGCACCCACACCCACCTCAGAGGCGTCCACTTCCACAATAAATAGTTTGGACGGATCTGGCTGTACCAACACCGGAGCAGTCATAAAGCATTTTTTCAGACTAGCAAAGGCCTCTTTTGCGAGCGAGGACCAATTTTTCACAACCGCACCTTTGTATGTTAAATCTGTGAGTGGTTTGACCACCTGCGAAAACCCCCGAATAAATTTGCGGTAGTAATTGGCGAACCCCAAGAAGCGCTGGATCTCAGGGTTGTACCCAATCCGCAATGGCCTGCACCTTCTTGGGGTCCATACGAAAACCCTCACAGGACACAATCAATCCTAAAAAAGATAATTCTTGAACAAAAAACACACACTTCTCCAATTTAGCAAACAGATGATTTTCCCTAAGTCTTTGGAGAACAGTTCGTACATGATTCATATGAGAATGACTGTCGGGGGAATATATCAGAATATCATCTAAGTAGATAACAACAAAACGACCAATGAGATCAGAAAACACTACATTGATGAAATTCTGAAATATGGCGGGAGCATTGGTAAGACCAAACGGCATGACTAAATTTTCAAAAAGTCCCTCGGACGTGAGGAACGCAGTTTTCTATTCATCCCCTTCCTGACCTTTATCAAATTATATGCTCCCCGAAGATCCAGTTTAGAGAACCATTTTGCCCCTGATAGTTGGTTACATAAATCAGGAATCAAGGAAGGGGATACGTATTCCGTACATTAATCTTATTTAGTTCACGAAAGTCGAGACAGGGACGTAGACCGCCATCTCTTTTTCTTCACAAAAAAGAACCCCGCCGCCACAGGTAAAACTGAGGGACGTATGTGTCCCTTGCGAAGACTTTCTGCAATATAATCCTTCATAGCTAAGCGCTCAGGTCCAGACAAATTAAACAGATGGGCTTTAGGTAGCTTAGCCCCCGGGACTAGCTCGATGGTGCAGTCAAAGGGTCTATGTGGCGGCAACGTCTCGGCCTCGCTTTCTGAGAAAACATCTTCGAAGTCTTTCAGGTACTCCGGAATACCTTCCAGCTCGACAGATGACACAGACACGGATTTAACAGGTTGAACCAGCAGTGCAGATTCATAACATAACTTAGAATCATTAAACCCCCATTGAACAATCTCCCCCGTTTTCCAGTTAATAACTGGGTTATGGCGTTGTAACCAGGGCATGCCCAACACCAACCCTACTGGTAGATTATCCAGAACTAAACAACTTAACTTTTCCTCGTGAGCAGCGCCCACTCTGAGCAAAAACAAATCAGACATAAAGAGAATTCCCTCTTTTGTGAGGGGGGAGGAGTCAATGGCCACCACCTTGATCGGAGCCTTAAGCCTAGCTGTCCCTATCTTGCAGCATTGACCAATTGAGAGTCAATCAGATTGATGGAGGACCCGCAGTCCACAAAGGCTGTAGAGGAAAAAGAGTAACCGTCCACTAACAGTTCCACATGAAGCAACACCTTAGAGAACGAGGAAAAGTGTACCTGAGGGTCTGAGTAGTCTCCTTGCTGACTACCCAGACCTAGTCGTTTCCCGCCTGACCGGGATGAGGATGGGCAGACAGGACACTCCTTTTTCCAATGTCCAGCTTTACCGCAGTAGAAGCACAACTGTTCTTCCCGACGGCGTTTTCTCTCCTTTTCCTTCAGAGTGATAGCACCCACATCCATGGGTTCAGAGACAGTCTCTATTCCACTGGGGAACAATGTAGTCTCCACCTGCATCACCCCCCTGGCCCGAACCTGCGGTCCATCTGGATGGCCTGGGTCATGGCGTCCTGAGAGAGTTGGGGGGTGTAACGCCAAGGTATCCTGCAGCTGCTCAGACAAGCCTCTGCGAAATAGTCCTCAGAGGGCGGTGTCCTCCCAAGAAATCTCTGCAGGCCAGCGGCGGAACTCAGTACAAAACCACTCAGCCGAGTGCTTCCCCTGACAGACGCTCATCACCATGTCCTCTGCCAATCGCACTCGGTCAGGCTCATCGTATATGTGCCCGAGGGCCTCAAAGAATGCATTCACCGACACTCAGGGGCAGTGGGAGGAAGGGAAAATGCCCATGCTTGTGGGGACCCTCTTAATAAAGACATGATGACCCCTACCCTCTGACTTTCATCCCCAGAGGACCGTGGTCTCAAACTAAAAAAAAGTTTGCAACCCTCCATGAAGATCCTAAACTCCTTTTTGTTCCCACAAAAGAAGTCAGGCAGTTTAACAGGTGGTTCAGAGGACACCAGCGCAACGTCACTCGCCATAGCCCTCAGAGAACCAGCAGATAAAGCCCCCTGCACAGTCTCAGAAACCTGCCGCTGTGAACACGACAGCGCTTGCTGTTCCAGAGATAAACCCTGAAACATCTGACTCAGATTTTTCATCTGTTCGGACAGCGACTGTATGGGATCCATAACTCTCTGCACAACCCCAAACACAGCCGTGAAGCAAAAAAAAACAACAAAAAAAAAACTTAGTGGTCAGTTATAATATCACGGGAAGGATTGCAAAAGAACTCACCAGTGCAATCTCCCGGAAGACGTGTGCAGAAGAAAGCTTCAGGCTCCTAGGAACGCAGGGTGTGCAAGGCAGGAGAGAGATGGTTTCAGGGCCTGAATCACCTGACAGTTGAGGGGCGTGGCTTCAGCTCCAGGGAGCTAGAAGCTGAGGGAAAACTCCTTAAAAGGTAACTACGGGACAAAGTTACCCAGGGGCACAGACAGAGACGTAAATCTGAACAAGCCAAGGTCAAAGCACGAGAAGACAGTACAGTACCAAGGATGAGACAGAACGGATAGTCGGGGCCAGGCAGAGGTCAAAACCAAACAGACAGTGAAGGTACAGAAACAGAATCCAACAAGCAGTATTCAGAGATCAGATCGAGTCAAAACCAAAGTATCAGGCAAACCAGAACACAGCACAAACACACTCAGGGGTCAATACACTCTGCCAAGGGTGAAAGTATAACTGACGGGGATTAGAGCTTCCTAGGGCTATAAGAAGCTCTCCCCGAACCAAGGAGAGGCCACAATAATAAGCCCCAGGTGTGCAGGTAAGTGCTTGCACTGGGATCAAAACCTTAACTCCTAGCGTGCAGGTCAACCCTGCACTGGGATCATGACACTGAGGTTCATGACTCAATGGTGGGTGCCGATCCCACTCATGAAGTACAGCCAACATAAGGAAAAAAGAGGGCTATATTCGACACATCGATCCGTTGTGCATTTGGAAGCCCAAATCTTGGATCTAAATGTGCAGCTGGCAACACTGAGATCCATAGACATATGGAAAGGAGTCTTCTGCTCACTGAGCAGACGCTCAATGGGATAGATGAGGGGGGGGGATGCTAGGGTGGAGCTGCAGGACACTGAAGTAGGAAGCTGGGTGACAGTTAGAAAGCAGGGTAGAGGGAAGAGCGCCAGGGAGGCTAGTCCTGATCTGGCACACCCCAATAAGTTTTGCAAAGTTGGCAGATGAGGGGGTTGTCAGTACAGGGGTAGCACTGCTGCAGCCAGGCATGTCCTCTGAAAGCCGGGGAGTGTCTGCTCCAGTAAGGGGGGAATTAGGAGAGCAGGGTAGGCCAGACAGGTGCTGGTAGTGGGGGACTCAATTATTAGGGGAACAGATAGGGCAATCTGTCACAAAGACAGGGATCGCCGAACAGTGTGCTGCCTACCTGGCGCTCGAGTCCGACACATCGCTGATCGGGTTGACAGATTACTGGGAGGGGCTGGTGAGGACCCAGCGGTCATGGTGCACATTGGCACAAATGACAAAGTTAGAGGTAGGTGGAAGGTCCTTAAAGACGATTTCAGGGAATTAGGCTGCAAGCTTAAAGCAAGGACCTCCAACGTGGTATTTTCTGAAATACTGCCGGTACCACGTGCCACACCAGAGAGGCAACGGGAGATTAGGGAGGTTAATAAGTGGCTCAAGAATTGGTGTAGGAAGGAGGGGTTTGGGTTCCTGGAGAACTGGGCCGACTTCTCAGTTGGCTACAGGTTCTATGCTAGGGATGGGCTGCACCTCAATGGGGAGGGTGCAGCTGTGCTGGGGGAGAAAATGGCTAGAAGGTTGGAGGAGTCTTTAAACTAGGGATTGGGGGGGAGGGTATTATTTTATAGGAGGGGAAGGCAGTGCAGATAGAGACCTGGGCACAAATAATGAAATTGGGGGTGGGGGTGGCATGGGGGGTGGGGTTAGAACAGTTAATAATTTAAGAAAGAATAGAGGTACAGAGAGATACATAAAGTGCATGTATACTAATGCTAGAAGCCTCACCAACAAAATGGCGGAATTAGAATTAATTTTGTTGGAACATAATTATGACATGGTGGGGATATCTGAGACTTGGCTGGATGAGAGCCACGACTGGGCGGTTAATTTACAGGGCTATAGTCTGTTTAGAAATGACCGTAAAAATAAGCGAGGTGGGGGTGTGTGTTTATATGTAAAATCATCCTTAAAACCCATCCTGCGTGATATCTGTGAATCTAATGAAGATGTAGAGTCTCTGTGGGTGGAGATTAGGGAGGGGGAAAAATAATAAATTACTGATAGGGGTTTGTTATAAGTCTCCTAAAATAATGGAAGCAACAGAGAATATCCTCGTAAAGCAAATAGATGAAGCAGCAACTCAAGGAGAAGTCATTATTATGGGGGACTTCAACTACCCTGAAATACATTGGGGAACAGAAACCTGCAGTTCCAGCAAAGGTAATAAGTTTTTGGCAACTATGAGAGACAATTACCTTTCACAACTAGTTCAGGACCCAACAGGAGGGGGGGCACTGCTAGACCTAATATTATCCAACAGGCCAGACCGCATATCAAATATAAGGGTTGGGGGTCACTTGGATAATAGTGATCACAAAATAATAAGCTTTCATCTATCCTTTAATAAGATGTGTAGTCGAGGGGTTACAAGGACACTAAACTTCAGGAAGGCAAATTTCCAACGGATGAGAGATGATCTTGGTGCAATAAATTGGGACGATATCCTGAGACATAAAAATACACAAAGAAAATGGGAGACGTTTATTAGTATCCTGAATAGGACCTGTGCACAGTATATACCCTATGGAAATAAACATGCTAGAATTAGGAGGAAACCACTATGGCTAAATAGAGCTGTAAGGGGCGCAATAAGGGACAAAAAGAAAGCGTTTAGGGAATTAAAGCAAGTAGGTAGTGAAGAGGCATTAAATAAATACAGAAGACTGAATAAATTCTGTAAAAAGCAAATAAAGACAGCAAAGATTGAGGCAGAGAGACTCATTGCCAGAGAAAGTAAAAATATTCCCAAAATATTCTTTAAGTACATAAATAGCAAGAAACTAAAAAATGATAGTGTTGGTCCCCTTAAAAATAGTCTGGGTGAAATGGTGGATGAGGAAAAAGCCAATATGCTAAATGACTTTTTTTCAACTGTATTTACACAAGAAAATCCCATGACAGATAACATGATCAGAGATAAAAAAATTTCTCCATTAAATGTCACCTGCTTAACCCAGCAGGAAGTACGGCGGCGTCTAAAAATCACTAAAGGTGACAAATCCCCGGGCCCAGATGGGATACACCCCCGAGTACTGCAGGAATTAAGTACAGTCATAGATAGACCTTTATTTTTAATCTTTAAAGATTCCATAATAACTGGGTCTGTACCACAGGACTGGCGTATAGCAAATGTGGTGCCAATATTCAAAAAGGGGGCAAAAACTGAACCTGGAAATTATAGGCCAGTGAGCTTAACATCTACTGTGGGTAAAATCCTGGAGGGTTTTTTAAGGGATACTATATTGGAGTATCTGAAGCTGAATAACCTCATGACACAGTATCAGCATGGGTTTACGAGGGACCGTTCTTGTCAGACTAATCTGATAAGCTTTTATGAAGGGGTAAGTTCAGGACTGGACCAAGGGAATGCAGTGGACATGGTGTTCATGGACTTCTCAAAAGCTTTTGATACAGTGCCACACAAAAGGTTGATACATAAAATAAGAACAATGGGGATAGGGGAAAATATGTGTAAGTGGGTTAAGAACTGGCTCATGGATAGAAAACAAAGGGTGGTTATTAATGGAGCACACTCGGACTGGGTCACGGTTAGCAGTGGGGTACCACAGGGGTCAGTATTGGGGCCGCTTCTCTTTAACATATTTATTAATGACCTTGTAGGGGGCATACAGAGTAGTATTTCAATATTTGCAGATGACACTAAACTCTGCAGGGTAATAAATACAGAGGAGGATAATTTTATATTACAGGAGGATTTATGTAAACTAGAAGCTTGGGCTGATAAATGGCAAATGAGCTTTAATGGGGATAAATGTAAGGTCATGCACTTGGGTAGAACAAATAAGATGTATAATTATGTGCTTAATTGTAAAACACTGGGCAAAACTGTCACTGAAAAAGACCTGGGTGTATGGGTGGACGACAAGCTCACATTTAGTGGCCAATGTCAGGCGCTGCTGCCAAGGCAAATAAAATAATGGGATGCATTAAAAGAGGCATAGATGCTCATGAGGAGAACATAATTTTACCTCTATACAAGTCACTGGTGCGACCACACTTAGAATACTGTGTGCAGTTCTGGTCTCCGGGTATAAGAAAGACACAGCTGAACTGGAGCGGGTGCAGAGAAGAGCGACCAAGGTTATTAGAGAACTGGGGGGTCTGCAAACCAAGACAGGTTATTACACTTGGGATTATTTAGTTTGGAAAAACGAAGGCTTAGGGGTGATCTTATTACAATGTATAAATATATGAGGGGACAGTACAAAGACCTTTCTAATGATCTTGTTACTCTTAGACCTGTGACGGGGACAAGGGGGCATCCTCTACGTCTGGAGGAAAGAAGGTTTAGCCATAATCACAGACGCAGATTCTTTACTGTAAGAGCAGTGAGACTATGGAACTCTCTGCCATCTAATGTTGTAATGACTGATTCCTTACTAAAATTTAAGAAGGGACTGGATGCCTTTCTTGAAAAGTATAATATTACAGGCTATATTCACTAGTTTCCTAGATACAACGTTGATCCAGGGAGCTAGTCTGATTGCTGTATGTGGAGTCGGGAAGGAATTTTTTTCCCCAATGTGAAGCTTACTGTTTGCCACTTGGGTTTTTTTTGCCTTCCTCTGGATCAACATGTTAGGGCAGGTTAGGATAGGATATGGGTTGAACTAGATGGACTTAAAGTCTTCCTTCAACCTTGATAACTATGTTACTATGTTACTAATAATAAAATTCCAGAATTTTTGTTAGGTAGCCATTAAAAACGATATGTTTAAAAACAGAACTGACACATTTCCGCCTCACAGTGACACCTTTAGTCATCAGATTGACTCAGGGCCGGCATCTCACCCGGCGCACCCAGGCAAGTGCTGGGCCCTGAGCATGAAGGCAGACACCAGCACGCTATGGGGCCTATGAATTGGAAGGTCCCATCATCCCCCTTTAAACTGTTTGAAATACTTACCTATCCTTATTCCCTGCTGGCCGCAGGTATGGTCTTTTCCACATCTTTTGACTCTGATGTCTCAGGGCAAAGGGCATGATGATGTTACTACAGCGCGCCCTCTGTGCTGGTCAGTGCAGAGGGTCAGAAGAGGCTGAAGACACTAGAGCTGAAGAGACCGGAGCTGAGGCCAGCACTGGAGCGAGGAGAGGTATTTTTTATGTGTGGAGCCCATTCTATATGGAGAATTATAGATCTCAGCACCAAGATCTCGGGAGATGAGATCTTATGGCTGAGATCGCATCTCCCGAGATCTTGGTGCAGAGATCTCCACCTATGCATTCACCCCTGGCAGCCGTTTTCCCAGAGTCCACTGCATAGGAAGCCATGCAACTGCGGGAGCTCTGGCCTTTCACGAAATGTCAGCAGAGCCCCCGCATCACCGAATACCACTCGCATCACTGAACACCACCCGCAGCACCGGACATCACCGGCAGTGGCGCTCCGCACATCCGAACACCCCCTCATCCCAGCCTGCGGTCTGCAGCAACGCTCCACTCTTTCCTCCTCCAGCTGGGACCCTGCTCCACCCCGGCCTGAAGGTATATCCGCATTATAAGACGCACCCCCATTTTCCCCCAAATTTGGGGGAAAAAGTATGTCTTATAATCCGAAAAATACGGTACTTCGCTTTGCGGAAACGTCACATATTGGGAAGGGGTTAAGGATAGAGTAATTTGTCACTTTTGTGCCTTTGTGTTTGACTCCCTTTTTTCCAAGAGGTATAAGGTTTTTTTTATTTTTACATCGACATTGTCATACATGGTATATTTATTGCCGGACAACTTGGTTTAAATTATACCATTCACTTCACTATGTAATGTACTGAAAACGTGAGAAAAATGCCAATTGGGATGAAGTGGTGAAAAAAATGCAATTCTTCCACTGATTTTTAAATTTTCATTTTTATGATGTTCAGTGTATGATAAAATTAACCTGGTAACATAATTCTCCAGTTCAGTAAGATTACGACAATACCAATTGTATATTTATTATTATTATTATTACTACTACTATTTTTTTTTTTATTATTATTTTGTTTTTGGGGTATAAAAATTTCAGAACCTTGTAAAAAAAATGTCTCCATTTTCTTGGACCTATAACTTTTTTATTTTTCCAGTAATGGTGCTGTGTATGGGCTCAATTTTTGCCTGGTAAGCTGACACTTTTACTTATACCAATTTCGGATACATACAATGCTTTGATCGCTATTTATTGCATTTTTTGAGAGGTGTGCCAACCAAAAAATGTCAGTTGTGGCATTTCAATTTTGCCTTTTTTATGGCATTTATCATATGGGATAATAACTTTTATATATTGATAGAATGGAGATTCACAGGCATTAGAGCAGATATGTTTAATTTTATTTCTTTATATTTAAAATGGGAAAAGGGGGCGGCAAGTTTCTCCACAATGTCAAGACAGCATAAGCGGAGTTATAAGCCATGCAATGCTCTGCTGGGAATGTAAATAAAAAAAGTAACAGACTCTTCAGAGAGGAAGAGAACTGGAACTCTAGTACCAGGTATTGGATGTAGAAATCCTAAATGTCAATATTGACTTTTTATCAAACCTTGCCATTTAACTTAGAACGAGAAGCCAAACCAGAAACTCCATTTTCAGATATGTGTTTTGGGAATTTCTATATCCAAGGCCGTATTTGGTGTTCATGCTGCCCTATCACTCTAAGTCGTTACACCCCTACTGATAAGTCAGGCTAAGGGCCCCGTCTCACATAGCGAGATCGCTAGCGAGATCGCTGCTAAACAGCGATCTCAGCAGCGATCTCGCTATGTCTGACACATACCAGCGATCAGGCCCCTGCTGTGAATCGCTGGTCGTGTCAGAAATGCCAGGACTGTTTTTTGATCGCTGGTCTCCCACTGGCCAGCACGCATCTCTGCGTGTGACAGGCAGGAGACCAGCGATCTCCTGGTAACCAAGGTAAACATCGGGTTTCCAGGCGCGGGCTGTGCATGGAAACCCGACGTGTACATTGGATACCAGCGCGCTGCTGCAGGGGAGATGGTAACCAAGGTACACATCGGGTTTCCAGGCGCGGGGCTGTGCCTGGAAACCCGACGTGTACATTGGATACCAGCTCCCTGCATCAGCGCGCCGGTATCCAACGTGCACTGCGGTAACTAAGCGAGTTACCCGCAGTGTCGCTTGTCTGATCACTGCCTGGGCTGCCTGTTTGGCAGCTCAGCAGCGATCATGTAGCGACACACCAGCGATCCTGATCGTTGTTGGGATTGCTGGTGTATCGCTATGTGAGACAGGGCCCTAAAAGTGCCCATATCTTTACATAGTAGTTAAAGACCCCATAGACACCAGACTAAAGTCGGCCAAACTCGCCGGTATCACAGCTTTCGGCTGACAGTCTAAGGGCGCATGCGGACAAGTGTATGGGAAATCACTTGAGTTTTATCCAGACAATTTTTTTCTAAATTTCACCAAATTTTAATCCATGTGCCACCCGTGTGTCTGTTTTTTATGTCTGTGTACGATCCATTTTTATACAACTACGTTAAAACACATACATGATCACATACAGTTTCCTGGGTTTATAATTGAAATGTATCCGTTAAAATTGGATGCTGCTTGGATATTCCGTGTGGGATCAGATTTTTTTCTCGCACCCATAGACTTGAATGTGTGAGTCTCATCCGAGACTCGGTAGAAAGTCAGACAGGTCGTATAACACAGACGACTATAACACCGCAGTGCTCGGACTGGCCGGCGGCTCTCCTGACCTGAGCATGACAGCGTGTATAGAAATACACTCAGGTCAGGAGAGCCGCCGGCCAGTCCGTGCACTGCGGTGTGATAGTCGTCTGTGTTATACGGCCGTCTGACTGCTCTCTCAGGATAAGTTTCTGCAATGAGTATTTTGTTACATGAGCTTTTATTGCGTTTCCACTGTGGAAAAGCAGAAAGGCATTTTCCTCGTTACATTCAAGTCTATGAGTAAAGTCTGCAAATAAAACAGATATTTACTGCTAGAGAAATTGACACGTTGCAGATTTCAAAATCTCACCGCAGTGCAGTTTAGACAAAATAAAAAAAAAAAAGTCCAGTGGGCTGAAATTTCTAAAAATATATATCTATATGTATATGTGGAACTTAGCCTAATATGTAAGGGGCAGATGATTGGTGAGAGAAGGATCTGGCATCAGACTGCTGATCCTTTCATAGTCTAAGAGATAGGAGACCACCAGAGATGTCTGACAGCGGATCTATCATAGAGAACACAGAGGAACTCGGTGTATGGGCAAGATGTCTTGTTGTTTATAATTAATCTTTTATCATTTTATACCTCTGCCAGGTTATGAGGAGGACGCTACTCAGAAGATAACTCTGCCTCCACAGTTCACCAATCTCACCCTCATAAGCGCCACTTTGTCCCTGTGTGACATCAGTCACTCGAGAGGAAACCCTGCATGTGTGCATTACTGTTCTCTTCTTGACACCACAGTCTTTGGCACTGTCCTGTGTGTCTAATCCACTGGGAACGCCACCTGCTCAGAAGACACTTGATGCATATAGGACAGAAGAATGCAGAGGAAAGATGAGAATATGCGCACATGCGAGATTTCCTCTTGTGGCACCCCCACATATATCCTGCAACCTCCATATATGCCCCCACATATAGCTTCATAGGTGCCAACTTTAACAGGACTGTCCAATATCCCATCACAGCTTCTATACTCAAGTATCTTTAACATCTTCATCACTCAGTAAGTCCTCCTCCTCCAGGGGCAGGGGCACTTCATACATTAGGACTTGAACTCATGTCTCCAGGTTGTTGCTTTACCAATGAGCCACAGGTTATAATGATACAAATAGGGGAATTTGATAATCTTGACCTCTATTGCAGGCAATGAACCCAGAAACAGAATATACATATCCATAGAGATACATTGGATATATAACAATGTATTTCTATGGTCCCTGTACACTGAGGTGAAAAATATTTTTTTGCTCCTATAAAAGTAGTAAAAATAATAACATAATTTTGTTTTCTGAGTCTCCCAGGTATTTGGACGCACAATCTTAACATTATCATGCAGGAGTCTATGTTCCTGAGCCACAAGCTGTAGTGTTCTCCCTAGTATTATTATTATTATTATTATTTATTTATATAGCACCATTGATTCCATAGTGCTGTACGTGAGAAGGGGTTACATACAAATTACAGATATCACAGTAAACAAACTAACAATCACAGACTAATACAGAGGGGAGAGGACCCTGCCTTTTGGACTTACATTCTACAGGATGGTGGGGAAGGAGACAGTAGGTTGGGGGGTTGCAGCAGCTCCGGTGCGGTGATGGTTGAGACAGAAGCTCCAGTAGTGGTGAGGCGGTAGTGGGGTCATTGCAGGCTGTAAACTTTCCTGAAGAGATGGGTTTTCAGGTTCTGTCTGAAGAATATGAGAGTGGTTGATAGTCGGACGTGTTGAGGCAAAGAATTCCAGAGGATTGGGGATATTCAGGAGAAGTCTTGGAGACAGTTGGGTGAAGAGCGAATAAGTGTGGAGGAGAGAAGGAGGTCTTGGGAGGACCGGAGATTATGTGAGGGAAGATATCGGGAGATTAGTTCAGAGATATATGGAGGAGACTGGTTATAGATGGCAATGTAGGTCAGTATTAGTAATTTGAATTGGATTCGCTGAGGGAATGGGAGCCAGTGAAGAGATTTGCAGAGGGGAGACACGGAGGAGTAGCGAGGAGAGAGATGAATTAGTTGGGCAGCAGAGTTAAGGAAGGACTGGAGAGGTGCGAGGGTGTTAGCAGGTAGGCCACAGAAAAGGATGTTGCAGTAGTCGAGGTGGGAGATGAGGGCATAAACAAACATTTTAGTAGATTGAGAGTTGAGGAAGGGACGGTGTGATGATAACCTGGAGTGGGAGCTTCATTTCCCTATACTTTTCCAGAACTACTACCCCCATCGTGTTTAGCAAGCCTGCAGACTTAACTCACTGCCTGAAGTTACAGCTTACTCCTTTCTCTCGCCCCCACCTCAGGAATGTTTTTGTCTTCAAACCCTGTGGGACTGTCCCATGGCATATAATGGGAATTCATTCATTTGGTCATAACACGCTGCGAGGTTATGATAGAAACACGAAAGTTACAGTTCTGCAACATGCTCCTATCAGGCTCCGCTACAGTGGTACTGGCTACGTTCTAGCCCCAACAGAACCAGAGAAATGGATTTCTCTGGAGCAGAGTGGAATAACTAGTCCGAGTTTGAACTCATTAGAACCCTAATTTCAGAATAAGGCGAATGATGGTTCTGCCGAGACTCTGCTAGGTTCTCAAGGCCAGTTATATAGCCGAGAAGGTTTCAGAGCCAAAACTACAACTTGGAGCAAGGGGAGAACCCCGGTAACTCTGCACTTTTCATGATGTCATGACCCAGAATTATGAGTACAACCACTGAGTCAGGGTGTCAGATTCTACAAGAGAGCCTGAGATAGACAGCCACACTGTCATGTATGGTGATGTGTGGCCCCCCTCCCTTTCCCCAGCCTGATTCGCTGGAATGATCTAAGTGCCATGTAAGTTTTTCTTCTTTAACCCTGTTTTATTTGTAATTGCGTGTACATATTTTTTAATTGTCTCCTTTTTGTAAAACCTTGTTTTAAAACTTTATAAACACTGTCAAACTTTTTGGAGTAAAGATATAAAATTACTAGTTCATTCTCTATGCTCTGTAATGAATTTGCACGTGCCTGAAATATACTACGCTACTGGGGTGTCCTCTGCCCCACATTCTAGACCCAGAGGCTGGTGGCAGCTAGCGAGTGTGTGAGTGTGTAAGTGCTGAGCTTTCGGGTGGGGTTGGCAGTGACGGAGCGGGTTTTATAAGTGTATTGCCTGGCTGCGGCTAGGAGTAGTTATAATTCCCTCACTGTAGTGTACCCAATAGCCAGTACACATCCAAGCGGCCCGTCCGGCGACTAATTATACTAGGTGCAGTTCCCTAACTGACCTGAGGGTAAGGGGGCTCTGGAGTGCTGAAAGTTCCTAAGTGAAACTGTGAAGTGGGATAAGTATAAATCCCTGCATTCAACATATAGGAGGCATCAGCAGGATCCTAAGCCGTGATCCCTTGGGCCTCCGTCTGTGTGCCGTTCGTGACACATTGGTGGCAGAGCGGTGGGATTATAGAGCATTAGTGATCTGGTCTCAGCAATCATTTCTTTAACTAAAAAACTTGCACGGTTCTTCCAGGGACCCAGCAGCAAAAGTTTTGGAGAAGAACTCAGTGTTTACTAGTCCTGAGACAATTGTGTGTACTTGCGGTTACCCCCTCCCTCCTCTTTGTTTTTCTATCCTATCTTTTATTTGGCAATCATGGCTCAAGAGGAGAAAGTTGGTATGCAAAGCAGAAAAAGGAAACTCTTGCTGGAATATGCACGTACCGAGGCCTTGACCCCACGAGCCAAAGCAAAGCCCAACTGGTCCTGACCCTGGCAGCACTGGACGAGGCAGAGAGCGTGGTGGGCGCAGGAGCCGGCCCAAGCAGAGGTGGTGCTGCAGCGGAGGTCCAACCACTGAATGCTTACACCCATGGCGGGTTGGACCCTTACCTGCAGAAGGCCTTGAATCAACTCCCCACCGAAGACCATGATGGACGTCTGCAGCTGATCCAGCAAGCTCGAGAGAGAGCTGACCAGCGGAAGGCAGAGCAGCGGGAGGCCGAGAGAGCCAAGTGCCAAGCTCAGAGAGACCATGAATTGGAGATGCTCAGGCAGGGGGCGATATCCTCCACAGCCCGGAGCAGTGAGCCCAGCAGCGCTCAGAGTCCGAAGCCACGGTCAGAGCATTTTCCCATGATGGACAAGGATGGGGACTTGCACACTTTTCTGCGGGCCTTTGAGAAAGCCTGCAGACAGTACCAGCTGCCTGAGAACCAATGGGCCAGGTACTTGACCCCCGGGCTAAAGGGCAAATCTCTGGAGGCGTTTGCTTCCCTTCCTGCAGAGCAAGATGGAAACTATGAGGCCATCAAGCAGGCCCTGATCGCCAAATATCGGCTGACACCTGAGGTTTACTGCAAGAAATTCTGGAACCTCCAACGTGGCCCACACGACAGTTATACTGATGTGGTGCAAGGACTCAGGACCCGCTTCAGACAGTGGACCCGAGGACTGTCAGTGACCTCTTTTGAGCGGCTGGAGGACATGATGATAAAAGACCAGTTCCTACACCTTTGCCCAGCCGAGGTCCGCCAATTCATACTGGACCGAGAACCAGAGGATGCGGATAAAGCAGCACAGATCGCCGACAACTATGAGGCCAACCGGAAACCCGAGGTGTGGAAGGCAGTCAACGCCAGCTGGAGAGAGGGGGTAAGCCTGTGACCAACCCCAGTGCCCCTGCCAGCCATCCCTCTAGAAGCCTTGTCCCCTTCGCCAGGCCTACATCAGACCCTCGCCAATGTTTCTCCTGTAAACGGACTGGACATATCAGCGCCACCTGTACGGAGAGGCAGAAGAACCCCCCAGCCAAGACCTCCGGGCCCAAAGCCTCTTTTCTTTTGGTGGGTGGTGCGGTTGGGAGGATCGATGACAACATGCAGCACGTCCATGTGGGGGCCCGTCTTGCTACAGGCCTCAAGGACACCGGGACTGAACTAACCCTCATCCACCCGAACTGGCGACCCCTGAAGAGTTGATTCTGGGGAAAACCCTAACTGTCACCGGGATTGGGGGCGTCCGTTGTCGCTTGCCCATGGCCAGGGTTTTCATTGACTGGGGTGGCGGGAGCGGGGTGAAGGAAGTGGGGGTGTCCAAAAACCTGCCCACTGATGTTTTATTGGGGACTGATTTGGAGAGGATGGTCGCATATTACATCCCTGACACCCCTCCCCAACCTGATAATCAGGGTAACGTTGACCCTGAGGTTAATGATGAGGATAGTGATGGGAAACTGCATGTATTACCTGCCAATGCTTTGTTAAGTGATGATGCAACTAACAACCATTCGTTCCCTAGGGATAATGATGTATCTGTGCCAACTGAACCTGTTAACCCTTTTTCTGAAACGGTAGATGTGTCCACAGGTACCGGAGTGCTCAGCCACATCGATCTGCGGAGTGAGACAGCTGAGGAACCCCTAGCAGGAGCAAGCGACGGTGCTCAAGGAAATGAGGAGGTGCATGGGAACCGTGAGGAGGGTGACGCCATGCCACTGACCAGTGCCACCGAGGAAGGTAACTGGCCCATAAGTAGCACTGCTCCTGAAATGTTGGGGGTGGATGGGGAAATAGAACTCATAGCAGCGCGGGCTGATGGGTCTCTAGAAGTCCCTGGGGAGACAGCATACGTAGCTGCTGTCACCCGCAGTCAGAGTGCCCAGATCGCAGGTAGTGCCGTGCCATCTGGACCCTCCTCCGCTACAGGAGAGACTGAACCAGAGGTGGACCCAGAGCAGGTACCAGAGGGTCCCAGTGAGGAAGGAACCCTGAAGTCACTTCTGGCTGCCTACAGCCTGGAGTTCCAGGCCACTCTGCACTCAGATGCGAGCCTGGAGAACTTGAGGCACCTCGCTGAGACTCCCACCTCTGTGACTGATAAGGATAGGGTGTTCTGGGTACGAGGAAGGTTGTACCGGGAGACAGTACCCGGAGATTCCCAAAAGGAGTAGTTGAGGGAAAAACAGCTGGTTGTCCCGTACCAGTTCCAAGGTGAGTTGCGGATTGCCCATGAGATTCCACTCGCTGGACACTTGGGGATCAGCAAAACTAGGGCACGGCTATTGGCCCAAGATGGGGACAGATGTGACTAACTACTGCCGACTCCTGTATCACCTGTCAAAGAGTGGGGAAGGCGGGGCCTGCTCATAAGGCTCCCCTGATCCCGTTGCCAGTGATAGAGGAGTCTTTGCAGAGGATTGCGGTGGACATTGTGGGCCCGCTGGCCGTCCCCAGCAGCTCTGGAAAGCGATAAATCCTTACTGTGGTAGACTACGCTACCTGGTACCCGGAGGCAGTAGCTCTGTTCTCAATTAGGGCAGATAAGGTGGCGGATGCACTGGTGACCATCTTTTCACGGGTAGGATTTCCCAGGGTGATGCTTACCAATCAAGGGACCCAATTTATGTCTCGCCTAATGGAGGCTCTCTGTAAGAGAATGCAGGTGAAGCGTATGGTATTGAGTGCGCATCACCCACAGACCAATGGTTTGTGTGAGCGCTTTAACGGTACCCTCAAACAGATGCTCCGCATGCTGGTTGAGACCCAGGCATGCGATTGGGAGCGGTACCTCCCACACCTGCTATTTGCCTACAGAGAAGTTCCGCAGGCCTCGACGGGGTTCTCCCCCTTCGAGCTCCTGTACGGCAGGCGAGCCCGGGGACCCCTTGGGTTGGTGAGAGATTCCTGGGAAGATGAGCCAAACCCCACGAAAGTGTCCATCGTGGATTATGTCATGCGCTTCCGCGACAAGATGCAGACCTTGACGCGGTTGGTGTATGACAACATGACGCAGGCCCAGGCTGACCAGAGCCACTGGTATGACCAGAACGCCCGGGAGCGGACCTACCAGGTGGGTCAAAAGGTGTGGGTACTGGTCCCTGTACCAAAGGAGAAGCTTCAGGCAGCCTGGAAAGGCCCATACGTCGTGCACCAACAGCTCAACCCAGTCACCTACGTGGTCACGCTTGACCACGCTCGGGGTAGGCGCAAGGCCTTTCACGTCAACATGATGAAAGCTCATCACGAACGTGAAGCCTGCGTCCTACCGGTCTGCAACCTGTCCGAGGACGGGGAGGAAGACCCCCTCCTGGACAAGCTGGCCTAAGCCAAGGCCAATGGGTCCATTGAGGACATGGAGATAAGTGCCTCGCTAACCGTACCCCAGCGGTCGCAGTTGCTGGCCACCCAGGAACCCTTACGGGCCGTGTTCTCCAACCGACCCGGGCAGACGAAGTTAGCGGTTCACGAGGTGGACACCGGGAATCATGCCCCACTATGACGGACACCTTATCGGATCTCTGAGGAGGTGCAGCAGATTATGCACCAGGAGATCGCTGAGATGTTGCAGCTGGGGGTGTTTCAACAGTCCAAAAGCGCGTGGGCCTCACCTGTAGTTCTCGTGCCTAAAAAGAATCTGACCACCCGCTTCTGCGTGGACTACAGGGGGCTCAATGCCATCACCACCTCTGATGCACACCCGATGCCGCGCATCGAGGATCTGCTTGAGCGGTTGGCGAGCGCCAAATACATATCCATCATGGATTTGAGCCGGGGATACTGGCAGATTTCCCTGAGCCCTGTGGCGCAGGAGAGATCCGCCTTTATCACCCCTTTTGGACTGTATGAGTCCACGGTCATGCCCTTTGGCATGAAAAATGCCCTTGCCACTTTCCAGCGGATGGTCAACCACCTGCTTCAGGGACTGGAGAAGTACGCCGTGGCGTACCTGGACGACATTGCCGTCTTCAGTTCCACCTGGGAGGAACACCTTCAGCATCTCCAGGAGGTGCTCAAGCGTATTCACCAGGCGGGTTTGACCATCAAGCCGCGAAAATGCCAGATGGGCATGAGCAAGGTCCACTACCTGGACGAACCCGCTGAGGTGCGCATGGCGGATTACCGACAGGTCATGCCTCCTTAGCGCACTCTAAGAGGGGGAGGTGTGACGATAACCTGGAGTGGGAGCTCCATTTCCCTATACTTTTCCAGAACTATTACCCCCATCGTGTTTAGCAAGCCTGCAGACTTCTTTCACTCACTGCCTGAAGTTACAGCTTACTCCTCCCTCTCGCCCCCACCTCAGAAATGTCTTTGTCTTCAAACCCTGCGGGACTGTCCCATGGCATATAATGGGAATTCATTCATTCGGTCATAACACGCTGCGAGGTTATGATAGAAACACGAAAGTTACAGTTCTGCAACATGCTCCTATCAGGCTCCGCTAAAGTGGTACTGGCTATGATCTAGCCCCAATAGAACCATAGAAATGGATTTCTCTGGAGCAGAGTGGAATAACTAGTCCGAGTTTGAACTCATTAGAACCCTAATTTCAGAATAAGGTGAATGATGGTTCTGCCGAGACTCTGCTAGGTTCTCAAGGCCAGTTATATAGCCGAGAAGGTTTCAGAGCCAAAACTACAACTTGGAGCAAGGGGAGAACCCCGGTAACTCTGCCCTTTTCATGATGTCATGACCCAGAATTATTGAGTACAACCACTGAGTCAGGGTGTCAGATTCTGCAAGAGAGCCTGAGATAGACAGCCACACTGTCATGCATGGTGATGTGTGGCCCCCTCCCTTTCCCCCAGCCTGATTCGCCGGAATGATCTAAGTGCCATGTAAGTTTTTCTTCTTTAACCCTGTTTTATTTGTAATTGCGTGTACATATATTTTAATTGTCTCCCTTTTTGTAAAACCTTGTTTTAAAACTTTATAAACACTGTCAAACTTTTTGGAGTAAAGATATAAAATTACTAGTTCGTTCTCTATGCTCTGTAATGAATTTGCACGTGCCTGAAGTATACTACACTACTAAATTGGGGTGGCCTCTGCCCCACATTCTAGACCCAGAGGCTGGTGGCAGCTAGCGAGTGTGTGAGTGTGTAAGTGCTGAGCTTTCGGGTGGCGTTGGCAGTGACAGAGCGGGTTTTATAAGTGTATTCCCTGGCTGTGGCTAGGAGTAGTTATAATTCCCTCACTGTAGCGTACCCAATAGCCAGTACACATCCAAGCGGCCCGTCCGGTGACTAATTATCCTAGGTTCAGTTCCCTGACTGACCTGAGGGTAAGGGGGCGCTGGAGAGCTGCAAGTTCCTAAGTGGAATTGGGAAGTGGGATAAGTATAAATTCCTGCATTCAACATATAGGTTGCATCGGCGGGATCCTAAGCCGTGATCCTTCGGGCCTCCATCTGTGTGCCTTCGTGACAGATGGATTCTGGAAATATTTTTGAGTTGGAGGCGACAGAAGGTGGAGAGAGCTTGGATGTTCGGTTTGAAGGACAGGGCAGAGTCAAGGGTTACTCCGAGGCAGCAGACCTCCGGTACAGGGGAAAGCGTGATGTCGTCAATTGTTATAGATCAGTCGAGTAAGGAAGATCTGTGAGATGGGGGAAAGATGAGTTCACATTTGTCCACATTGAGTTTGAGAAAGCGGGAGGAGATGAAGGAGGATATGACTGATAGACACTCCGGGATTCTGGAGAGCAGAAAGGTGACATCTGGACCAGAGAGGTAGATCTGAGTATCATCGGTATAAAGGTGGTACTGGAATACATGGACTTTATGAGTTGCCCCATGCCAAGTGTATAGATTGAGAAGAGTAGGGGTCCTAGAACAGCCTTGGGGAACTCCAACAGAGAGGGTGGGATGAGGAGGTTGTGTGGGAGTGGGAGACGCTGAATTTGTGGTTGGAAAGGTAGGAGATCCAGGATAGGGCGAGGTCTTTGATGCCAAAGGAAGAAAGGATCTGTAGTAGGAGGCAGTGGTCAACTGTGTCAAAAGCAGAGGACAGGTCTCGAAGGAGGAGTATAGAGTATTGTTCGTTAGCTTTGGCTATAAGTAGGTCGTTAGTAATTTTGGTCAGGGCTGTTTCAGTGAAATGATGGGGACGGAAACCAGATTGTAGATTGTCAAAGAGCAAGTTAGATGAGAGGTGGGAGGAAAGTTCATCGTGGACGTGCTGTTCCAGGAGTTTCGAAGCGAATGGGAGCAGCGATATTGGGCGATAGCTGGACATAGTTGTTGGGTCGATGGTTGGCTTTTTAAGGATAGGCGTGATTGTGGCATCTTTGAAAGCAGAAATGAAGGTACCAGAAGTTAGTGATAGGTTGAAGAGGTGGGTTAGAGATGGGATAAGAGTGGTGGTGATGTTGGAGAGGAGGTGGGATGGGATAGGGTCAAGTGCACAAGTGGTGAGTTGAGAGTCGGAGAGACAATGTGCAGACTCCTCTTCAGTGATGGTGGATAAAGAGGTTACCGGGTTTGGGCATTGGTCAGGTGTACAGAGGGGTTGTTGTGGTTGAGCAATAAAAATTGCCGTGTTTGGTCTATCTTGTTTTTGAAGTGTGGCAAAGTCCTTGGCAGAGATTAGGGAAGTTGGAGGGGGAAGTGGTGGGAGGAGGAGGGAGTTAAAAGTATTGAACAACTATTTGGGGTTGTGGGATAAGGAAGACACAAGGGATGTAAAGTAGGCCTGTTTAGCAGAGGTGAGGGCAGATTTGAATGCGAGTGTTGCTTGTTTGAGTGCAGTAAAGTCGTCTTGCGAATGCGCTTTCTTCCAGCGCCATTCTGCAATTCTGGATGCTTGCCGAAGCTTTTTAGTGATGTTATTGTGCCAGGGTTGTCTATTGATTTGTCACACTCTGTTATGCATGACAGGGGCAACCGAGTCGATGGCTGATGCAAGAGTGGCATTGTAGAAACTAGTGGCAGTGTCTGTGTCATGGAGTGAGAATATGGATGCCAGTGGTAGAATAGAGTCAGAGAGTGTGTGGGTGTCTAGGTGTGCAAGGTTTCTGCGGGGTTGCGCATGTTGCTGGACATGGATGACCGGTAAGGAGGACAGGGATGAGAAAGTGAGTAGATGGTGGTCAGATAGAGGGAGAGGGGAGGTTGTGAAGTTAGATAGGGAGCAGAGATTGGTGTAGACCAGGTCTAGTGTGTGCCCATCTGTGTGCTTGGCTGAAGAGGACCACTGGGTAAGTCCAAAGATGATGTAAGGGACAGGAGTTTGGAGGCTGCTGACTGGTGGGTGTCAATGGGGATGTTGAAGTCACCCATGATGATGGTAGTAATGTCAGCAGAGAGAAAGTGGAGGAGCCAGATTAAGAATTGGTCAATAAAGGCAGTGGTCAGGCCCAGAGGTCGGTATATGACAGCCACTTGGAGGTTGGAGGGAGAGTAGATGCGGACAGAGTGGACTTCAAAAGAGGGGAGGATAAGGGAGGGAAGAGGTGGGATTGGGTTAAAGGTACAGTTGGAAGAAAGGAGAAGGCCACTCCTCCACCATGTCTGTTGCCAGGGTGAGGAGTGTGGGTGAAGTGGAGGCCGCCGTAACATAGCGCAGCGAGTGAGGCGGTGTCGGAGGGTGTCAGCCATGTTTCGGTGAGGCCAAGGAAAGAAAAATTACGAGACGTAAAGAAGTCGTGAATCACATGGAGTTTATTGCAGACGGAGCGGGCATTCCAGAGTGATCCAGAGAGTGTGAGCAGAGTGGTGGGCGTCAAGGGCACGGATTTGAGGTTGGAAAGATTTTGGGTGTTAATATTGGGTTGGGAGCGATTGAAGGGGTAATAATGGAAAGTGTGAGGGTCCAGAGTTGGGAGATATGTCGCCAGCAGTGAGGAGAAGCAGAGAGAGATAAAGCATGTGGGAGAGTGGGTAGCTTGTTTTGTGTTTTATTAGGAGAGATCTGAGGTTGAGGAGCAGGTCAGCGGAGGAGGTCAGGTGGGGAGGCAAGAGTGAAGCAGAGATTATTACTTGGTTAGCGGGTGATAGAGTTTGCAGATAGCGAAGGAGAGTGAGAAGTAATGGAGCCAAAACTGTTAGAGCGTATGTCAGCATGGTGAGGGTAAGTGTGGGGGTAAGAGAAATTGAGTACATGTAAACACAGTGGTTAGTCGTACCTTCTGTTCACTTCTGGCAAATTTCTGCTTTTATCCTTAAAGAGACATCATTATAGAGACAGACCGAGGTCCAGAAAGACCTATGAGTCTGAATTTATAACAAGTTAACAGCACATGAAACAGGTCAGATGTGATCAGGAGGAAAGGCCAGCAGGGAGACTGGTTACAGACACAGGAGGGGATTAATTATTAATTAGTAGGCAGATTATATAGAGATACATTGTACACAGCAAAGTATTTCTAATTATATTCTAGAGGGAGACTAACATTTTTTCATCCTATAAAATTGATGAACTATAATAATGGAAAACACTTAATAATGAAAAAAATAATGTCATGTTTATTATTTAAAAAGAAAACACATTAAAAATCACAAATCAGTAAATAGCATGGACATATTTGGTGTCTGTGTAATTGTAATGACCTACAAAAATAACATAAAAAATACATTACTTATATTCTTTTCTCTACTAAACCCACAAAAAAATATAATAAAATATAATGTTTTTTCAGCACATTTTCTGCAGGTGTCCGCACCACAAGATGCAATAACAAACTTCTCTGGTTATTAAGTGTTTGCTGTGTTTCTTTTATTCGTTTTCCTCCTTATGTGATGCGATTTTGGCGCAGATATGAAGCATAGTTTTTAAAGCTTTTTTTAATAGTACAGAAAAGCTTTGATTCTGCATTTAAAAATACAATGCAACAGGGTTTTTAATGTGTTTTTTTGTTTTTAGCAAAAGCCTATAGAGAAAAAATGCACCAAAACCGCAGAGTACAGCAGCATCTTCAGGCGCACAGGGGGCTGAGATTTCATGGAATCAAATCTAGTTTGCTTGGAAATTTAGACCTTATTCACATGTAGCATAAATGCAGCATATTTTCTGCTGCTTATTTGCATAAAAATTCTGCTGCTTAACTGTCCAAGCAAAGTGGATGTGATTTCATGAGAACTGAACCCCTCTGTGGTCTAAAGACACTGCTGAGCTGGTGCTTTTTTTTTCTCACTTCTATGTGGAGCCTAAAAAAAAATACATATAAAAAACTGTAGATACTTTATTAAGTGCAGAATCAAAGTTATTTTGTACTATAAAAAACACATTAAAAACATGGCTTCACATCTGTACTAAAAACGCATCAAATAAGGGAGAGAAGATGGTTATTGTGTAGTTTGGTGCAGACATCTGCAGAAAACAAAAACACAGTATTTCTGCAATGTGTGAACATGGCCTTGCAGACACAAAAAAGCCAGATGTCATACAGTGACGCTATATAACGTTGAGAAAGTTTTGGCATCTCCGACTGTGAATGAATGAACAAAAAATAAATCCACAGGTCCCAACTAGAGATGAGCAGGACACACAGATGACGTCGCCCCAGTCATTGCTAATCAAACTCTGCGCCAGGGACACCGGAAGGTTAGAGATTAGCGGCTGACCTGTAGGCTGGAGGACAGTCCTGGATTTGCATCTACGCCCTGCAGGCTCAGGCGTCTGCTGAATTTCCCTCACTGCCAGCACCCCTCCGACAATTCCTTCTGCCAGGGCAGAAAGAATTGGTAAATGGATGTGGATTGGGGTGTGGCCAGGGGCGGGCTCAAAATTAAATGGGGCGCATTACACATGAACTATTACTCTTTTTATTCTTCAAAAGTTGGTAGCTATGTAGCTTGCACCCCCATATACCTCCATATTTAGCCTGCACCCACAATATGTACCCTGCACACCCACATGTACCCCCACATATAACCTGCACCAGTATATGTACCCTGTACCACTATACGTACCCTGCGCCCCCAAATGTACCCTTCACCTCATGTACCCACACACACAGCCTTTGATCCCATGATGTGCCCCTGTTCCTTAATTACCTGTTACTAGTGCCTTTTCCTGCCCGGGAAATTGTAATGTGAAGCATGGCTCTACCCATATGTCATGTGGGCATAACGCCATCACAGCTCTTTCACCTCTATGATTTTTCTTCTTCCATCAGGGCAGGGAGCTGATCAATGCTCCTCTGCCCATGCAACCCCTGAAAAAAAAATAAAGATGGCGGTTTCCCTCTCCAGTCCAGCAGAAGTAGGAAAAAGAGGGAGATTTAAGAAAAATGTATATTTTTTAAAATCTTTCTTCATGGTGGTGCCGCCCTCCACAACCTATCGCCCTCGACACCTGTCCTTCGGTGCCTAATGACAAATACGGCCCTATCTACGTCCAATAGGTGGCAGTAGAGCTTCAGTCTTCAACCCATCTAAAGAGGATATATGCATGAGCCCCAGCCAGAACCTGTCACCCAACCAAACCTTTCCCACTTTACACTGATTAGGACCAATTGCCCCAAAACGCATAGCTGTAAATAGAGTTTCTGGTTTGGCTTCTTAAACTAAGTCATATGGCAAGAATCAATAAAGGGTCAACATTGATGGCTATGTGTGCACGTTGCGTATTTGCTTGCAAAAATTTCTGCAAGGTTTCTGCATCTCTTGGCAGAAAAACAGTGGAAAATACGCGCATTTTTTATGCGTTTTTGCATGCGTTTTTTCATGCGTTTTTGTAAATCCATAGAGCTAAATAAAGATATACTATTAAAAAATCAACCTGTTGTTTTTCATTCTCCATTGAAGACCATAATGTCATTACATACCATGTTCAAATTTATATTGTTTACACACACAAAACAAATGTAAGTGAATATGTATATATGTATATAAATATATAGATAGATAGATAGATAGATAGATAGATAGATAGATAGATAGATAGATAGATAGATATGTATATGTAATACCAAGCCCGAGGTTTAGTAATGAACAGGTGTCAACCAGACCCTCATTAATAAAATGTTACATAAAGTGTTAAATAAAGACACACACACACACACACACACTCGCCTGTGTAGGAGCATTAACATAATTAACAACCTACATATGCTGTAACAGAACAGCAACTGTCAGAAATCTGTGTGATGCGCAATATCTGTTTATTTCTCAAAAAAGTAAAAAAAAAAATTGCATGGGCTCCTGCATAATTTGCATAACCAGCAGAGGGAAAGTCGATGGCTGAGGGCTGATGTTAATATTCTGGGAAGGAGCCAATAGCCATAAAGGTTCCCAGGCTATTAATATCAGCTCACAGCTGTTTGCTTAGCCTTTACTGGCTAGTTTACAGGTGAACCGCAAAAAAAAATTGACAAAGGGTCCCCCTATAAAATCGAACCAGCAAAGTCTAGGCAGACAGCTGCGGGCTGATATTAATAGCCTGGGAAGGGCCATGGATATTGGCACCCTCCCAGGCTAAAAACATCAGCTCTCAGCCGTCCCAGAAATGGTGCATCTCATAGATGCACCAGTTCTGGCACTTAGCCTCGCTTTTCCCACTTGCCCTGTAGCGGTGGCAAGTGGAGTTTATATTTGTGGGGTTGATGTCACCTTTGTATTGTCAGGTGACATTCAGCCCACAGGTTAGTAATGGAGAGACATCAATAAGACACCTATCCATTACTAACCCCATAATGATATTGTATAAAACACACACCTAGAATAACGTCCTTTATTTCAAATAATCACACAGACACCTTTATTGAATCTAAATTTACCATACTTACTGAACACCTAATCCCCGACGCCCTTGTCTCCTGCAATCAAAAAATAATAAACCAACATATAATACTATCCTGTCTGACATAGTCCATTTAATACCGAGTGTCGGGAGATGTGACTGCTCTACCCGGCATCCGGCAATACACTGACAGGAGGTAATCGCTCCTGCAGTGTATCACAGCGCTGCCGTGAGAGTTCACCGGAGTTCATCAGCTCCAGTGCTCTCAATTATGGCACAGCTGCGTGAGAACCAGAGCTGATCAGCTGATGAACTCTGGTGAACTCTCACGGCAGCGCAGTGATACAGCGTGGGAGCGATTACCTCCTTTCAGTGTATCACCGGAGGCAGGTAAAGCAGTTACATCTCCTGATGTGACTGTTCTACACGTAAGATTACCATGGGACACTCAGTATTAAATGGACTACAGCAGACAAGGAGTATATGTTGGTTTATTATTGTAACAACCCTGCCGGCATCACTGTATGGCCCCCCCATCCCCAACACACCAATTACTCACTGCTCCAGGTCATGCTGTGATTTCTGTCTTCTGCAGGCTCCATGTTCTGTGCCTCTTGCTTCCTGCGTGCTCTCTGCATGCTTTCTGGCTGTGTGCATAGGGGGGTGGCGCCAGAACTCTCTGGTTCTTATGGAATCAGGGTGCACCTGTCTAATGTGTCCTTAACCAATTACTAAGAGGTCTCTAGCAATTAGGGCAGCTCCACCCAGTGTAACGTGCCTGTGCAATGTCTTAACTAAGTGTCTTGCTACTGAGCTGACAGGTCCTGTCCTGTGTTTCGCCTTCCCTGGAGGCTTGATTCCTCGCTTTGCCTTGTACCTGTCTGTCTGCCCTCCAGGAGGCTGTATATCCTGGTCTCTGTGTCTTTGTTTCTGTGCCTTGTCTCATTCCTTTCCCTGCCTGTACTCTGCCCTATACCTGTGTCCATCTTATCCCTGTCTCTGTGCCTTGCCTTATACGTTTCCTGTTCTAACTCTGTCCTATACCTGTGTCTGTTCTATCCCAGTCTGTGGCCTTTCCTTCCCTGCTCTGTGTACCCTGGTGTTTACTCCCTTTGTCTTGTTTGCTGCTGCAGAACCTCTTGCTGCAGCTCCTCTCCGCATACCTTGCAGTTCTGCTTTGCTTCGCTCCTGCTGCTGCAGAACCTCTTGCTTTAGCTCCTCTCCACAGCCTTATGGTTTTCTCCAGTGTGAACAGGGCCAAACCTGTTCCTTCTTTCCCATCTATACTTCCATCCTTCACGTACCAGTACCTGCACCTCCAGTATGTACAGGTTCAAACCTGATCCTTCATACACCACTCCTTCCTGCCAGTACCAGTACCTGCGTCTCCAGTGTGAACAGGTTCAAACCTGTTCCTTCATACACCACTCCTTCCTGCCAGTACCAGTACCTGCATCTCCTGTGTGAACAGGTCTTTACCTTCCATACACCACTCCTTCCTGCTCGTGTCCCTGTGTCTCAGCCGTGCCCCCCTGCCAGTGTCTCAGCTGTGCCCCCCTGCCAGTGTCTCAGCCGTGCCCGCCTGCCACTGTCCCAGCTGTGCCTGCCTGTCTATGTACCAGCCGTGCCTGTCGTGCTTGCCAGCCTGTCTGCTACTCGTACCTGTCCTAGTGTTCCATCTCCCCAAGTGGATCAGCAGCCACAGCCAGACACCACCCTGGAGTGGCACCTGGCATCTACCTGCCGCACAAGCCTGACCTCACTATAAGAGGCTCCATTGAAGACCGAGGTAGCTGTCTTAGTCACGCCCCTTCCTGAGTAGTCTGGGTTGTGGCACAGTGGGGCCACAACCCCCAGGCTTGCGCCTACCAGTCAGGGCACGAGCATGACAATTATTTTTGATTTTTTGCAGAAGATGCGGGTGGTGGGGATTAGGTGTTCGGTGGGTATGTATATTGTATGAGAATATGTATGGAATTATGTAAATGATTTGATTTTTTTTTACAATTGAACACAGGTCCGGATGGTGAGACTATTCTCCCATCATCGGCTCATGAGGTCTCTGTTATATGTGACAAAAGACATAACCAGATGGGAGTAGTAGTCCCATCAGACGATGCCTAAGTACAATCACTATGGGCTGTTCGTCGCATTAGTATACACACACACACAGACAGACATACACATATATTCTCCACCCACACACTCTTCCTCCTTCTGACTTCATTTCCTTTGACAATTCGTAGCGTTTTTGGCAGCAAATCTGCAGCAAATAAGCAATAAATGCGCAGCAAAGACACAAACCTTCTAACACATGCGTTTTTTTCTGCAGATTTGACAGACTCAATTGAAGTCAATGAGTCAAAAATGCTGCAGAAACGCAAAAAAATTGACATGCTGCAGAAAATAACACGCAAATATGGATAGAAATTTACTGATCATGTGCACAACACTTCAGGATTGTCATTGAATTACCTTGCATAAGTATTCCATTGTATTTTTGGAGCATTTACGCGAGTAAAAAAACGCATCGAAAATGCATCAAAAACGCATCGTGTGAACATAGCCTTAGGATTGCTACATGCAATAGCATTAGAGTTCCAGTCCTCTTGACCTCTAGAAGTTATTTGCATATTTAAATTCCAGGGGAGGGTTGCATGGCTAACAGTGGGACAGTACCATCTGTTTACCGTATTTATCGGACTATAAGACGCACTGGACCATAAGACGCACCTAGATTTTAGAAGAGGAAACTAGGAAAAAAAATTGATGCAAAAAATTTCTTCAATTCTGTACTTAATATCCCCTATCCTGGTATATAGTATCTACTCCATGGAGACTGGGGCCCCTTCCCAGCCAATCATTTTGCAGTTACTTGCAGTTGCTTAAAGGGGTTTTCCCATGAACAAAAGTTGATTTTATTCAATAGATCTTGGAATAATAATAATTTCCACAGTTGGATGTGTTTATAGAAAATGTTCCTGTGCTGAGATAATCTTATAAATGTGCCCCTGCTGTGTACTGTGTAATGGCTGTGTCTGACCATACATGGTCTGGTCATACCACATATACAGACAGGACAGCACGGATCACAAATTATACTTTTTTGTGATGTAAAGCATTTCATTGATTGTTTTTAAACAATGTTTTCCCTCAAAGAAATAATCATTTACCATCCAGCGATATCCTGTCTGTATACTCTTTTGCTTCCTTCCCTGCCCAGGAGCCGTGGTATGATCAAACCATGTTCCTGTACTGTCAGACACAGCCGTTACACAGTACACAGCAGGGACACATTTATAAGATTATCTCAGTACAGGGACATTTTATTATTATTTCAAGATCTATTGATTAAAATGAACTTTTGTTCATGGGAAAACCCCTTTAACCTACGTCGATGGCAGTCCCATGACAAACCGAATGCTCCTGGGGGAATAAAGTTAATTTCCTCCTTGCAGTGGGGGTCTAAGTGTCGGTGCCAGTCAGGTTCAGCATGCTATGAACCCCATATCTGCAGAGTGGATCCACAAATAGCAGCCACAGTGCAATCGCATTGTGGCCAATAATCTTAAAGACATGTGTTTTTAACTACTGAAAAATATGGAAATAATTATTTTTGTTATTTAGATCAATTTTTTTATGTAAAATATGGAAAATGATGTAATATACAGTTTTTTTGATATTTTCAATTTTTAAACACTAGGTGGAGCAGTTGCTGACATTTGACATGCAAATAAAATGTGTTGCTACAAATATAGACAAATTTCCCCATACTTATCCTAATCTACTTCTGAGAAAAGTTAACAGCCACTGACTGATCTCAAGTTAGATGTCAGATTACACTCTTGATATTACATTGCTGTGATATTCCAACGCTGTGTTATCTGCATTTTTTTTAGCCGTGGTAACATATACGACTTCAGTAAATATTGGCAGGATCTGCTCACATGGGTCTGATGTCTTCTCTCCAACCATTATGGGCATTTTTAAAAGGACGGGAGAAGGTAAAGTTTATGATCAGAATACAGAGGCATTTTGTTGGCGACTACAATGTGATACTGTAAAGGGTAAATTGGTGTGCACTCTGTCAACAATTCGAGGTGCTGATGTAGTGGACAGTAGTCCTAAATGTAGAACAAATCTCCTTATGACAAATAGAGAGAATTTTAGACGAATTTCAAAGTAGAAGAAAAGGAAGATGGTTGCTGATATATAGGAAACAAGGAGTAAATCAATGGCAATAGAGTCCAGGTTAAATAAGGACCTAATGGGGTCTTGTAACAGCGGCGCTCCCGCGCCACATTCAGCAAGGTGCAGGAGTGCCGCTGTTACAGGACCCCCATTAGGAGATTTGTTCTAGCGACGCTTTGAAAAAGACCCGTGAGGGTCAAAACGTCATATGTATATTTAGTCGCTTTTAACTTTATTTGCTCCCCTACTATGTTCACACTGTATAATAAAACACTTTTTGCATATAGACCCTAGAGAGTGCGGTGTATTCTACATTACTACAATATGATACTGACATATGGACAACATCACTGAGGACTGCCAGCGGGGCCAAAAATTGAAGCTGTCCACATGTCAGTATCACTTTGCAGTCACCAATGCACACAATTTTTCCTTATAAAGACAGTAGACGGCTGTTGCTGCTTATAAGATTCTATGTAGACCAGAGTGGGTAGGAGCTCTGCCTCTAGGTGCTCCTTCCCCTCCCATCTACATAGAATCTCATCAGCAGCAGTAGAGATCTGTCTCAGTAATGTAAGAATCTGTCTACACCGAAAGAATTATGAGTCCTAGAGAAGAAAGAATCAGATTTCTCTGATAAAATATATATATATATATATATATATATATATATATATATATATATTGCAAATGTTCTTAGTTTGTACCCACAATTGATTTATGAAATTCATATCTGGGGGATATAGGAAAGATGTGTATCTTCGTACCGTGTTAGCCAGTAGATAGAAAAATATTTAGACTTGAGAGTCCTCAGTGGTTGATACCTTTTAATGGCTAACTGGGGGATAAACAGTTTTCAACCAGGACGGTGCCAAGATGCGACCGTCCTGGCTGAAAACCACTGGTGAATGAGGAGATGCTGCCAGCGCAGCTTCAGTGAATAGTGGTGACATCACTGAAGCTGCGCTCCCTTACAGCCTGAACTTCAGTCACCTCACCACTGGCATTTTCCCACTGTCCAGAGGTCACCACAGTTCAGGCTGTGAGGGAGCGCAGCTTCAGTGACGTCACCGCTAGTCATTGAAGCTCCGCTCCCTGCATCTCCGTATTCACCAGTGGTTTACAGCTGGAACGGTCGCATCTTGGCACCGTCCTGGTTGAAAACTGTATGTCCCCAGATATGGATTACAGCGTGGGACAGAACGATGTACAGGTATGGTATATTGTTGGTTTTTTATTTTGCTTTTATTACAGGAGATCGAGGGCTTCGGGGAATTAGGTGTTGTAAGTGTGGTTTAATTAAGAATAATAAAGGAGTCTGTGTCTTAATTTCAATAAAATAATTTTTTTCAGGGTGTCTGTTTTATTTACAATTTGACTATGGGATTAGTAATAGGGGCGTCTTATTGATGCCTCCCATTACTAACCCCCCAACTATTACCCCACATGCTACCGCTACAGGGCAGTGGGAAGAGCAAGGCTATGTGCCAGAATTGGTACATCTTACAGATGTGCCTTTTCTGGGGCAACTGAGAGCTGAAGATTTTAGCCAGTGGGGCCAGTATCCATGGCCCCTTCCTAGGCTAATTGTCACGATCCATTTTTGGATCTGTGGCAGATCTGGCTTTTCATATAAAACTTTTTCTTTCAGGCCATCGGGGGTTAATGTCTGTTTTTGCCCCGGGTGGCCTGCTGGTGTAATTGCGTTACTGCCGTGTTGCTGGGTCAGCTGATGTAGGTGGTGACCATTCCCACCATCCTTTATAGAGTCACCTGATGCATCAGCTGACTGTTGGTGATACAGGTCTTTCTGGAGACCAACCAAGCAGGAGAAGGAGCTTGCTAAGTGCAATGATGCTTCAGCCATTACCTTGATCTGGTGACTCTATCCTGCTGTGTGGAGCTTTGCAGCAGAAAGCTAAGTGTGGTGTTTTTGTTGCTTTTACCCTTTGTTGTCTGTTCCTTCCCTTCCTGTTTCATTAGTGCAGTGGTGTGACTAGTGCTCTCACCGGCCTGCTCTCTACCTAGGGATTAGCGCAGGGCTTGTGAGGGTTTAAGGTATCCTGCTCGGTGACGGGGTGAAAGAACCTGTATAGTGAGATCAGGGCACAGACTTAGGTGAGTGCAGGAGGTGTCCATTTCCCTCATTCCCTATCGCAGGGCCCACCATTGTAATTGTGTCCCCGGTGTTCCCTTGTGTTGTCTGTTGACCGACCTCTCTTGGGGTCGTGTCACGCCGCTTGGGTCACTTCGTGACACTAATAATATCAGCCGCAGGTGTCTGCATAGCCATTGCTGGCTATAAATTATAGGGGGACCCCACGCCATTTTTTCCCATAAATAACCTTTTATTCATAAAATACATGTCCAGTAATTTGCACACACACTCTACTAATTGTATTTGACACTGACATCTATATATATACCTATTCTATATGTCTTTACTGCATGTAATCCATCTCTTATAGCCTGTCGACTTCTGCAGTGATTTTACAGAAGCCGGCAAATGTATTACCGGCTTTTCTTCTATCTCTCTATGCAATATAAATACACATATATATACAGATATATATATATATATATATATATATATATATATATATATACACACCGTATATACCCGAGTATAAGCCGAGATTTTCAGTCTTTTTTTAAGGCTGAAAGTGCCCCTCTCGGCTTATACTTGAGTCATATACGCCAGGGGGTCGGCGGGGGAGATGGAACAGTGATGTCAGATCATACTTAACTGCTCCTGGCACGGTCTCTGCAGCCCCTGCTTCTCCCAAGGTCTCCGGCGCCTGTGTTCAGCGGTCACGTGGTACCGCTCATTAAAGTCATGAATATGTGCATATTCATGACTTTAATGAGCGGTACCACATGACCGCTGCAGGAAGGAAGAGCTGCCGGAGACCGTGGGAAAAGAGCAGGGGCTGCAGAGACCACGCCAGGAGGGGGTAAGTATATTCGATTTTTACCTGTCCCCATTCCACCGCTGCGCTCCGCTCTGTCCTCTGCATCCTCTGGCTGTGACGTTCAGGTCAGAGGGCACGATGACGTAGTTAGTGCGCGCTGTGCCCTCTGCCTGAGCAGTCACTGACAGAGGAGCCGGAAGACAGCGGCGGAAAGGGGACAGGTGAATATCGCAGGTGTCGGGGCCTGAGCCAGCAGTGACACCGGCACCTGTCCCCCATAGCGCGACTGTGTCCCCGCCTGCTCAGGACACTGGCACCTGGCCCCCAGCAACGAGAGGTGAGTATTTTTTTTTTTTTATTATTCGCAGCAGCATATGGGGCATAATATATGGAGCATCTTATGGGCAACATACGGGCCATAATATACGGAGCATCTTATGGGGTATAATATACGGAGCATCTTATGGGGCATAATATATGGAGCATCTTATGTGGCACAATCTATGGAGCATTTTATGGGGCCATAATCTTTATAAATAATCTTTATTTTTATATAGCGCTAACATATTCCGCAGCTCTTTACAGTTTGCACACGTTATCATTGCTGCCCCCGATGGGGCTCACAATCTAGATTCCCTATCAGTATGTTTTTGGAGTGTGGGAGGAAACCGGAGAACCCGGAGGAAACCCACGCAAACACGGGGAGAACATACAAACTCCTTGCAGATGTTGTCCTTGGTGGGATTTGAACCCAGGACTCCAGCGCTGCAAGGCTGCAGTGCTATCCACTGAGCCACCGTGCTGACCTATATATATAACCTTTATGGAGCAGCATATGGGGCCTATTCTATGGAGCATCTTATGGGGCCATTATTAACCTTTGTGCAGCATTATGTGGGGCGTATTTTGTATGGAGCATCTCATGGGGCCACCATGAACTGTATGGAGCATTATGTGGGGCTCCTGATTCAATATGGCTATTCAAAAACATTTAACCTACTGATGTCTCAATTAATTTTACTTTTATTGGTATCTATTCTTATTTTTGAAATTTACCAGTAGCTGTTGCATTTCCCACCCTAGGCTTATACTCGAGTCAACAAGTTTTCCCAGTTTTTTGTGGGAAAATTAGGTGGGTCGGCTTATACTCGGGTCGGCTTATACTCGGGTATATACGGTGTGTGTTATATATGCATATATACAGTACAGACCAAAAGTTTGGACACACCTTCTCATTCAAACATTTTTCTGTATTTTCATCACTATGAAAATTGTAGAATCACACTGAAGGCATCAAAACTATGAAGTAACACATGTGGAATTATACATTACACTTTACAAAAAAGTGTGAAACAACTGAAAATATGTATTATATTCTAGGTTCTTCAAAGTAGCCACCTTTTGCTTTGATTACTGCTTTGCACGCAGAAAAGGTGAACGGATGGACTCTACATGCCTGGTTCCCACCGTGAAGCATGGAGGAGGTGGTGTGATGGTGTGGGGGTGCTTTGCTGGTGACACTGTTGGGGATTTATTCAAAATTGAAGCGGTGAGCGGTCCAGCTCACCCCAAACCATCTCGATTGGGTTCAGGTCTGGTGACTGTGGAGGCCAGGTCATCTGGCGTAGCACCCCAACACTCTCCTTCTTGGTCAAATAGCCCTTACACAGTCTGGAGGTGTGTTTGGGGTCATTGTCCTGTTGAAAAAATAAATGTTTGGCCCCAACAAAACGCAAACCGAAATGGAAATAGCATGCTGTTTGGCAAGGGGGATGTTTTTGGGGGGTTTTTTGCCATGCTGGTTCAGTATCCCTTCCAATTTTTGAATAAATCCGAACAGTGTCACCGGGCAAACCCCCCCACACCCCCCCTTTTTCCTTCTTCCCGGGGGAAACAGGGGTAAACCCCCCCCCCCTTCCCCGGGGGAAAAAAAAAAAAGGGGAAAAAAAAATTTTTAAATTTTTTTTTTTTTAAATTTTTTTTTAAAAAAATTTAATTTTTTTTTTTTTTAATTTAAAAAATTTTTTTAAAAAAAAAAAAATTTTTTTAAAGGGGGTTTCCCCTTTTTTTTCTGTTTTTTAGGGGTTGGTTGGGAGGCCGGGGGCCGAAACCCCTTTGGGGGGGGAAAAGGGGAAACCGGGAGGGACCGCCAAAGGGGCCCTTCCCGGGTTTTGGGCTCGCTTCCAGGGCTCACTGACACATTGTAAAAAAATTTCCCCCCCCAAAAAAAAAAAAACCCCTTTTTTTTTTTTCCCCCCCCCCCCCCTTTTTCTTTACCCGGGCCCCCCCCAAAAAAAGGCCCCCCTTTTTTTCCCGGGGAAATTTAAAACGCAACCCCAGGGAACCCCCCGGGGGGGGGCCCCCCCCACCCCCCCCCCCCCTTTAAAAACCCCCAGCCAAACCCAAAAAATTTTTTTCCCCCCCCCCCCAAATTTTCCCCCCCAGTTTCCCCCCAATTTCCCCCCCCCTTTGGGGGTTTTTTCCCCTTTTTTTCCCCTTTTTTTTTTAAGGTTTTTTTTTCCCCCCCCCCGGGGGGGGGGTTTTTTTTTTCCCCGCCCCCCCCCCGGCCCCCCAAATTCAAAAATTGGGGGGGAAAATTTTTCCCCCCCTTTTTCCCCCCCCAAAAATTTCCCCCCCTTTTTTTTTTTTCCCCCGGGCCCTTTTTTTTCCCCCCCCCCAAAATTTTTTGGCCCCTTTTCCCCCTTTTTCCCCCCTTTTTTTATTTAAATTTTTTTTTTTTTTTTTATATTTAAAAATTTTTTTTATTTTTTTTTTTTGTAAAATTTTTTTTTTTTTTCCCCCCCCCCTTTTTTTTCCCCAAAAGGGGGCCTTTTTGGGGGTTTTTTGGGGAAAAGGGGGTTTTTGGGGGGGTTTTTTTTTTTTTTTTGGGGGGGGGTGGGGTTTAAAATTTTCCCGGGTTTTTTTTTTAAGGGGGGGGAAAAAAAAAAAACCCCCTTTGGGAAAATTTTGGGGGGAACCTTTTTTAAGGGTTTTCCCCCTTTTTTCCCCGGGGGGCCCCCGGGGTTTTAAAAACCCCGGGGGGGTTTTTTCCCCCCCCCGTGGTTTTAAAAAGGGGGGGGTTTTTTTTTGGGGTGGGGGGCCCCCCCTTTTTTTTTTAAAAAACCCTTTTTTGGGGGAAAAAAAAACCCAAAAAACCCCGGGGGGAAAATTTTGGGGGGGGTTTTAAGGGGTTTGGGAAAAGGGGCCCAAAAAAGGGGGGGGTTTTTTGGGGGGGGGGGTTTTTTTTAAAAAGGGGCCCTTTTGGGGGGGGGGTTTTTTTCCGGGGTTTTTTTTTTTTTTTGGGGTTTTTTGGGGGGGGGTTTTTTTTTTTTTAAAGGGGGGGGAAAAAAAAATTTTTTCCTTTTAAATTTTAAAATTAAAAAAGGGGTTTTTAAAGGGGGGAGGGGGGTTTTTTTTTTGGGGGGGGGGCCGGGTTTATGGGGGGTTTTTTTTTAAGGGTTTTTTTTTAAAAAAACCTTTTAAAAAAATTTTTTTTGGGGGGGGGGGTTTTTTTTAAAAATTTTTTTTTAAAAAGGGGGGGGGCCGGGGAAAAATTTTGGGAAAGGGTGAAATTTTTTTTTTTTTTTTGTGGGGAGGGGAAAAAAAAGGGGGGGTTTTTTTTTAAAGGGGGTTGGGGGCGGGGGGGTTTTTTTGGTTTTTAAAAAAAAAAACCCCTTTTTTTTGGGGGGGGGGGTTTTAAAAAAATTTTTGGGGGGGTTTTTGTTTTAATTTTTTGGGGGGAAAAATTTTTTGGGGGAAAAGGGGGGGGAAATTTTTTTTTTAAAAAGGGGGTTTTTTTTTAAATTTTTTTTTTTTGGGGGGGGGGCCCCCCGGGATTTTTTTTGGGGGGGGGTTTTTTTTTTTGGGGGGGGAAAAAATTTTTTTGGGGGGGGCCTTTTTGGGAAAGGTTATGGAAACCAAAAGGGGAAAAAAAAAAAAAAAAATTTGGGGGGGGGGTAAAGGGGTTTTAAAAAAATTTTTTTTTAAAAACCCTTTTTAAAAAAAAAGGGGGGTTTTTGGGGCCCTTCCCGGGGGGGGGGGGTTTTTTTTTTTTTGGGGGGGGGGGGGCCCCCCTTTTTTTTTTTGAAAAGGGGGTGAAAAGTTTCGGGGGGGCTTTTTTTTACAAAGGGAAAAATTTTTGGGGGGGGGGAAAAAGGGGGGCCCCCCCGGGGGGTTTGGAAACCCCGGGGGGGTTTTTTTTGGGGGGGTTTTTTTTTTTTTTTTTCCCCCAAAATTTTTTTTAAAAGGGGTTTTAAAAAATTAAAATTTTTAAAAAATTTTTTTTCCAATTTTTTTGGGCGCCCCTTTTTTTTTTTAAAAAAAAATTTTTTGGGGGGGGTTTTAAAACCGGGCCAAAAGGGGAAAAAATTTTTTGGGGGGGTTTTCCGGGAAAAATTTTCCCGGGGGGTTTTGGGGAAAAGGGGGGGGTTTTTGGTTTTTTTGTTGGGGTTTTTTTTTTGGGGGGGGGGGGGGTTTTTAAAATTTTTGGGGGGTTTTTGGGGGGAAAGGGGGGGTTTTTTTTTTTTTTTTTTTTTTTTTTTTTTTCCCTTTTTTTTTTTTGTTTTTTGTTTTTTTTTTTTTTTTTTTTTTTTTTTTTTTTTTTTTTTTTTTTTTTTTTTTTTTTTTTTTTTTTTTTTTTTTGTTTTTTTTTTTTTTTTTTTTTTTTTTTTTTTTTTTTTTTTTTTTTTTTTTTTTTTTTTTGTATTATGCCCCAAAATATTTCAACCACTTGTCCACAAAAAAACAAGTCTTAAAAAATAACTCACTGCGAATAAAAAAGTGCATAATGCAAACTGCTGTCTTGAAGCATGCTTAAAAGTAGGCAAATACAAGGAAAAAGACTTCCATTGAAGGACAGGGTATAGTGATGGCCTCCCACCGCCCCCAACGCACGTTTCGTTGTGTAATTTCCTCAGGAGGCGTTTTTTGTATACAGTTTTTGCAGCCTCTGGTATTATAATCTAATATTCCACATATATGGTATTTTAATTTTTATGTCAAAATAAAATATTAATTTTTATGGTACTTATACTCCTTTCTCTTTAGTTTTTTTTGCGATAGGTTTTGCATGTCTAAAAATATCGGTTTCACAAAAATAGAAAAAATAGCAATTTTCAAACTTTGAATGTTTATACCTTTAACGTCGGGTCACACAATGCGAGGAATACACCGAGTCTCGCATGTTAATTTCTGCACTGCCGCCAGCCTCGGAGCGAGTGTGTGCTCCATGTATTGCTATGCGCAGGGTGAACCTAGCCTCTGTGCTGCCTGAGTCGAACTGCAAAACAGCGCCCCCCCAATTTGAGGAGAAAGGCAATTTTAGACCACGCCCAGACCACACCCATTTCACACCCGTCCATGCCCCGACCACACCCATTTAGCACTGGTGATCACACTGAATGGTACTGAGGGCACAGTGACTGGTACTATGGGCACACTGGTACTGAGTAAAAGAAAAACAGAGAGAGAAAAAAGAAAACAGAGAGAAAGGAGAGAGAGAAAAGGGAAAGCAAGAAAGAACAAAGAAAAGTAAAGAGAAAAAAATAAACAAAAAAAGGAAAAGAAAGAACAGAGAGAGAAAAAAACAAAGAGGGGAAAGAAAGAACAAGACTGAGAAAGAAATAGGAAAGAAACAAGAGGGAGGGAGAAAGAAAGAGGGGAAAGAAAGAACAGAGAGGGAAAGAAAGAACAGAGAGAGAAAAAAAAAGACGGGAAAGAAAGACAGAGAAAGAAAGAAAGAACAGAGAAAGAAAGAGGGAACAGAAAAAAAGAACAGAGAGAAAAAAAGAAATAGGGAAAGAAAGAACAAAGAGAGAAAGAAAGAAAACAGAGAGATAGAGAGAAAGAAAGGTGGGAAAGAAAGAAAGAGAGAGAGAAAGAGAAATAAAGAAAACAGATAGAAAGAACAGAGAGAGAGAGAAAGAACAGAAAGAAGAAAGAGGGGAAAGAAAGAGAAAGAAAGAAAGAAAGAACAGAGAGAAAGAAAGAACAGAGAGAGAAAGAACAGAGAGAAAGAAAGAAAGAAAGAAAGAGGGAAAGAAAGAACAGAGAGAAAGAAAAAAGAACAGAGAGAGAAAGAAAGATGGGAAAGAAAAAAAGAACAGAGAGAAAGAAAGAGGGGAAAGAAAGAAAGAACAGAGAGAAAGAGAAAGAAAGAGGGGAAAGAAAGAAGAGAGAGAAAGAAAGGAAGAAAAGAGAAAAAGAAAGTGGAAAGAAAGAAGAACAAGAGAAAGAAAGAAAAAGAATAGAGAGAAAGAAAGATGGGTAAGAAAGAACAGAGAGAAAAAAAGAAAGAAAGAAAGAAAGAAAGGGAAAAGAACAGAGAGAGAGAAAGAAAAAAGAACAGAGAGAAGAAAGAGGGGAAAGAACAGAGAGAAGAGAAAAGAAGAAACAGAGAGATAGAAAGAAAGAGGGAAAGAAAGAACAAGAAAAGAACGAAAAAGAACAGAGAAAAAGAAAGATGGAAAGAAAGAACAGAGAGAAAGAAACAAAGATTCTATAAAGATACTATAGCAGCCCGCTCCCACTGTAGTGCCCACCTGAGCCTCCCAGTGCAGGACATATCATGATCCGCTCACATGGCCGACATCCCCGATTCCAAGGCGAGGACACGGTGATGGATCTGAAGCATTCCCTGAAGTGCCTCCATGTTCCGTCACAATCTCCTCCGAGAATTACCTAATTTCCGTCATCTTCCAGCACATCACTTCTGGTGGAACATCACGTGCGAGTTTTAAAGTGCTCCTCGGGGCTCCGGCATGTACTCCTGTGTCCACGGGAAAAGATCCCGGCTGGGACAGCGGGCAGACTCTCAAAATCGGTAGTGTCCCGCTGAATTCAGGATGCTTGGGAGGTAGAATGCTCCCCACCATACATCTTGTCACACGGCTTGTCCATCATACACAGAGGTTCCGTTTTGTATGCCTCGACACACACGGCCCCGCTCTGCCAAAACCTCGCACACCAAGGCTCCACTCAGTAAACATGGCTCCTTCCTACCCCTTAACACATCAGTCCGCTTTGTACACCTTGTACACACACATCCATCCGTAAACATGACACAGCGGCTTTGCAGCATACACCTTGTACACCGGGTTCTGCTCCGTACCCTTGTACACACCGCCCCCGTACATACACAAAAGCTCCACCCCCTACACCCGGCCAACACGGACCCCTGTGTGTACGGAGCGGGGGGCTCAACTCCGTACACTTCACAACACAGGGCTCTTTTCGTACACACAGCCTGCTATATCCCCCTCGTACACACACTCGCTCCGTAAACCTCATACACCCGCTCAGCTCCTAAACCCGTACACGAGCGGCTGGGGTCCATAACCCCTGTACAGACACACGGCTCCGCCCATCCAACTCATACACACAAGGCTCCGCCATACACCCCGTACACACACGGCTCCATTTTCCGAAAAACCCGTACCACAGGGCTCTCCCGGGTCACCCGCAACAGTACGCACTGCTACATCCCCCCTCGTACAACCGGGGTCCGCTCCGTCCCCCCCGTACTCACAGGCTCCGCCCGAAAACCCCGTACACATAGGGGCCGTCCGTACACCTGTACACATTCAGCCTGTACATCCCCCTTTTAACACAGGGGTCCGTAGTACAACTCGACCACAGGCTCTCCCCCTAACCTCGTAACAGTACAGCACTACTACATCCACCTCGTACTCACAGGGGTCCGCCCTACACCTCGTACAACAGGGCCCCCCTCCGTAACCTCCACACACAGGCTCTGCCCCCTACACCTCGTACACAGTACAGCACTGCTACATCCCCCGTCACACGGGGCCCGCCCCGACCCCTCGTACCACGGCCCACCCGTACACCCTACCCAGGGCTCCGCTCTGTCCCTCGACCCAAAAAGGCTCCCCCCGTACCCTGTACAAAAACGCACGCAATCCCCCTCATACAACACGGCTCCGTGTACCCCTCGTACTCCCGGCCCCGCCCCGCACCTCTAAAACACGGCTCCCCCGAAACCCCTGTAACAGACAGCACGCTACATCCCCTTGAACCAAAGGCTCCGCTACTAAAACTCGTAACCCCGGCTCTGCCCGTAAAACCTCACACAAAACCAACTACATCCACCTGTACTCAACGGCCCCCTCCGTACCCCGTACAAAACCCCGCCCCGTCACCCCCTACCAAGCTTGCCCCGTACCCCTCACAGTACGCCTGCAAACCCCCCTGTACACAACGGCTCCGCTCCGAAACCCCTACCAGGCCCCACCCCAAAAAACCCCCGTACAACAGGCTCTGTTTTTTACACCTTACAAAACCGGCCCGCTCCTACACCTGTAAAGTAAGCACAGCTACACCCACCTCATACACACGGGGCTGCCCGACACCTGACTAACGGCCGCCCGTCCCCCCTTTTTACAAAAAAGGCCCCTCCGACCCCTGTACCAAGGCCCCGCCCGTACACCCTACACCACCCCCGCCCCATCCCCTCGAACCATGGCCCGCTCGACCCTGTAAAACCACGACTCTGCTACCCCAAATTGTACACATCAGCTTGAAAAATCCACACTGAAAACCCCTCCGCCCCCATACAAACCCCCCTCAGTCTCCCCCCCATGAAACCATCAAGCATCCTGCAAAAAACGGGGCCACTGATCATTGCCCCTACCCCCCCCTACTTGTCATAAGGGCCCCTGGACAGAAATTCGCATGCAGCGTCTTGACAGCTGTGAAGGTGGGGGTAAAAAGGAATGGGGCATGGGGGGGGTGGGGTCACCACTGCAGGCTTACTGAGTGTCCCCAAGGGGACAGCTGGAGGGGGAGTGTGACGGTGAGGGATTAAGGGGAGCCGGCCGGACCACACCCCGGTTATAGTTGTGCTTGGGGCCCCCCCCTGCCCCCCGCCCGAGCCAAAAGCTAACTCCCCCTTTTTGCTGCGGCCGGGTATGGACCGCATGCCTCTTTTATCCGAAAAGGCCGGAGCAGTGCCGGGGAAATTAAAATGCAGCTCGACTGATTCCCCGTGGTGATCCCGGCCAACCGAATATACCAAAAAAAAAAATATTAATAAATTTACCCTTTGTTCCTTACATCGCACCTTTTTTTAAAAAGTTCTTTTATTTTGTTAGGGTGTTAAAATTTAAAAAAAAGAGCAGTAATTTTTCATTTTTAAGGAAAATTTAAAAACCTAATTTTTTTAGGAACCCTTTTTTTTGAAGGATTTTGGGGACCTTTAAATGGGAAAAACCCCCAAAATGAACCCTTTTTTAAACAGGCCCTCAACACTTTTATTGTGCGGTATTTAACCCGCATACTTTTGTAATTTAATGTAAAGGGGCTTTAGAAGAAATATTTTATTTTTCCACTGAAATGCTGCCGGCTTTAAGTCTGCGTTTCGGGACCGAATAAAGAGGGAGCTCCAGCTTTTTAAACATATATTCCCCGCCTATTGTGAGTTTAAGGGTTAAACCGGGGGGTCCAACACTGATCGGGCTGTTGCAGCGGGGTGTCAGCTTGTTTGGGGTGTTCATTTTCCCGGGGAAGATTTCTTTTTATTCATTTTTAAAGAAATTTTGGTGGTCACAAAGGGGGTTTAACCCTTTTTATTCTTTTTTTTTATGTTTTTGGGGAAAAACCTTATGTTTGCACATTTTTTAATTTTTTTTTTTAATGTTTAAGATGGGTTAAAAAATGAAAAAAATAATTTTGTTTTTCGGTTGGGAAAAAGCAATATGTTACTTTAATGTGTGCAGAAAATTTTGGCAAAAGGTATTTTGATCAATCATCCTTTTTTTTTACTGTTGTCCCCACCCAAGCTGTATAGGTGAAAACCAACTTTCCAATTTTAAAACAGGGGATTTGCATCTCTGTAATGAAGGGGGGGTCTAAAACACAACACCCCTTTAAGGGGGCTTAATTTTTAGGCAACTTCCTTTCCTTTGGAAAAGGGTCAAAGAGAATTTGACGGCTTGAAAATCAAAAATTTGGATGTCTTGCAGAGGGGCAGCTTTAAATTCCCAAATTTTTGAATGGTCACCGACAAAAAGGTTTCATGGCAAAACCAAAGGGCCAAGAAGTGTTGAAAAAAAGGGGGACAAAATAACTCCCCCCGAATAGGAAAAATCAAGGTGAACCCAAAGAGCCTTTCCCACCATTTTTGATTTTCAAACTCAATGTTATGGATATAAAAAGCATAAGGGTGCCAATCGGGGACGGGGCCAAAGGGGTAAGAAGGCTAAAAAAGCCCCCTTTGAAAGAAACATAAAAAAATGTCAAGACTGGGCCAAGAAATATGTTAAGATTTTTTTTCAAGGTTTTAGGGAGAGAAATGAGAGTGACTTTGAGGGCCGATGGGGGCCCGGGGTGGATCAGTAAGGCAGAGACCCCACCCCGCTCGACGCCGAAGGTGAAGGGGGGTAGGTATGGGTGGATCATAAAGAAAAACTTGTGGGCCCTTTTTGGGTTGAGGATGGGAAAAAGCTTAACCCCAGATACCCCCTTTTCGGAAGACACCTTTTCGGTCGGGAAAAAGTCGATAGTCAAAAAAAAAAATTTTTATGCAGGACATGCCCTCACATCACCAAAATTTCTACAGCGTGGCGCCCATAAAGTCTAAAAAAAAAAAAATAATGAAGCCCCCCTTTTACCGATCTGAACCTAAAAATGGAGATCACGGGGGGAAAACGCCACCCCCGGAGCAGTGTCGGGGGTGTGGTGGCTGCTGAAACCAAGTTAAATTTAAACAATCAACAAGACAAAAATCTATGGTGAAGGCTTTGGTGTCTTCGAAAAAAAGGGGATATATTGGCACGATTTTTTTTGTTTTTTTTTGAATGTCAAAATGTTTATTTCTAAATTTTGTTTTTTTGGGTTTTTCCGGGGTGAAAAAAAAAGTGGGAGGGTTATTTGGTTTTTATTTTAAATTGCCTAATAATTTGACAGTAATAGTTTTCCTGCACAAAAGATACCACCCAAGAAGCCAAAACTAAAAAAAAATCACGCAACTTCCCAAAAATATTAAACTTTGTATTTATGATTTTGGGGGGTTTTTGGAACTGTTGTTCTTAAAAAATAAAAAGAATCCCTCAAAAAACTTGCCTAATAATTCTGCACGCGTGTATTTTTTTTTATTTTTTTTTAAGAAAACATGTTTTTAATTTAAAAACAATTTGTTTTTGGGTTTTTTAGATTTAGTAATTTTTATTTATTTTTTACTTAGTTACAGTTCAAAAATTAATTATTTGTCTTATTGCGGTCTAAAATAATGCCGGGGGGTTTTGGGGCATGGAAGACCCAAAAAAAGGGAGGGGGGGAAAAAACCTAACAGGGGGGAAAAAAGTGCACATATAGGGAACTACATGGGATAACACCGGGGGCCCCCTCTGCTCTGAGGGCATGATGGGAACAATTTTTGGTAATCCATTTTAGACTATCAAAAAAACAAAACAAAAACCTAGAGAAATTTTACGGAAATTTTTCCCCCTAAATTTTGTATATAAGGCAAAAAAAAAAAGGGGAAAAAAAAAACTCCTCCTCCCCCCCCTTTGGTGTTTTCCCCGAATCTTTTGACTTTCTCATTGCTTTCAAAGTGAAAAAAAGCTGAAAGTTCCATAATTTTTTAAAAATTTCAGCAATTTTTATTTAGCAGAAAAAAAAAAATTGTGTGCATGAAATTTCGAAATGTTTTCCTATTTGTTGGATGAGACCTAACTTAAAAATCACTAATAGCTGCTGCAACCTAAAAAAAGGCCTTTTCAGGGCTTTTTAATTTTTTTTTTCCTATAAAAAAACCCCCAAAAAAAAGGGAAGGGGGACTCGATATACCCTGTATAGCATAAATTCTTTAAAAAATTTTTAGGGGTCCTAGATCATAAACCCATCCCTAATGAAGGGGGTTCCAAAAATAGGGAAAAATGCAATACTCCCCCTGGGGAAACGACATAGGGGGTGTCAGAAAACTTTTTTCCCTTTGGAAGGGGGGAACCCTAACTGGTTAAACCTATCCAAAAATTTCAAAGAAAAAACTTTTACAGGGGGTTAAATAGAAAATATATATTAATTAAAAAAATATACATATTTAGTATGTTTATTATATATAAAATTTTAGGGGTTTTTATAGGGGGCCCAAAAAAAGCAAGGGGGTGCATTAACACCCGAAAAATTAAAAGGGGGTTTAATCACCCTTTCTATGGGGGAAAAAATAAGGCAATCCCCCTTCTATAGCCCGAATAAAAAACTTCCCTCTCCACAACTTTCCCTACCTTAAGCAGCTAAACAGTAATAATAGGTAATGAATAATGTGGGCATATGGGCTGTTGGTTTTTTGGTTTTGCAGCAGGACTGAAAGGGGAAATCCCTCCCAGATGTCCGAAACAAAACTACCCTTCTTCAAACCCCCCCACACAAAGTATTAAGATTGGATTAATAAAGGGAACAACAAATAAGTAGGTGAAAGGGGTTTTTTTTATTTGGGTTGCAAAAACAAGGTTAGCGTAATTACCCCCCCCTGGGGGCTTAAAATTTTCAAAACTACCCTTTTTCCCACAACTTTTTTTACACAAATGAACTAAGAACAATTAAAGAATGAACAGAACAATTAGTCCCATAATTATTTTTTTTTTTGGTTGCAGCATGAAAAAATAACACCTCTCGGAATTTTCCCCTACATTAAATGCAAAAAAAGCATTTTTAAAAGAAATAGGATTTGTAGAGGGGCCTGATAACACTTGGTTTTGGTTTTTGCAGGGGGGTGTAAGGCTATAAAACTAAAAAAGGGGCCCCAAAATCCTACCCCCCTTCCCACAATTTCCCCCTACACTAAATTCAGCTAAATCAAAAATATGGGCAATCCCTTTTCTGACGGGAAGTGTTTAAATCCGCTGTGGGCCCAAGGACGTCAACATGGGTCCCCGGGGCCATTACCTTAAGAGTCATCATTCAACCATCACCTGCTTTGAAATCTCGAATGCCACGGGGGAAAAGGGGAAACCCCTCCTTAAAAACTCGACCGCGTCTCATCGGGGGGGTTAAAAACGGCTAGTTCAATTTTCGAAAGGGTGTTTTATGTTTAAAAACCCCCCCTTTAATTTTGTCGGTACTTTTTGTGCCATTTCCTTTTAAGTAGGGTTCCAGCGTCGAAGAACGGTCACAAAATTCCGAATTAATAGGACAGGAATTCTAGAAGTTAAATTTAAATTTATTTTCTGACAATCCCCCTCTTAATTTTTAACGGATATTTTGCCCCCGAAACATTTGGGGGAAAAACTCATTACCATCATTGGATCTCAGTGCAGTTTTTTGAAAATTTTTAAACCAAAAATTTGGGGAATTTAATACAACAAATGACATCCTCAAAAAAATTTTTGTAAATCTCAAAACCTCTAGTGAGTTTTTGTTGGGTAACAATTTGGAGTTAAATTAATTTTTTATTATTTTGGGAAGGGCTGCCTTGAATACTTAGCTAAAGTCCACACTCCACAGGGTACGCAAGTTTAAACTTTTTTTTTTCCCCATTTTCCAATCCTTTTTTCCTTGTCTTTATGGTTTGTAGAAAGGAGCCTCCGGGGGAAATTTTGCGATCCCCAAGTTTCTCGAGTCTGCAAGCACAATAGACTTTTTTAAATCTGTTTCATGACCAAAACCCCAGCATGATAACCACCGATCGGGAAATTTGGGCCCAAAATGCACTTTTCGATGGACTACTGGCCCAAGCAGTTAGGCTCCATTTTTCAGCAGCGCAATCCCGTTTACACAAAAAATTTCACCGATGAACAAGCATTTTTAACTTTTTATAAACAAAGGTGCTCAAAAGAGATGGGGGGGATAATTGTCTTCCCCGGCAAGTTTTTCCTTATCATTCCGAGCCGTGCTTTCTTGAACCCCCCCCACTGAATGCCAATATATCCAAAATAGGAAAATCAAGCAAAAATTTCAAGTAAAAAAAATATTTTATAGATCAAAACAATTCAGGGGTAAAAAACTTTTTTGTCAAAAACAAACTTTTTCCCCAAAAATTGGAAACAACAAAATCAAATGTCACAATGCCCAGTATATATAGATGGGGAATAGCAAGTCTTTTCCCTTTTACTAATTACACCTATTGTCATTGAATTTATTTAATCAAATGCATACCATAAACCCCTTAAGGTACTGTCCACTAAGCGAGATCGCAAAGAATCACTAAAGCCCACGATTTTTTATGCAGTGCGATCTCTTAGGACGCAGCTGTGTTGACATTAGCACGTGTGGCCCCTGCGCAATGTCTTGACGCTTATGAACTTTGAGCCGTTTTTTGGCATTGCTGTCCCCGGTGGCCTGAACGGAGTTGAACCCTTTAAAGATTTCCACGTCGCGGCGGGACTAGGTTTCCCAACGCCGCGAGGTTATAAACGCTGATTCGATGGATCTTTGTGTTTGGAACTAACTGCGACCACATAGCGATCGCACCAAATTGCGGTCTTCGTTGTCGTGACGCTGGGCATCGCTAAGTGTTTCGTGTTTTAATAAAATTTGATCCTTTTTTGGGGGGTCAATAAGACATTAAACCCCCTCAGCCCTTTTTTTTTTTTTTACGGTTAAAAGGAAAAGTAATTGCCCCGGACGGGGAAATCCAGGGGTGTCACTCTGTAAAACCCCCTGTGGATCGTTCAATTTGGGGTTTGGAGCAATCCAGCCCCAATTAACCCCCTTAATTTTTTTTTAAATTTGTGAAAAACATCTACATGGAAAAAAAAGGGAAGGGCCTTTCACCTTTGAAATCCATAGTCGGTGATGATATTCCGCCTTGACTATAGTAGCATTCTTTATTGAAATTAAGATACCCTAATATTGCGGGGGGTCCTGTTGGCTGTTCAACCTGAAAAATCACGAGTTTTCAGGTTTCGCAAAAAATTTGCCAAATACACTTTTCCCCTATATTGGTCTGTAAAGTAGATCTAGGCTGGCTCAACAAGGCGTCCCCGGGGGCCCTCTGATTTTTGTATCAGACGAAACACCATTCCCCAAACAGAGTGACAAAAGGGGTTACTCATTTAACCGCCCGCATTTTCCCACTAGTTCCAATTGTCAGGGGTTTACTGTTGTTCTGTTCCCGGGGGGCCTTTTCCCATAGACTTTTCAAGCCGTCCATCATTTTTACTGGTCCGCTGCGAAGAAAAAGACGTTCCGATTTTTTCCTTTCCCTCCGACCCGATTTTACAAATTTTACTCCAATTCCCTAAACCCTTCCCCATTTTGGGGAAAGGGGGAAGCCCTTTTTTGTGTGGCGATACGCTGGGTTTTCCTCCTTTCCCCCCCCCTTTTTTTTTGATTTTTTTCACAGCCTCCTAATTTTTGGCCACTTTGGGACTCGGCTTCCTTTTCTGGTTCATATCTGCGGGGGAGCCTAATTCCTTTTTTCATCTTAGGATACTTTCCAGGCATCTATAATGTATAGGCCTTTCTTACATGCAATTTGGTTTTCTATGGGGCTGGAATCTTTGGGGTCTCATCAATTATCATAGTTTATATTTTCTCAGCCCCGATTTTTTTCACTGCCATTAATTTATTAACTACATATATAATATTTTTTTTTTCTGGGTTCAAGTGGGGCGACTTGTCTTATTTTGTGGCATGTTGGTATATACTTTTTAAATTTTTAAAATGTATTGGTGTTTTTTTCAATGTTTGTACCGTGAATAAAATTATCACTTTTATAGGGGTTTTCCCAATTTCGGGCGTATTTTTCCTTTTTTTCCCCGACATTCATTCCCATGGGTACCTTCAGCTCCCAGTCCTTTCATCCCTTGCCTTTTGGGGGATGCCTTTTGGGCGGTGCCCAACTCCTTTCTCCACCTGGGGTCTTTACTGCACCCGCAGTTTACCCAACCTGTAACTGTTCCAAAACGCACCCCCCGGGCCCTTGGGCAGCCCCTGGATTGAACACAAACGAAGCCCTTTCCTATATTCCCCTCTGGGCTCAAAACTCCCCTTTTGAAACCCCTTGCTCCGGGCCCTAAACTAAATATTTTTTACCATCCCTATCTCAATATGCCCCTTAGTCTAACCCCCTTTACTCACAGGTCCTTCTAAAAATTAAAAATTATTCTAAATTTCATTATTTTCCTAAAAAATGATTAAATTAAACTTATAATTTTGATTCATTAACCCACAAAAATTTTTCAGGGTTTTTTTGTTTTAATACTGATTTTGGCATACAACCCCTGAAACCCAAAAAAAACCCGTTAAAAAATTACAATCAAAAAAAGGGTTTTCTAAACGACCCATTCCCCCAATTTTCTGATTCAATAATTAACTCAAACCATGCAAAGATTCCAGGTTTTAAAAAAATCCCTTTCCGGTTTTTACTCAAAACCCCCATCATGGGTAAGATACGACCTGACTGTGTCAAAAGGCCCATTGCCCCCAAGCAAAAGGGAAACCCAAAAAGAAATTTCCAAAAATGGGTTTCCCAGAGGGGAAAAAAGGCACCTAAAGGGGGGTCTTTGGGGAAGGAAAAAAATGTGGGAGAAAAAAAGCTGTACAAAAAAGAGGGGGCCGGACCCGGGGAAATTGTGGAAAAGGCCATTCCAGACCTTGGGGGGCCCGAGGGAACGTGGGTGGTTTGGGTAGAAAACCAGACCACCCGGACAGGGGTGCAGGGGAAAGGGACAGGGCCGCATTCCCCGGTAAAGCCCTTTTTTAACTAAACGCGCAGAAGCGCCGACCTGGACTTTAGAAACCACTGGACTGTTGCTAAGTGGCCCCCAATCTTTTTCTGATGAAAGCAAAAATTTTCTGTCAAGGGGAAACAAGGGGCCAATTGGAGGAAGACTGGGGGGAAGGGGAAAAGCCCCCAAACCTGAAGTCCCGTGTCAAGTACCCCCCTCATGTGGGGTGGAAAAGGGCCCTGTCACTGCGGTGTTTGGCCCCGTGTTTCATCAAGGAGGGCAATGCACTACTATCAGGTTTTTGGCACTTCATGCTTCCACGTGAAATGCTTTTTTGGAGATGAAGATTTTTTTTTTTGCACACCTGGCACCTCTCACACCAAAACCCGGTAAAAGTTTTCGACCCCCGTTTACGTCCAATTGGCCCCAACCCCTACCTGAACCCCCCAGAGAATGTGGGGAAATTTTGAAAAAATTGAGAGACCCAAACCCAAAACCCCGGGGAGTTTTAAGGGGCCCATGAACATCCTGGGGCCCCCAAAAAACCCACAGTTCACAGGTGATTCCCCTGCCCGCCGCATTGGAACAGTCATTTTGCAAAAGTTCCCACCAATATTGAGGAAAAACGAACATTATTTTTGATGGTTTTTTTGTTTGTTTTTAAAAAAATTTTATTTTTTGGGGGGTTGAAAAATGTTTAAATTTTTTGAGACAGGGTTTTTGGGGGTTTTCGGATTTTACCAAAATATCGTTTAAAAAAAAAAAAGACCGACAAATTTTTAGTTGGTGTGTAAAAAATCTAAATATATGAAAGTTTAATTTAATCATACATTATGGAAAAAAGAAAAATTTAAAACCTTTTGCTAATTTTTTGAAAGGCCTGTATAATTTTTATCCCAACCCAAATTTTTTCCCAGTAAATGGATTACAGGTCCTTCTCAAAAAATTTAGCATATAGTTTTAATGAGTTCAATGCGGCGGGGGAGGGGGGGAACACCCTGTCATGCTGAGGGTTTTGGAGCCCCGGATGCTCGTGCGGCCTTTAAAACCCTCCAGAGTGTTGGGCTGGGCTTAAACTTTCTTAAAAAATACCCCACGATTCTCTATGGGGTTCAGGTCGGGATTTTTGGGGGCCCCAATTACACAGAAATACCATGGTCAAAAACCCTTTTTTCCGGGTTTTGGCCGTAGCGGGTTTTCCAGGTCGTGCTAAAAAATGAAATTTTCCCATAAAGCATTTAACCGGGGAAGATAAAATGCTCCAAAATCCCTGAAGTAGCTGCATTGACCCCCGCCCTTAGAAAACGGGGGCCAACACCACATACAGGGCCCCCCACCACCCTGACTGTGGGTACTTGACCCGGACTTCAGGATTTTGGATTTCCTTTCCCAGTTTCCCCCCTGGCCCCTTTGTTTCCCAAAAAAACATGAAAAAATTTGCTTTATCAGAAAAAATACTTGGGCCCATTTGCAAAAGTCCAGTGCTGCTTCTCTGTGCCCGCCCCGGCGCTTCTCCCGTGTTTAGGTTCAAAAGGGGGTTTAAAAGGGGGGAATCGGACCGTACCCCTTTTCCCCCCCGCCTGTGCACGGGGGCTCTGGATGTTTCTAACCGATCAGTCCCTGCTTCCCAGGCCCCCAAAGGGGTTGGAACGGTCCTCCCACAATCTTCCTCGGGCCCGGTCCCCTCTTCTGTTGTACGGTTTTTTCCCACAGTTTTCCCCAACAGATTCCCCATTGAGGTCCCTTTGATACAGCACTCTGGGAACACCTATTTTGAGAAATTTTTTTGGTTTCCTTCTTCTTGGGGGTCAAGAGGCCTCTTGCACAGTCAGGTCGTAGTTTTCCCAGAGGGGGTTTTTGAGAAAACCGGAAGGGGTTTTTTAAAAGCCTCGGAACTTTCATGGTTTGATTTATTTTTTTAATCAAAAGAAGGGTAATGGTGTTTAAAACCCTTTTTTTTGATATGCAATTTTTTGGGCGGTTTTTTTTGGTTTTCAGGATTTATCCAAAACTCAAAAAAAAAAAAAAAACCAAAATTTCAGTGGGTGTAATAAACAAAAAAAAGAATTTAATTAAAAACATTCTTGGAAAATAATAATTTTTTTGCATTTAATGCTAATTTTTAGGCCTGTACCGAAAACCGTACAAAACATTCATTACCATTAATAACGATGGGGGTCACATGTAATTCCACCAATGTTCAGGGGGAGGGGCCATGGTCCCCCCAATTTCCCTTTCACCAAAACCCCTCCCAACCCCTTTTCTGCGGCGTGAAGTATTGATCCTCTGTTTTGGCAGTTTTTTTTTTTTTGTGTTGCAGCCCGGGGGGCCCCAGTGCCCAAAACACTGTCCTTCTGTGCTCGCTTTTTTTCCCCAAGACTTTTTTTTTTCTAGTCTATTTCCCCCCCCTTTGCCCACCCCTGCGTACATCCTGCACCAGTTCTCTGATCATGAAAACACTACTTTTTTTTCCTGTGTTTTTTTTTTCCCCCCCCCGCTGGTGTGTGTTTTAGCCCCGACCACGATCAAAAACACACAAAGGCTTCATTTTGCTTTTGGAGGAAAATTTTTTTTCTCTTTCATTTTTTTTTCAACAAGGAAAAGGGGGGAAAGGGAAAATGATCAACGTAAAATTGGTAAAAAGGGAAATTTATTAAAATTTTTGTTTAAAAAAAAAATCCAAAAATACGATACAGGGAGGGTCCGGTACAACCAACTTTTTTCCCCTTGGGGGGTTTTTAATCAGGGATAAATTTTTGGGTTTTAACCATGAAAATCTATAACAAAAACCCAAATAGAAACCTGTCATTTTTTTTTTCCCTTTTTGGACCACATCCATTCTGCATCCCACAGCAACCAATGCTGGTCATGCCTTGTGGAAAATGTAGTGTGGGACTTTAAGCGGGGCCCCTTTGGCGCGGTTACAAGTTTTGTTTTTGGGGAAAATAAAACAAAACCCCATATTTTTTTTTTTTGACTTTTTTTTTTTGGGGCAGCCAACCCCTGTCGGGGCCCATAGGGGGTTCCCCGGGGGCCATTTGGGTGTACTGGCCGCCCCCTGTTCGAAAGTGGGGGGTGCAAAAAAAGGGTGTAACCGGCCCCAAGCAGTTCCTTGTGTGAACGGCACCCTATGGGGGCCTTTTTTGTGCAATTGTTTTGGGGGGTCACCCCCTCTTGAAGGGGATTGGGGGAAGGGCTGCGTCGGTTTTTTGCACCTTCCTAACATCTTTTTATGGCTTTTACCGTATGCATTTGTTCTGAGTCTGGGCAGGTAAAAATTTCGCCCTTTTTTTTTTCTTTTAAAAAGGTGACACAAATCATGATTGGTTCTTTTTTTTTTTTTAAAAAAAAAATTAAAAAAAAAATTTAAAATTAGTTTAGAAAAATTGGGATGAAAAATAAACCCTAGTAACAGGTCTCTAAGTTTTTTTTAAATATAGAGGGTTAGTGTCGATGGGCAGGCCTAAAATTTTTTTTTTTATTAAATTAGGTCACCGTGTGGCGTAAAATTTGGTCTGGTCATGATGTGGCAATTTGTTCATTTATGGGTATTATTTTGTCATTGTCGGGGAATATGTTTTCTTGCTGGTGTGGCGGGGTTTATTCCTTTAATGGGATTCAGTCACTGTTTTGGTGGTAAAAGTGGTAGTTTTTTGTGACAGTATATATTTTTGTATGGGATTATTTGTTCACATGAGGTGGTAAATGGGGGATGATCATGTGTGGGGGGATCGTCCGTATGAGGGTAATTGTTCTGGAAAAAGGGGGATAGATTTGTTCCCTGTTTGGAAATTTTGGCATAGTGGGGGAAAAATATGTTTTTGTCATAGTGGTGGTATTTGTTCCTTTTTTGTAGTATTATTTGATCACTTTGCAGTGGTAATATAGCGTCCGGCCATGGGGGCGGTATTTGCCCTTTCTATGTGATATTATTGTTCATTTTAAATGTATGTGCACATCCCCTTAAAAAAAATAAATATATACCTAAAAAGGGTATTGGTATTTTAAGAAATTTTTATCAGGTTAGGGTAGAATAAGGCCCGCTAAAAGATTTTACCTTGTTGTGGTGGCAGGCTTACAAATCTTTTGGCCAAAACAAAAGCTGATGGCTATTTGTGATATGGTGTTTGATGGGAACTGTTAACCCCTTTACAACCTTAGACGTATCCATACGTCCAGTGTACTTCTCGACCTTGGACGTATGGATACTTCAAGGTGATTGCCTGCGCACAGGGTCCTCTGATTCCTGACACATGGCTCTCACCCGCCATTTTAACCCCCTAAATGCTGCGATCGCTAAAATTGCAGCATTTAGTGTGCAGGCAGAGGGAAGAAAAACACCTCTGCCCTTGGATCGGCGCCCATTAACAAGTTAGTTAGATCATTCACAGTGCATGATCTAACTAATTTGTTTGTGTACACTGACAGGTTATTAACGTATAGCCGTATAACTGCCATCAGACTGCAGAAAGTGAAAGCAAAAACAGCTGAGTGCTGAGGTGGAGATGTCTGATCATACTGATTCATTGCCATTTCGTGCACACGCTCACAACCCCTCCTACCTTATGAAAAAACTTCTGAGTATGATCAAATAAGGGTCTCTCATTGTTAAGTTTCCTGTTATAAATCATAACAAGGAGAGTCCACTGCCATCTCGTGCACACTCACTGTTTTTGTGCTAGGTGGAGGGGGGTTTGTGAATGGTATGCACGAGATGGCAAGGAACTAGTGCGATCAGACCTCTCCATCTCGGCACTCAGTACAGCTGCTATTAACTACATGTACGAATGGGACAGTTAGCACATATGGGATTAGTTCCTCCCTCTTTCTTATTTCATATTGGCTGTTGTATAACTTCTTTCTACAACCTGCAATAGATATCAGATGAGTCATTCTGACCAACCCCCTCCTTTAGCTCCCATTGGTTGCTGTGCTATACAAATGGACAGACATCCACTACATAGACACGCCCCCAGGAAGAAGCGTCATCAGCGAAACGCGCGTCGGGGTATGGTGATCTAGAAACCTGTGGCGTCCGCCCCACTGCAGGTCTGAACTGCAGGTAAGACAGCACCCCGAGAAACCCCGAGACCCTTACCCCTATACAGGGATCTGGAATTATAGCGAAGCCCAGGGGGTAGCTGCCTATGAGAGCATGGACCGGAGTGGGAAGGAGGCTAGGAAGGGGAATAAAAAGCGAGACCAAATGCGAAGTCAGAAGTCCAAGGGTCAAAACCAGGAGGGAGCAAAGGTACAAAATCGGGCATGGGATAGAAGGTCAGAAATTCAGGCTAAAGTTAAAAGTCAAAACCAGGTGGGCAGCAGAGTACAAAATCGGCAGGCAGTAGAACAGTCAGAAATCCAGGCAAAGGTCAGAAATACAACAGCAAACAAACTAGCACACTGGGGAAACCAAGACTATATCTGGTGGCTTGCAAGCCAGGTTCCAAGGCATTTGAAGGGCATGGCTACCTCTCACAGGCTCACAGTCTGATGACCTCATCTGGACCGCCCCCAGAACCAGGCCAGATGGTGATGCATGACTGACACCAACCCACTTCAACTCTGACAGAAGAGTGAAGCCTACACCCACCAAACGCCTGAGTCTGGCGCCTCCCAGCGGCCGAGGCAGGAACACCAGCCACGGAAATCCAATAACAGATGTGACAGAAGCCACTTGGCGATTTATCGATATAACAGCGGGAAGAAGGTAATATGTGTTGAACGTGGGATTTTCAGATAACATTATGACGTACTATAGACTGATTTCTATGGACTGGTGATTTATGAAATAAGTCCAATTAAGAAAGCATTTGCTTTCTTGAAGTCCATGCAGGTAGACTTATCTAGGCTATGTGCATTGTGCAATCTGGGTTCCTTTACTGATAGTGCATATATATAGGTATTGATAATAGAAAAACTAACTCTCTCTTTGGGAATTTATATATGTGGACTGATTTAGGCCATTGGGCATGATGTAATAGTAAGATTTTCTGTAGTATAATATATGCACTATTTTTCTATAATTGTTTAGACATGAGGATGGAGAAAAATTTAATCTATGTAATATATAATTTCAATATCTGTACTTGAATTATCTTTCACTTGTGATATCTCTTGCAATTGTTATGAATGATTTCTTCCTTGCTATAACATTTTACTAAACTCCATTGTTATTGTAGAAGGTTTGAGGTATCTTGCTAATTTATTTGTTCTATATGTTTTGAAAGAAAATTAAATTATTAAGAAAATACTAATCCATACTGAGCCTGGAGCGTCTGTCTGTGACTCCGGAATATATACGGAGATTTTACAATTTTCCCCTATACTATTACACCTGGTATCTTCTGATACAGTACCCTTTTTCAGCGTTTTTATATTCTGGTCTAATCCATACTGACCTGAACGTCTGTGTGTGACCCTGAAATATATACGGAGATGAACTTTTCCCCTTCACCGTATACACTTACGTTCTGATACAGTACCAAAACCCGGTTTTTTTGGGTACATTTTCCCCCCAAAAGGGGGAAATATGGTGGGGGGGCCCCGCGGGGTGGGGGGGGGGGCGCGGTTGTGGGTGGGGGGCATCTGCGGTAGTCCCCAAAACAAATAGCCCCCAAGGGGGAGGTGTTGAGCCGCGCATCGTCGGCCCAGAAGGCGGGAAAGGGGCCCCCTTTTTTGGGGTGGGGGAAACCCCCCTTTTTTAAAACCGGGGGCACCGGACAGGTTTTGGTTACATTGCCAATACACCCTTTCCCGCTCTATCCCCCCCTTTTTCTAAAAATTTAAAAAAAAGCAAGCACTGAGTTGTCAGTCGGGCCCCCCGCCCAGGAACAACCCCCTTTTTTTTGTCCTTCACCCCCCCCCCAAAAATGAAGGCTTTTTCCCAAAATCCATGCCCTGGTTTTTAAATAAATTTTTAATTCCCCGCCCCAAAATGAATTGACATGGAGTGCACTGTTTCCCAAAACCCCTTTATATAATTCTGTTTACATTCCCCCCGGCACTACATTGCCCTCCAGCACTGGCCAGGTTTTACCCTGAGAAACCCCAGGTGCCCCTTTCCCCCGATACATACCCCCTTTCCGGGACAAGGGGGGTGCAAAAGAAATTAAAAGGGGGTGGGGAACCCATTGTTCCCCGGGGGCCCCCCCACCTTTGGGGGGAAAAGGGGGTTTGCCCCCTGGCAAAAGCTCAAAAGGGGGGGGGGACCCGCAGAAAGGCTCGACATGCAGCTGCAGTTATCTGGCGGGGCCCGTATGTTATTTCTGCTACAAGCAAAAAGGAAAGAAAGTAACTGCCTACAAAGAACAAGCCGACCCTACGATGAAAGGGGGAACCGACCTGCATCAACCCCTAAACCCTAGCTACCCGTAAAAAAAACCTTTTAAAAAAAATGCGGGGGAGGGATCCCTACAAGAACTAGGTTTGGGAGAAAAATGGGCACCTCCAACAGAATTTCGTAAAAAGAAAAACAAACAAATAAACATAGAGGTCGAAAGACCAACAAAACTAATTAGAAAGGGCCCAAAACACCCGGGGGGCTTAAAGTAGAAAATTTTTAAAGAATCCCCAAAGCCAAAGGGGGGGGTGGGGAAAAAAGGGAAAAAACCTTTTGGGGGCCCAAAATAGAAAAAAAAACCCAAAAGGAGAGTTTTCTAACAACCCCCCTTCTAAGAGAATCCCCCGGGTCCCCCAGGGCCCCTTATCCGGAAACCTCGGGGGAAAACCCCTTTACAATCGGACGCCGAAAATCATCCGCCCTCACCCTGAGTTATCCTCGGGGGGGAAACCCTTCCAAAAACGACGAGTACTGCAAACCCCCCCTATACTGTCTAAATTTGGGGAAAGGGGGAAAATTTTATATTCCTCGCCCCCCACCCCGGGGAAAAAATGGCAAAAGGGGGTCTCCATCCGAACATCAGCTTTTTTTAAAAAAAGGGAAAATGAAACACCGATTAATTTTCCAGGGGGAGGAACCCCCAATTAACGCAGATTGGGGTTTAAAAACCCCGAAAAGCACCTTAAAGGGGCCCCACAAATTTGGGGCCCCCTTTTTTTTTTAAAAAGGGAACCCCCAAAACCCCAGTTCTTAAGTTTAAAACCCAAAACCCTGTCACTAATAACAAACAAAACCTCTTTTTCCGTTTTCCTATAAAGTCCCTTTTTTGAAATTTTTTTTAGCCCCTGAAGATTACCCCCCCAACCCCCAAAAACCCCCAAATCCCCCGAAAAATTCTCCTCTAGGCAAAGGCCGATCCCCAATTTTTGGGGAATGCCCCAAAACAAAAATTTTCTTTTTTTCCCCGTAAAAAAAAAAAAGGCGAAAAAACCCGAAAGGTTTTAGGGGTTTTTAAGAAAAATTTACAACTGCAAAAAACCCGACCACCCTCTTTATTGTCGCCACAAAACAACGCCCAAAAAAAAAATGGGGTCCCAAAAATCCGGTTTTTTTTCCCTTTTTGTCGGGCCCCTTAAAATCGGGGTATATCCGGATGAAAACGACAAAAAGAACTCCCAACCTTCCCAAAAAGGGGCCCAAAAAAAAAAACCCCCCAACTGAGGTCCCCTATCAGAAACAATTTTTAGTAGGGGAAAAACCCTGTAGTCTGACAATTTTTTTGACAAAGGGGCCCTTTGCGAGAGTCTTTGGAGGGCAGTTTATGAAAGGAAAAAAAGTGACACATTTTGCTAAAAAGGGCCAGACCACCCCCAAGACAGTGAAACCCCAGAGGGGGGGGGTCCCGTAAAAAAGTCCAAGCCAAAAAATTCCAAGAGCATAGGGGAAAAACCCAAAGGGGGGAAAAACCCCCAGAGGAGTATGGAAGACTTTTTTTACCCCACACAGTACATTGACGCACCCCTTTTAAAAAACTTCCTTTTGCCATCAAGGCCCCCAAAAAGCGACCCAAAGCCTTGGGCTCGAGATTCCCCCAGACCCGCCCAAAACCCGGGTCAGACACTCAAAAACAAAACCCCTTTTCCCCCCAAAGGGCCCAGGCACAAACAACCTCCCATGGGAGTGTTTTTTGGGGGGATTTTTTCCCGTGCTTTAAGAATTCCTCCAACCAAAAATCCAAAGCAAAAAAACCAACCCCTTCTTTTAAAATGCTCCTCCCCCTCACACCAACCAAGGGGGGAAAAAACTGCGAGAAAGCATCGGCTTTCACTTTTTTTTTCCCCGGGGTGTAAGTAAAGGAAAAAAATTTTAAACCACGAGAAAAACAGGGCCCCCCCAGCCCCGGGGATTTAAGGTTTGGGGAATCAAAAAAGATCAATTTTTTGATCAATAAAACCGAACGGGAAATTCACATTCCCCAAAAAGGGGCCCCCCGTGTTCAAAACGGGGTTTTAAAGGCCAACAATTCCCCTTAACCCCAATTTTAAAAAATTCAGTTAAACTCAGAAAATTTTTTTAAAAAAAAGCACAATGATGT
>JARQOD010000008.1:97954469-98009002 GCA_033576555.1 Oophaga sylvatica | reverse complement strand
GGGCAATGGGAATAGACGGGCAAAGTGCCAGAAAGGGCGAATCTAATTATAGATTTGTCTTTCCTGGGGTGTCTGGGGGCAGATGTTAGTAGCCGGGGGGGGGCAAAAATAATGGTCCCTCTCTGGGCTATTATTATCTGCCCCCACTCACTGGCTTTGTCTGTCTGGTTGCGAAAATAGGGCGGGAGCCCACGCATTTTTTTTCAGCAATTTTACACCTCATATATATATATATACATGTCATTGAATTTGTGACACATATATATATATATATTTATATTTGTAGTTCATACACTTCTACATAGTATAATAGCCGCTAATTCAATTGCCGGCTTTTGTGAAAATGCAGAACCCGACATGAAATGACACTTGGTGTACATAGGGTTAACCATGTCCTTTGCTATCTGATTTGCACAAACAATTACATCAGTCTATGTGTGCAAAATTTCACACCTGTAGGGGTTAATTAAAGGTGTAAATTCGTAGCAAAAAAGTCCGTTTTTTTTACAACGAATTTACACCTTTAATTAACCCCTACAGGTGTGAAATTTTGCACACATAGACTGATTTAATTGTTTGTGCAAATTAGATAGCAAAGGACATGAAAAGACATGGTTAACCCTATGTACACCAAGTGTCATTTCATGTCGGGTGCTTCTGTCTTTTCACAGAAGCCGGCTTTACCCGGCAATTGAATTAGAGGATATTTTACTATGTAGAAGTGTATAAACTATACATATATGTATATATATATGTCACAATGACATGTATATATATATATATGTATTCTATGTGTGTATATTTAGTGTTTACAAGGAAAGAATGGGGTTTTTTTAGTTGCGATATTTTGTTCCCATAGTCTTACATGGGACTTCCGGTATCGGTATCGGGTATCGCCGATATTTTAATGATATCGGCGATACCATTCCGATTCCGATACTTTTGGATATCGGAAAGTATCGCTCAACTCTAGTCACAGGCCTTTTAATTACAGCAGGTTCATCACCCCTCCACAGAGATGTAGATTTTAGTCTGAAAAGAGGATTCATAGGTTCCCATGCAGACAGACTTTTCTAAAGCGAGGATGGGCATTAGTTAGGGACCTGATATACGAGAAGAGCCTTGACGTGGCTATCAGGCTCACATAATTTGGCCATCTTATGCGCTAAGACTTCTCAATTTTTCATATTTCTAAGGTAATGATGTAATTCATTTTTCATATTTTTCATATTTCGTGTTTGCAAGCTATAGCGCTACAGTGTGCTACCTTTTCTTCTTGTATGTATATGAGTTGGTGACTCTGGGTTTAGCACCTGTTCATACTGAATCTTAGTTTGGATTGCCGGTCAGTTTTTTGATATGGCTGCAATTTCACGACATCTCCAACCCTGTCCATCACACTTTTCCACCCACATGTCCCCTCGGGCCTGAACCCGCTTATCAGCATACCCCATGTCCCCAACAGCTGGAACGCTCTTACCGGGAGAGTTCGGCGTCCAGGAACTCTGAAGTGCCGACCACTCAGATGGCTGGTCACGGAGGCAGTCTTTGCTGGCGAAGGCCTTCTCCATCCGGCTGACCAGACAAGTGGCGTCCGGGTGGTCTCGTTGTCCGACCTCCGGCTGTACCTCAGGAGGACGTGCGCGGGTGTAGCGGTCCACTTTCACCTCCTTGACCCCATGAGCAGGGTTGCTGACGGCAGACTCCCAACTGTATTTCCAGTCATGGACTCTCCTGGCACGGACTGCAACCGTAACACCCAGCCGGGCAAGAATCTCCGCTTTCAGCTTGGCATAGTCTCTGCTGTCCTGCTCGCTCAGGTCAGCATAGGCCTTTTGGGGTTCTCCAGTCAGATAGGGTGCGACCATCATGGCCCATTCAGATAGTGGCAGGTTCTCCTTCTCTGCCAGTCCCTCAAATATAGCGAGATATGCCTCCACATCGTCATGAGGCGTCATCTTTTTCAGGGTCCGTCTTACCGCCTTTTTTACAGCGGACAATGCAGGTGACTTTGCAACATTACTTTGGGACGATGCGCTGCAAGTCTTTTGTAGTGCTGCAACCTGCTCAAAAAACAACTGGTTAGTCTCCTGTAGCTGCTGCTGCCACCTCTGCTGGGCCCGCTGCATGCTCTGCAGGTGCTGCAGGCGCTGCCTCTCCATGCTCTGCAGGTGCATGCTCTGCTGGGCCTGGACCAGGTGCTTAATGAGCTCCTTCATACTGTCATCCATGCTGTCAGACTTCTCTGTCTCAACAACGGCAGTATTATGTTGCACTTTAACTTGCGCCATTTATTTATTCAGCTTCTCCAGGCTGTCATCCATACTGTCAGACTTCTCTGTCTTAACAACGGCAGTCTTCACTCAAGACATACACACTCCACAGTCTTTTCCACAGCAATTTCAGCTTTGCTGTGCAGACACTTTTTTTTTTTTTTTCTGCAAACTCTATTAGGGCCACTGTCTCTTTAAGACTGCTCCAACAGACGTTTCTTTTTTCTGACACACTTTTTTTTTCTCTGCTGCTGCTTCAACAGACTTCTCCCTTATTGCTGTCTTTAGCCACTGTGCTGCCCGCATTCTCCACCAATTGTAAGCATTTCAGGGGATATAGCTCTGGGATCGCCGTCTTGGGGAGACGGAGTGGCATAAAGAGTCCATTCACAGACAGCAGTTCTGGTAAAAACTGGCCGCAACCAGTTTTATTAAAGTCCACAGCAAACAGAACATAATCAAAACCAAATCATAAACATAAATCCTGGGCTTCTCCAGCCACTCACTACACATAGATAGATTTCCCTCACTATCAGGGACCAGACTCTAACAGCCTGGGCCAAAACAACACATTATATTCAGCATTTACCAGCATGGAGTTACACAGAGACTCCTCTTAGTGTCTGAAGGCACATCCCACGTCCAGACTTGAGAGAGCTCCCCTCCTATTCAGTAGTTTTGCAGCATGGAGTTTCACAGAGACTACTCCTGTGTCCGGGGTACATCGAGCACCCAGACTAAGACAGCTCCCTCCTGGAGTCTCCTTCTGTGCCTGGACTCCTTGTCCAGACTAAGCGAGCTCTCTGACTGTGTTCCCAGACACCTACTTCTGGTTTCCTAATTAACACCTGAGTGGTTTCAGGCCTGAGCTGCAAGTGTGTACTGAATGGAAGGTGTAGTGACCTTTCTCTACCACTAGGTTTACAAAGCCATACATTTCCCTTATACCAGTCAGCAAAGTACCTAGGTGAAATGTACACCCCATTCACTACATATGCTTTCACTGTCTCACAACGCATACCTATAAAATGCGCATTTCCCGCGGCAGGGAGGTGCGGGATTGCCGCGGCAATTTCCGCGGCAATTCCCGAACGTGTGCACATAGCCTTACTCCAAAAAGACTAGGTGATAGTAAGGACCCCTGAGTGGGGGCTTTTTTTGCTACAAATCTGACATCATGACCAAGAATTTCTTTAAATCTCAAATCCTGATTCAATGTTGGGAGATATTTTTTGATAATACTCACAATATCTTTATATTGAGGACTATATTCTGTTGAAAAAGTTATGCCCGAAAACTGATTCTCATTTTTGTTTTTAGATTTGTATAATAAGGTCTTACGGTCTGTGCTGTCTATCCTAACCTTTGCCTTTTTGAGACACCAATCTGGGTATCCTCTATCTGATAATCTATTAAGGGTTTTATTGCATTCTTTTTCAAAAAAATTTTCGTCAGAACAATTACATTTTATTCTGGTAAGTTCCCCAATCGGTATATTAAATTTCACATGTGGCGGATGGCATGATTGCGCTGCTAAAATGGTGTTACTTGCTGTGGGCTTCCTGAAGGGGGCAATGTTGATTTTATTTCTATCCCAATCCACCTGTAATTTTAAATCCAGAAAATGTATCTCACTTTTATCAAAAAAATATGTAAACTTGATGTTAAAATTATTATGGTTAATATAATCAACAAATGCCATTGCTTCTGACTGAGTCCCCCCCCCATACAAAGAGCAGGTCATCTATAAATCTGCCATACCATTTAATAGAATTACTAAAGGGGTTGTCATCATTATAGAGAAAAAGTTCCTCCCATCTAGACATTACCACATTGGCCAAAACCGGAGAGAATTTAGCCCCCATGCTAACACCGATTTTTTGCAAAAAGAAGCGACCATCAAAACTGAAATAATTATGGGTCAAAAGAAAATTGACAGCAGATATCAAAAATCTTTGCAGTGCTTCTTTTGCATTGAACATAATTTGTTCTGATTTTATGACACGAATAAAAGTTATTTTTTAAGCAATCGAGATTTCCTGTGGATCCTGCTGGAGTTTACCTACTCTGCCATAAAGGCCTGACTGGTGGAGGGCTGCAGTAATAGTTGACTTTGTGGAACTTTCTCTCATCTCCCTACTGCATCTGTGGAGCTCAGCCACAGTGATCTTGGGGCTGTTCTTTACCTCTCTCACCAAAGCTCTTCTCCCACGATTGCTCAGTTTGGCTGGACGACCAGGTCTAAGAAGACTTCTGGTGGTCCCAAACTTCTTCCATTTAAGGATTATGGAGGCCACTGTGCAGAAATTCTTTTGTAACCTTGGCCAGATGTGTGCCTTGCCACAATTCTGTCTCTGAGCTCCTTGGCCAGTTCCTTTGATCTCATGATTCTCATTTGGTCTGACATGCACTGTGAGCTGTGAGGTCTTATATAGACAGGTGTGTGCCTTTACAAATCAAGTGCTATCAGTTTAATTTAACACAGCTGGACTCCAATGAAGGAGTAGAACCATCTCAAAGAAGATAACAAGGAAATGGACAGCGTGTGACTTAAATATGAGTGTCTGAATACTTATGACCATGTGATATTTCAGTTTTTCTTTTTTAATAAATTTGCAAACATTTCTACATTTCTGTTTTTTTCAGTCAACATGGGGTGTAGAGTGTACAATAATGAGAAAAAAATGAACTTTTTTAAATTAACCAAATGGCTGCAATGAAACAAAAAGTGAAAAATTTAAAGGGGTCTGAATGCTTTCCGTACCCTCTGTGTATATATATATAAATGTATATACTATACATATTCACATATGAGCTATATCTTTATGTAATTTCCTTTTTCGAACTGTGAGATGGGATCTATGCATTAAGTTGTTCTACAGTACCAAATAACTTTCATTGCATTATCTGGAATGTTCCTATGACCATGGTTATGTAAATATAGATTTATCCCACTAGTCCTTATGTTTAATCATAATAATACGCAATCCTTTTTATGTTCATTTGTGGAGATATATTTTATGTTTTGCACCTCCACTTGTTCAGAAAGAATCAGTGTAATGTACTGTTAACTTATTTACAAATTATCAACCGGCAAATAGACACTAACTAAAGATTGTGGGATAATTATTACAATAAAACTTTTATTTATCAACTTAATATAAATTGTGTGCTATTTAACCCCTTAACCTCTAAGGGTGGTTTGCACGTTAATGACCGGGCCAATTTTTACAATTCTGACCACTGTCTCTTTATGAGGTTATAACTCTGGAACGCTTCAACGGATCTTCGCGATTCTAAGACTGTTTTCTCTTGACATATTGTACTTCACGTTAGTGGTAAAATTTCTTCGATATAACTTGCGTTTATTTTTGAAAAAAAGCGCAAATATGGCGAAAATTTTGAAAATTTTGCAATTTTCAAACTTTTAATTTTTATTCCCTTAAAACAGAGAAATATGTCACACAAAATAGTTAATAAATAACATTTTCCACATGTCTACTTTACATCAGCACAATTTTGGAACCAAAATTTTTTTTTGTTAGGAAATTATAGGGGTTAAAAGTTGACCAGCGATTTCTCATTTTTACAACAAAATTTACAAAGCCATTTTTTTAGGGACCACCTCACATTTGAAGTCACTTTGAGGGGTCTATATGGCAGAAAATACCCAAAAGTGACACCATTCTAAAAACTGCACCCCTCAAGGTACTCAAAACCACATTCAATAAGTTTATTAACCCTTCAGGTGCTTCACAGGAGCTGAAGCAACTTGGAAGGAAAAAATGAATATTTAACTTTTTAGTCACAAAAATGAACTTTTACAAACTTTTTTTTACTTTCACAACGGTAAAAGGAGAAAATGGACAGATACAGTTGTTGTGCAATTTCTCCTGAGTACGTCAATACCCCATATGTGGGGGAAAACCACTGCTTGGGTGCACGGCCGGTCTCGGAAGGGAAGGAGCGCCGTTTGACTTTTTCAAACCAAAGTTGGCTGGAATTGAGATTGGACGCCATGTCGCGTTTGGAGAGCCCCTGATGCGCCTAAACAGTGGAAACCCCCCACAAGTGACAACATTTTGGAAACTAGACCCCCTATGGAACTTATCTAGATCTGTTGTGAGCACTTTGAACCCCCAAGTGTTTCACAAAAGTTTATAATGCCTGGGTGTGAAAAAAAAAAAACAATTTTGCACAAAAATGATTTTTTATTCCCAATTTTTGATTTTTCCCAAGAAAATTGGACCCCAAAAGTTGTTGTCCAATTTGTCCTGAGTATGCTGCTACCCCATATGTTGGGGGGGGAAACTGTTTGGGCACACGTCAGGGCTTGGAAAGAAAGTAATAACGTTTTGGAATGCAGACTTTGATGGGGGTCATGTTCCATTTGCAGTGCCCCAGATGTGCCTAAACAGTGGAAACCCCTCCACAAGTGACCCCATTTTGGAAACTAGACCCCCTAAGGAACTTATCTAGATCTGTGGTGAGCACTTTGAACCCCCAAATACTTCACACATTTCAGAGTGTTTACTGAAGCTCTCTACAGGACCTGCCGCCGCGTCAGCGTTGGGGGCGTGTTCAGGACTCAGCGCGCTTTTGCAGGTACGCCCACGAATGCACGCCCACCTTCTTCACGAGCGCCTCAGGGCGCGAATATGGCGGCAAAATGGCGGACAATGGCGCCAAAAATCACCAAAAACTGCACACAGGACTCGCAAATTGTAAGCTTCGGATCCTGTTCGTGACGCCAAAAGATGACGCGCACCACATGTGTGTACCAGGGCTATGGGGTACTCGGCACCGAGCCCATGGAAGTCTATGGGGAATGTCACTGGCAGCAGAGCTCGGTCCGTGGCCCTGGGCGGTCATGCAATGGGGAATATTTACAGGGGATTGTAATAATTGTTCGTGACGCCACCTGTGGTTTCTGATCAATTTGACCAGCGCTGCAGGGTGAATCTCTGAGGGGATGTTATGGCAGCTAGATGTTAAATCCCCCACAGGTGGGACTGGTCCCTCAAAGTCTATGGTGGTGCAGGGTGCAGATAAGAAGTCAGTCACACACAATGCAGTCTCTTTCCATACCTTTACTTGTAGATGTTGCAGGTATGTCCCGGGAAGCTGGTCAGGTTGGAGAATGCACATTTAGGGAATTGCTGAGCAGGTTTGAGGCCTCTTTATCCTTGAATCGTGTGTGAATCTTAACCTGCGTGAAGTCAGGTTTAACTCTGAATATGACAGCTTCGCCCTGACAATATTGTGGTGGGGGTCTTCTGTTGGATAGAACTAGTCTTCTGTGCAGGGCCCTGCTAGACTGTTGTCCTTCCTGACCCCGGTTACGTATCGGCACTTAGGGCTACCTTCTGCAACTTGAAGTCCAGCAAGGCCTCCGGTGTATCTTATTACTAGACGTGAATTTCTAGCAACACTTCGGACCCCGGTGTCCGGATAACTAAGTGAAGGTGATCTGTCACCTAGGTCACTTGTCCTTCTTTTACCACTCGCCTGTCGCCCTGCTCTTGCCCTTAACATAAGCACGGTAGCAGTGGTGTAGTCATAAGCTTTCCTTCCAGTGCTCACTGACCTGTTCTCAGTTGCCTCGTTCTAATAACTGCAGTGGTTCCTTTCCTTCCTTCCTTCCAGACCCTGTCCAGAGCAGCTCACAGGACGATTCGTCAGACTGTATACACGCTGTAGCTCTGAGAATTGCTTTCACTTTCTTAGGAACACAAGCAGCTTGTTCTGAGATAACAGTTCCGATTGTAGTTCTGACTAGGCTAGAGTAAATCCGTCTACTCGTACTAGCCTCCATTTCCGTATAAGATGAACTATCTGAGCTCCGTCAGGAATCAGTCTTCACTCCTCTCCCTCCAAGACTCAACTCTCTTCTCCTTCCGTCTGTCTCTGACTGAAACAGAAACTAACTGAACCTCTCTGTCCAAAGACAGGAACTCGAATCCTCCTTCAATCTAGCTCAGACTGAGCTCTGACTAGAATGACTCACTATTGCTACGTCACACTACCAAAAAGTCTGAAATGCCTCTAGTGGCAGTGTTGGGAAATGTGTGATGTGAATGAATTTCAGGCTTTACAATTACCTTTCCTGTGCATTTTCCAGGAGACATGTGTCACACGTAGCTGGGCCACACACTAATATATAGTATATACTGTATTATACACAAATAGGAAACCTGAAAATTATGGCTCCATAAAAAAGTGGTATGAAAAAACAATCTTTTATTAAACAAAAAATGAAACACAAACATATAATAAAGAGAGATACATCGGTACAAATATGAAGGGACAAAAGATGAGGGACCCTCAGTCAACAACCCTATAGGATGATTATTTAAATTGTTGTAAACTAACACACATTGTGCAAATATGACAATTGCTGCACTTAAATGTTCATAAGAGTGCTGCTCATGCAGCTACACTAATAACACATAATGAAATAAATCCCTGATATCCTCAGCAATATCAGATGTGGACAAGGGCACAGTCTCAAGAGGTGTGGACCTCACCTGAGGTAGTTATATACTATTATTGATGGTCTAACAAAATCAGTCATAGCCTAAAACGAGACACCGTCCAATAGACATATGTCTTAAATCAGGCAGCCACACCAATAGCAGACTGTGCAGCCACGGAATGAAAATGTAAACCATCACACTCTGTGCAAATGAAGCAAATAAATATATCATATAGGCCTATCATGGATGTATGATATGGTTGTTTGGAGGGTTTCAGGACTTTAGAATAGTGAGATAAGCCCTATACAGGTCTATTTTGATCGTGATCACATATCTTCCATGACAGAGCACATGTTCAGCCATTCACTTATGTACTGTGACCTCTTTTTGTACTCATTTGTGCATTTATATTCTTTTGAGTAGGAAGGTAATGAATGTTGCCCATAAAAAGATATATTTATTTGCAAGAGGTCCACACCTCTTGAGACTGTGCCCTTGTCCACATCTGATATTGCTGAGGATATCAGGGATTTATTTCATTATGTGTTATTATGAATCGTGGTTGGTATGTGTTAAAGGGGGGGCGGGGGGCCCACTGAGACTCTTTCGCCCGGGGCCCTCCAAAACCTGGAGCCGGCCCTGTTGTCAGCACTATGCGTGACAAGTGTGACCAACCTGTCAATCAGTTTTCCAAGCGATGCTACAGATCGCTTGGAAAACGCTAGCATTCTACAAGCTAATTACGCTTGCAAAACGCTAGTTTTTAGCGGGAATACGCTGTAAGCTTTTCAGGGGATATAGCTCTGGGAACGCCGTCTTGGGGAGACGGAGTGGCATAAAGAGTCCATTCACAGACAGCAGTTCTGGTAAAAACTGGCCGCAACCAGTTTTATTAAAGTCCACAGCAAACAGAACATAATCAAAACCAAATCATAAACATAAATCCTGGGCTTCTCCAGCCACTCACTACACATAGATAGATTTCCCTCACTATCAGGGACCAGACTCTAACAGCCTGGGCCAAAACAACACATTATATTCAGCATTTACCAGCATGGAGTTACACAGAGACTCCTCTTAGTGTCTGAAGGCACATCCCATGTCCAGACTTGAGAGAGCTCCCTCCTATTCAGTAGTTTTGCAGCATGGAGTTTCACAGAGACTACTCCTGTGTCCGGGGTACATCGAGCACCCAGACTGAGACAGCTCCCCTCCTGGAGTCTCCTTCTGTGCCTGGACTCCTTGTCCAGACTAAGCGAGCTCTCTGACTGTGTTCCCAGACACCTACTTCTGGTTTCCTAATTAACACCTGAGTGGTTTCAGGCCTGAGCTGCAAGTGTGTACTGAATGGAAGGTGTAGTGACCTTTCTCTACCACTAGGTTTACAAAGCCATACATTTCCCTTATACCAGTCAGCAAAGTACCTAGGTGAAATGTACACCCCATTCACTACATATGCTTTCACTGTCTCACATATCCCCCCCTCTTCTCCAGACCGGAGGGCTGGTCATCCAGACCGGAGGGCTGGTCAACAATCCAAAAGAGACAGTGAACTCTGGACCAGTCATGGCCCTCATCAGCTTCATCTTCACTATTGTCATCTGTATCTTCACCTGAGCCATAGCCAACATCAGCTTTCTTTTCATCTGAAGCATCCGCACTACCCTGTACCCTCCCAGGCCTATGCTCTCTGCGGGCCTCGGGTATCCTGCACGGTTTCATCTTGACCTTAGGGCCGGGCTCAGTTTCGATATAGTGCCTGGCCAGAGAAGTACGACCCGGCACATCAGAACACTTCTGCTGACTGTTCCTCAGAAACTCACGTACCTCCTGTCCTTGGTGCACTGACCATGTGTCACCAACTATCACAGAAGGTATAGGGGGTTTTTCACTTTTCTCTAGTTCCCCTTGAACCATCTTTAGCACATCTACTTTCTTGAATATCGGTTGACTCATAAAGTCTATTTCACAGACCTTAAGCTCCTCTGCCATGGTCTCTGACCATTTTAAGCTACACTGTTCAAATGATTGGCACTGTAGAAGGAGCTGATCGTTTTTCTTTCTCAGTCCACATAATTCATCCTCTAAATCTTCAGCTGAATTGTAATGTTCTACCGTGACAACAGCATTCTTATATAGAGCCTTAGACTTATTGAGCAGCATTTGCTCTACCACTGAAGAGCTTCCCTGTGTCCTTCCTTTTACTTCATTGACCTTCTCCAGAAGATGCTCATGGCTCTCATCACGCTCCTTTATCACAGTTTGGAGTTTTTTCTGAGAAGTAATCAATTCATCTTGTACCTGTTGGACGTCCTTTATGTCTTCGGCCCCTTCGTCAGGCTCTTCTGGTAGAACATGCTCAGAAGCCCTACCGTCAGTCTTACATTCTACCTCTTCAGTCACATCATTATGGTCTCCAATATCTCCATTTATTCCAGCTTTCAAGTTCTCCTTGATAGCTGCATCTGTATACTCAGAATCCGCCGGATTCTTCTCTTCCACCACGTTCTGTATCCCATCTGAGCTCCCGTGTGTCTGCAGCGGCAACGGAGTGACACATCGCTTTTCCCATTTGTTGGGACGTGGCTCCGATGTAGACTCCATGAAAGTGCTCTTGAGCTCACGAATGCCAGCCTGAGGTCTCAAAATCTCATCTTGTGATTTATCCAGATCCTTGGTGTCACTCGGGAACACTGCTGGGGCTCCGGGCGCCGAACTTCCAGCCTGAGCTTCACGAGTTGCAGCTACTGATCCGGACCGTAACCCGTCCACGCCGCTGTCTTCGGCAGAAACAGATTCCTGGACAGAGTCAGTCCCCATATCTTCAGTCTTGTTCCTCACAGCTTCACTTGAGACCTCAGCTTCTGATGAGGCATCTGGCTTGGTGACTACCACTTCCATGGCTTTTTTCACCTCTGCAACATCTCCCTCAGAGTCCTTGGCACGATGCAGATCCACACCATACATTGATAACTTCTCATTTCCAACAGCTTCTACTTGTGCTGTGTTCAGTTTCAGAGTCCTGCCTTTAAAGCTCAGCTCTCCTCCTTTCACCTTAGTCTTCGCCAGGGAATTGGCCAACTGTAAAACATCTTCAGATGCCATCTCCTGTCCGGCTGTAAGGTCAGCATCAGCTTTCTTCTCAGGACTCTCAACCTCCTCTGCTACCATGCCTTCCTCATTTGCACTGGTTGCTTGATCGTCATCAGATGATTCACTATCACTACCACTATCCCTGTCTGACCCCTTTTTCTCAGCCACATCCGGCTCACTTTCAGGGTTATACAATTCATTCTCATTCGCATCCTGCTCACTTTCAGGCTTATGCAATTCATTCTCATTCACATCCTGCTCACTTTCAGGGTTATACAATTCATTCTCATTTTGATCTGGAACCTTAGTTAACATGTCATCCACAACATTAACTTCACCATCTGGTCCCTGGTTTCCCTCAGGTGGTCCATCAAGTATGTGACTATGTGACAACCCCAGCACTATACTTCTATATAGCTCTAGGAGCTGACTCACGACCTCACCCTGGACTTCAGTGTCCCTATACAACAGGTTATTGTTTAGGGCAACATGAGGAAACCTCTCCTCAGAGCCAGGCTCTTGGGAAACCTCATTTAGAACCCTTATATTTTCCTGGGCCGTTTTAAGAGTGGGGTCTCGCCATTGCTCACTCCCAAAATTGTCACAGGACACAGGTAGGTCAGGGACACTCGGTTCCGAGAACCACCATCCTCATCTTCCAACATCACCTGCAAAGGAATTTCATCTCTATCACAGTCATCATCATTATCAATATCATTATCATGATTATGATCAGTATCATCATCACTATCATGATCATCATTATTACCATTATCAGCATCAGCATCATTATCATGGTCATCATCATTATCATGATCATCATCATCATCATCATTATCATCATCATCATCATTATTATCACATAAGTTTAACGGCCCACTAGCATTGTGTTCCGCCCCTCGGGACTGCGCACCCTCAGTAGGAGCTTCATCACACTGTCCATCAGAAACATTTTTCCCCCAGAGATCCTTAGACCGGGGAAAGTCATTACCCAATATAACGGGGTGCACCAGGTTCTTCACTACCCCCACTTCACATGAAATCTCCCCGCGTTTGGGGATCAAGTCCACGACAATCTCTGGGTAGACTTTGGTGTCTCCATGGATGCACACCACACTCAGGTGTTTATCAGGGATGAAGTCCCTATCAATCAGGCTGTCACATACGGAAGTCACTGGACTCTCTGAGTCCAAGAGGGCCTGTGCTGGGCAGTCCTTTATAACCACCGGGGACACCTGTGGTCCAGTCTCTTCGGCTGAGGTGGACACCCACACAGGTTCTGCGCAGAGAGAGAGGGATCTGCCAACATCACAATACATAGGCTCCCCCTCTATTAGACAGTTGGCTGCAATTTCACGACATCTCCAACCCTGTCCATCACACTTTTCCACCCACATGTCCCCTCGGGCCTGAACCCGCTTATCAGCATACCCCATGTCCCCAACAGCTGGAACGCTCTTACCGGGAGAGTTCGGCGTCCGGGAACTCTGAAGTGCCGACCACTCAGACGGCTGGTCACGGAGGCAGTCTTTGCTGGCGAAGGCCTTCTCCATCCGGTTGACCAGACGAGTGGCGTCCGGGTGGTCTCGTTGTCCGACCTCCGGCTGTACCTCAGGAGGACGTGCGCGGGTGTAGTGGTCCACTTTCACCTCCTTGACCCCATGAGCAGGGTTGCTGACGGCAGACTCCCAACTGTATTTCCAGTCATGGACTCTCCTGGCACGGACTGCAACCGTAACACTCAGCCGGGCAAGAATCTCCGCTTTCAGCTTGGCATAGTCTCTGCTGTCCTGCTCGCTCAGGTCAGCATAGGCCTTTTGGGGTTCTCCAGTCAGATAGGGTGCGACCATCATGGCCCATTCAGATAGTGGCAGGTTCTCCTTCTCTGCCAGTCCCTCAAATATAGCGAGATATGCCTCCACATCGTCATGAGGCGTCATCTTTTTCAGGGTCCGTCTTACCGCCTTCTTTACAGCGGACAATGCAGGTGACTTTGCAACATTACTTTGGGACGATGCGCTGCAAGTCTTTTGTAGTGCTGCAACCTGCTCAAAAAACAACTGGTTAGTCTCCTGTAGCTGCTGCTGCCACATCTGCTGGGCCTGGACCAGGTGCTTAATGAGCTCCTTCATACTGTCATCCATGCTGTCAGACTTCTCTGTCTCAACAACGGCAGTATTATGTTGCACATTAACTTGCGCCATTTATTTATTCAGCTTCTCCAGGCTGTCATCCATACTGTCAGACTTCTCTGTCTTAACAATGGCAGTCTTCACTCAAGACATACACACTCCACAGTCTTTTCCACAGCAATTTCAGCTTTGCTGTGCAGACACTTTTTTTTTTTTCCTGCAAACTCTATTAGGGCCACTGTCTCTTTAAGACTGCTCCAACAGACGTTTCTTTTTTCTGACACACTTTTTTTTTCTCTGCTGCTGCTTCAACAGACTTCTCCCTTATTGCTGTCTTTAGCCACTGTGCTGCCCGCATTCTCCACCAATTGTAAGTTTTTCAGGGGATATAGCTCTGGGATCGCCGTCTTGGGGAGACGGAGTGGCATAAAGAGTCCATTCACAGACAGCAGTTCTGGTAAAAACTGGCCGCAACCAGTTTTATTAAAGTCCACAGCAAACAGAACATAATCAAAACCAAATCATAAACCTAAATCCTGGGCTTCTCCAGCCACTCACTACACATAGATAGATTTCCCTCACTATCAGGGACCAGACTCTAACAGCCTGGGCCAAAACAACACATTATATTCAGCATTTACCAGCATGGAGTTACACAGAGACTCCTCTTAGTGTCTGAAGGCACATCCCACGTCCAGACTTGAGAGAGCTCCCCTCCTATTCAGTAGTTTTGCAGCATGGAGTTTCACAGAGACTACTCCTGTGTCCGGGGTACATCGAGCACCTAGACTGAGACAGCTCCCCTCCTGGAGTCTCCTTCTGTGCCTGGACTCCTTGTCCAGACTAAGCAAGCTCTCTGACTGTGTTCCCAGACACCTACTTCTGGTTTCCTAATTAACACCTGAGTGGTTTCAGGCCTGAGCTGCAAGTGTGTACTGAATGGAAGGTGTAGTGACCTTTCTCTACCACTAGGTTTATAAAGCCATACATTTCCCTTATACCAGTCAGCAAAGTACCTAGGTGAAATGTAACCCCCATTCACTACATATGCTTTCACTGTCTCACAACGCATACCTATAAAATGCGCATTTCCCGCGGCAGGGAGGTGCGGGATTGCCGCGGCAATTTCCGCGGCAATTCCCGAACGTGTGCACATAGCCTTACTCCAAAAAGACTAGGTGATAGTAAGGACCCCTGAGTGGGGGCTTTTTTTGCTACAAATCTGACATCATGACCAAGAATTTCTTTAAATCTCAAATCCTGATTCAATGTTGGGAGATATTTTTTGATAATACTCACAATATCTTTATATTGAGGACTATATTCTGTTGAAAAAGTTATGCCTGAAAACTGATTCTCATTTTTGTTTTTAGATTTGTATAATAAGGTCTTACGGTCTGTGCTGTCTATCCTAACCTTTGCCTTTTTGAGACACCAATCTGGGTATCCTCTATCTGATAATCTATTAAGGGTTTTATTGCATTCTTTTTCAAAAAATTTTTCGTCAGAACAATTACATTTTATTCTGGTAAGTTCCCCAATCGGTATATTAAATTTCACATGTGGCGGATGGCATGATTGCGCTGCTAAAATGGTGTTACTTGCTGTGGGCTTCCTGAAGGGGGCAATGTTGATTTTATTTCTATCCCAATCCACCTGTAATTTTAAATCCAGAAAATGTATCTCACTTTTATCAAAAAAATATGTAAACTTGATGTTAAAATTATTATGGTTAATATAATCAACAAATGCCATTGCTTCTGACTGAGTCCCCCCCCCATACAAAGAGCAGGTCATCTATAAATCTGCCATACCATTTAATAGAATTACTAAAGGGGTTGTCATCATTATAGAGAAAAAGTTCCTCCCATCTAGACATTACCACATTGGCCAAAACCGGAGAGAATTTAGCCCCCATGCTAACACCGATTTTTTGCAAAAAGAAGCGACCATCAAAACTGAAATAATTATGGGTCAAAAGAAAATTGACAGCAGATATCAAAAATCTTTGCAGTGCTTCTTTTGCATTGAACATAATTTGTTCTGATTTTATGACACGAATAAAAGTTATTTTTTAAGCAATCGAGATTTCCTGTGGATCCTGCTGGAGTTTACCTACTCTGCCATAAAGGCCTGACTGGTGGAGGGCTGCAGTAATAGTTGACTTTGTGGAACTTTCTCTCATCTCCCTACTGCATCTGTGGAGCTCAGCCACAGTGATCTTGGGGCTGTTCTTTACCTCTCTCACCAAAGCTCTTCTCCCACGATTGCTCAGTTTGGCTGGACGACCAGGTCTAAGAAGACTTCTGGTGGTCCCAAACTTCTTCCATTTAAGGATTATGGAGGCCACTGTGCAGAAATTCTTTTGTAACCTTGGCCAGATGTGTGCCTTGCCACAATTCTGTCTCTGAGCTCCTTGGCCAGTTCCTTTGATCTCATGATTCTCATTTGGTCTGACATGCACTGTGAGCTGTGAGGTCTTATATAGACAGGTGTGTGCCTTTACAAATCAAGTGCTATCAGTTTAATTTAACACAGCTGGACTCCAATGAAGGAGTAGAACCATCTCAAAGAAGATAACAAGGAAATGGACAGCGTGTGACTTAAATATGAGTGTCTGAATACTTATGACCATGTGATATTTCAGTTTTTCTTTTTTAATAAATTTGCAAACATTTCTACATTTCTGTTTTTTTTCAGTCAACATGGGGTGTAGAGTGTACAATAATGAGAAAAAAAATGAACTTTTTTAAATTAACCAAATGGCTGCAATGAAACAAAAAGTGAAAAATTTAAAGGGGTCTGAATGCTTTCCGTACCCTCTGTGTATATATATATAAATGTATATACTATACATATTCACATATGAGCTATATCTTTATGTAATTTCCTTTTTCGAACTGTGAGATGGGATCTATGCATTAAGTTGTTCTACAGTACCAAATAACTTTCATTGCATTATCTGGAATGTTCCTATGACCATGGTTATGTAAATATAGATTTATCCCACTAGTCCTTATGTTTAATCATAATAATACGCAATCCTTTTTATGTTCATTTGTGGAGATATATTTTATGTTTTGCACCTCCACTTGTTCAGAAAGAATCAGTGTAATGTACTGTTAACTTATTTACAAATTATCAACCGGCAAATAGACACTAACTAAAGATTGTGGGATAATTATTACAATAAAACTTTTATTTATCAACTTAATATAAATTGTGTGCTATTTAACCCCTTAACCTCTAAGGGTGGTTTGCACGTTAATGACCGGGCCAATTTTTACAATTCTGACCACTGTCTCTTTATGAGGTTATAACTCTGGAACGCTTCAACGGATCTTCGCGATTCTAAGACTGTTTTCTCTTGACATATTGTACTTCACGTTAGTGGTAAAATTTCTTCGATATAACTTGCGTTTATTTTTGAAAAAAAGCGCAAATATGGCGAAAATTTTGAAAATTTTGCAATTTTCAAACTTTTAATTTTTATTCCCTTAAAACAGAGAAATATGTCACACAAAATAGTTAATAAATAACATTTTCCACATGTCTACTTTACATCAGCACAATTTTGGAACCAAAATTTTTTTTTGTTAGGAAATTATAGGGGTTTAAAAGTTGACCAGCGATTTCTCATTTTTACAACAAAATTTACAAAGCCATTTTTTTAGGGACCACCTCACATTTGAAGTCACTTTGAGGGGTCTATATGGCAGAAAATACCCAAAAGTGACACCATTCTAAAAACTGCACCCCTCAAGGTACTCAAAACCACATTCAATAAGTTTATTAACCCTTCAGGTGCTTCACAGGAGCTGAAGCAACTTGGAAGGAAAAAATGAATATTTAACTTTTTAGTCACAAAAATGAACTTTTACAAACTTTTTTTTACTTTCACAACGGTAAAAGGAGAAAATGGACAGCTACAGTTGTTGTGCAATTTCTCCTGAGTACGTCAATACCCCATATGTGGGGGAAAACCACTGCTTGGGTGCACGGCCGGTCTCGGAAGGGAAGGAGCGCCGTTTGACTTTTTCAAACCAAAGTTGGCTGGAATTGAGATTGGACGCCATGTCGCGTTTGGAGAGCCCCTGATGCACCTAAACAGTGGAAACCCCCCACAAGTGACAACATTTTGGAAACTAGACCCCCTATGGAACTTATCTAGATCTGTTGTGAGCACTTTGAACCCCCAAGTGTTTCACAAAAGTTTATAATGCCTGGGTGTGAAAAAAAAAAACAATTTTGCACAAAAATGATTTTTTATTCCCCAATTTTTGATTTTTCCCAAGAAAATTGGACCCCAAAAGTTGTTGTCCAATTTGTCCTGAGTATGCTGCTACCCCATATGTTGGGGGGGGAAACTGTTTGGGCACACGTCAGGGCTTGGAAAGAAAGTAATAACGTTTTGGAATGCAGACTTTGATGGGGGTCATGTTCCATTTGCAATGCCCCAGATGTGCCTAAACAGTGGAAACCCCTCCACAAGTGACCCCATTTTGGAAACTAGACCCCCTAAGGAACTTATCTAGATCTGTGGTGAGCACTTTGAACCCCCAAATACTTCACACAAGTTTATAATGCCCGGGCATGAAAATAAAAAATCCTATTTTTTTCCCATAAAAAATATCTTTTAGTCACCAATTTTTTATTTTCCCAAGGGTAACAGGAGAAATTGGACCACAAATGTTGTTGTCCAATTTGTCCTGAGTATGCTGATACCCCATATGTTGGGGGGAACCACTGTTTGGGCGCACGGCAGAGCTCGGAATGAAAGGAGCGCCATTTGACTTTTTCCAACCAAAATTGGCTGGAATTGAGATTGGACGCCATGTTGCATTTGGATAGCCCCTGATGTGCCCAAACAGTGGAAACCCCTCACAAGTGACCCCATTTTAGAAACTAGACCCCCTAAGGAACTTATCTAGATCTGTGGTGAGCAATTTGAACCTCCAAGCGCTTCACAGAAGTTTATAACGTAGAGCTGTAAAATTAAAAAATCATATTTTTTCCACAAAAATGATCTTTTCACCCCAATTTTTATTTTCCCAAGGGTAACAAGAGCCCACAAGTTATTGTGCAATTTGTCCTGAGTACGCTGATACCCCATATGTGGGGGTAAACCACTGTTTGGGTGCATGGCAGAGCTCGGAAGGGAAGGAGCACCGTTTGACTGTTTCAAAGCAGAGTTGGCTGGTCGCCATGTCATGTTTGGAGAGCCCCTGATGTGCCTAAACAGTGGAAACCCCCCACAAATGACACCATTTTGGAAACTAAACCCCTCAAGGAACTTATCTAGATGTGTGGTGAGAACCTTGAACCCCCAGGTGTTTCACTAAAGTTTATAACGCCCGAGCATGAAAATAAAAAAATCTATTTTTTTCCACAAACATGGTATTTTAGTCCCCAACTTTTTATTTTCCCAAGGGTAACAGGAGAAATTGGACCCCAAAAGTTGTTGTCCAATTTGTCCTGAGTACGCTGATACCCAATATGTGGGAGAAAACTACTGTATGGGCACACGTCGGGGCTCGGAAGGGAAGTAGTGACGTTTTGGATTGCAGACTTTGATGGAATGGTCTGCAGGCGTCATGTCTCATTTGGAGAGCCCCTGATGTGCCTAAACAGTGGAAACCCCCCACAAGTGACCCCATTTTGGAAAATAGACCCCCCAAGGAACTTATATAGATGTGTGGTGAGCGCTATGAACCCCCAAGTGCTTCACAGAAGTTTATAACGTACAGCCGTAAAAACAAAAAAATCATTTTTTTTTTACAGAAATGATTTTTTCACCCCCAATATTTTATTTTTACAAGGGTAACAGATGAAATTGGACCCCAAAAGTTGTTTTCCAAATTGTCCTGAGTACGCTGATACCCCATATGTGGGAGAAAACTACTGTATGGGCACACGTTGGGGCTCGGAAGGGAAGTAGTAACATTTTGGATTGCAGACTTTGATGGAAAGGTCTGGGGTGTCATGTCGCGTTTGGAGAGCCCCTGATGTGCCTAAACATTGGAAACCCCACACAAATGACCCCATTTTGGAAACTAGACCACCAAGGAACTTATCTAGATATGTGGGGAGAATTTTGAACCCCCAAGTGCTTCACAGAAGTTTATAACGTTGAGCCATAAAAATAAAAAAATCATAATTTTTTTCCGCAAAAATGATATTTTCACCCCAATTTTTTTTTACAAGGGTAACAGAAGAAATTAGACCCCAAGAGTTATTTTGCAATTTGTCCTTAGTACGCTGATACCCCATATGTGGGGGTAAACTACTGTTTGCGCGCATGGCAGAGGTCAGAAGGGAAGGAGCATCGCTTTACTTTTTCAACGCAGAATTGGCTGGAATTGAGATCAGACGCCATGTCACATTTGGAGAGCCCCTGATGTGCCTAAACAGTGGAAACCCCCCAATTCTAACTCCAACCCTAACCCCAACACACCCCTAACCCTAATCATTACCCTAACCCTAACACACCCCTAACTCTAATCCCAACCCTAACCCTAATCTCAACCCTAACCCTAATTCTAACTTTAGCCCCAGCCCTAACCCTAACTTTAGCCCCAACCCTAACCCTAACCCTAACGGGAAAATGGTAATAAATAGATTTTTTTAAGTTTATTCTTTTTCCCTAACTAAGGTGATAATAAGGGGGGTTTGATTTACTATTTATAGCGGGTTTTTATGATTGGCAGCTGTCACGCTAAAAGACGCTTTTTATTGCAAAAAAATAGTTTTTGCATCACCACATTTTGAGAGCTATAATTTTTGCATATTTTGGCCCACAGAGTCAAGTGAGGTCTTATTTTTTGCGGTACGAGTTGACGTTTTTATTGGTACCATTTTTGGGCACGTGACAGTTTTTGATCACTTTTTATTACAATTTTTGGGAGGTTAGAATGAACAAAAATCAGCAATTCATGAATTTCTTTTGGGGGGCGTTTATACCGTTCCGCGTGTGGTAAAATTGATAAAGCAGTTTTATTTTTCGGGTCAGTATGATTACGGAGATACCTCATTTATATAATTTTTTAATGTTTTGGCGCTTTTATACAATAAAAACAATTTTATATAAAAAATAATTATTTTTGCATCGCTTTATTCTGCGAGCTATAACTTTTTTATTTTTTTACTGATGATGCTGTATGGCAGCTCGTTTTTTACGGGACAAGATGATGTTTTCAGCGGTACCATGTTTATTTATATCCATCTTTTTGATCGCGTGTTATTCCACTTTTTGTTCGGCGGTGTCATGATAAAGCATTGTTTTTTTGCTTTGTTTTTATTTTTTATTTTTTAAACGGTTCGCTAAAGAGGTTAACTAATGGGTCAGTTTTATAGGGCTGGTCGTTATGGACGCGGCGATACCAAATATGTGTACTTATTATTGTTTTTTGTTTTTTTATTTAGATGAAGAAATGAATTTATTGGGGAATATTTTTTTTTTTTTTAACACTTGTTATTTTTATTTTTTTTACTTTTTTACTTTGTCCCAGGGTGGGACATCACTGTATAATACCAGATCGCTGGTGTGACAGTGTGCACAGCACTCTGTCACACCAGCGATCGCTCTGGCACTGCTGCAGGCTTCTCAGTGCCTGCTCTCAGGAGGAAGGACCCCGGCGCCATCTTGGATCTGGAGTCCTGCAGGGAGGAGGGACCCTCGGAACAGTGCGACACATCGCGCTGTTCTGATGGTCTCAGGGAAGCACGCAGGGAGCCCCCTCCCTGCGAGATGCTCCCCTGTGCCCCCAGTACACCGCGATCGTGTTTGATCACGGTGTGCCAGGGGTTAATGTGCCGGAGCGGTCCGTGACCGCTCCTGGCTCATAGTGCCGGGTGTCAGCTGTGATAATCATCTGACACCCGGCCGTGATCGGCTGCGCTCCCCCCGGGAGCGCATCCGATCGCATGGGACGTACTATCCCGTCCCTGGTCATACGGGCCCAGGTACCATGGACGGGATAGTACGTCCGATGGCAGAAAGGGGTTAAAACCACAATGTTTGTATTGTTCACTAGGTAAATTTCTGTTAGTCGTGAGCTCTCAATTTATTTCCAGTTGGGTAATCCTTTAACAGTCCCTTTGTGGGCTCATTAATTAATATAGCATTGTTTTTAAATAATAGTGAATGGTCTACCAGAAGACTTCTTTTCCAGGTTCATAACTTTAATTATATTATACAACTACTTCAATTAAACCCACTAGATAATATGGAATTAACTGACTTTATTATTCCCACTGGCTAATTATTATACTAGACTCTGGTTGTCAATCCATTTCTGAATATTCTCTCATTGACGGTCATAATAACCACTTATGTCTTGTAGGATTCACTGATCTAATTACCCAATCTATCTAAATGTCCTAATGTGACAACTGTTATGTAGTCCTTAGGACTATTAATTCTAGTAACTCTTTGCAGAGTGTGGCCACGGACCACCACTTATTGCATATCATGAACCACTTCAAACAATTGCTTTTAAAATGTGTAACCAGCTTCCTTCCCAGCATGTTTCACCATTACTGGCATCTTCAGGGGAATGAGGCTGTAATGGCCACTGGGCGACAATCTGAGATTTCAACCAGTAGAACTTTAGACAGAAATACAGGGACTAAACGCAAAAGTGGTCCTAGAATAAATCAAAAACATAGGAAAAGAGTAGAAATGGCGTGCACTCAGGAAATATGATGGAGGTGCTGGTGAATTGGACCTAAGTGGTACCAATGACAATGAAAAGGGGTAGATTCACCGCACACTCAAATTGATGATCATGCAAGAAAAATTTATTTATATAACAGTATCCAATCCAAGGAGACAAATGTCAGTGCCGTATCAAATAAACGTATAATATACAGATACCCAACGTTTCGGCCCTCCAGGGCCTTACTCATGGGTTACTAAAGGAAACAAGTCAAGAGAATAAAGTGTGAGACAAATATATACAGTGACAAGATAAGGTAAATATACAATATGTATAAGTAGTAGACATGGACTGACTAATATATAGCACATTGAATATATGAAATAAATATTGGTCCAGGTATTGAAAAAGTGACAAGGTCTCTAAGATACATCACTTGGCTAATGACTAATGTAGACACAAGAAAATTACTCATAATGATATAACTAAAACAGCACAGTCGTATGGAGAACACAGGGATCATATAGTTTTTACCTTAATAATACGAGTACAACAGAGAGCTGGCACTTAATGACGATATAGAGCTCCTGGTTAAATTCTTTGTGGCACAAAAGATGCTGTAAGTGATTTTAAAGTCTATGATTAATAGTTCAGAAAAGAACAACTTTGATATTGGTCACTACATTAAAACTACAGCGTTTACCTGTATGAGGTAAAGGGTAGGATAAGGTATGTCCTAGATGTAGTCTGAGAGTGCCCTAGTTGAAAAGTCAGTGGCCTATTTGTAGAATATAAACAGTTACAGGAATTGAAACCAGACAGAGGAGGGGAATAGCATAAAAAATTGGTCATACCTTGTCAATCAATGAAATGGGGTAAAGGCGGCGCTTCAGCGTCCTGCCTGTGAGTTGCTAATGTGTATGGCCTGTTCAGAGGAGTATAAGGTTCAAATGAGAGATGCACTAATTTGGTAATGAGGCGGTCATAAAAATGTAGGAGACATACCGTCAAGAGTTGCTGCTGTGATACGTCGGCAGCGCTCCCGCGCCTTGCCTCGTCAGCTGGGTGGCCGAGTGATAATGTAGTGTTAGGAGGGGTTTATAAGTGGCGCCGTGTAACGCCGGACCGGATGTGCATCATCCGGACCGGAAGTGACACGGCGTCCACTATCTGAGGTGCCTGCGCATGCGCAGATGCGTTGGCAACCGCCATCTTGTTGGTGGGCAAAGAAATATAGTGGCAAAAGGCCAATAATGATTGCGCATGCGCGATGGTGGCGACAGGCGCCATGTTTTTGGTGGGAAAAGGAGCTAAAGAGAAAAGAGCAACGCAAACTGTATATGTGCTGTATTGAGATAACTAGTAAGAAGCAGGGGTATGAGAGGTACGATAATACATGGATACAAGAGAATATAGAAAAGGCCTGAGGGAGATTATATAAACAGAATAAGCTTAGGAATATGGGATGGAAAGATATAAATGAAGGAAAAGATAAAAGAATATACAAATGAAGATAAAAAATTGTTCAAAAAAATAAAAAATGAAAAGAAGAAAACTTGAAAAAAATGAAAAATAAAGATAAAAACTAAAAAATGGAGAAAAGGTACAAACTAAAAGATGAAAATAAAAAATAAAAATACAAATAAAAAGAGGGGAATTATGAAAAATCACTAATGCCAATGAGAAACAATGAAAATAAAAATAAAATAAAAATAGAAAAAATTCTGTAAATGAATAATTGAGGGAAAAAAATGAAAAACAAAATAAAAGTAAAAAATAAAAAATAAAATTCAAAAATAAAAAATGGAAGAGAAAACGGTGTGACTTACCGATCAAAGAGGAGAATCAGCGTGTCTGAAAAAAATGGTACAGATATTAGACAAAAGTTCAGAATTAGATTATAAAAGCCAATCCATTTCCCTATTGAGGCCTCTGGGTGACAGTGTGTCTAACCTGTGTATCCAGTAGCTTTCTCTTAGTTTTAGTAGTCTCACACGATTCCCTCCTCTTCTAGATTTTGGTATATGCTCAATAATTTGATATTTTAATTGCGCCACAGTATGTTTGAATTTCGAGAAATGTTCCGGTAATGGTAACCAGGTCTTACCACAACAGATCGTTGATTTATGGCTTGCTATTCTGTCTTTCACGTGTTGAGTGGTCTCACCCACGTACAGGAGGCCACACGGACATTTGATGACATATACGACGAAATTAGAGTTACAGGTATAGTATCCATGGATAGGAAACGACTTGCCTGTACGTGGGTGAGTCACCGTGTCAGATCTAATAATGTTTGAGCAAGATGCACAGTTCAAGCATGGAAAAGTGCCGTGACGACGTGTGGTAAGTTGGCTTTGGATTAAATTAGGGCGAGAGCTCCCAATGTCGGCACGTACTAATTTATCTTTGATGTTCGTGGCTCTTTTGTTGCACATCAGTGCAGGTACCTTAAACGCTTCAATGGAAGGATATGCCCTAGACAACAGCGACCAATGTTTCCGTATAATAAAATGTACTTTCGACATCAGCGGATGATACGTGTGGACGAAGGGTATTCTCTCTGTTTTGGTTGGAATAGGGTCAATAGGTGGCAGATTTAGAACACAAGATTTTTCCTGTTCTAGGAGCCTGGGGGGGTAGTTCCTTTCTTTGAATTTTTGTAATGATTCATCTAAGCGTCTAGTGACAATCCTTGAAATGCGTGTGAATTGCGACCGACGTAGGCTATCTTTGGTCGGTCTGGGATGGCTACTCGAATAATGTAGTAGACTGTTACAATCAGTCAGTTTGGTGTAAAGATCCGTTGTTAGAACACCTAGAATATCCTTTTGTACCAATGTATCCAAAAAGGGGATAGTGTTTGAATCATACTGCATAGTGAATTGAAGATCTGGGTCTAGGGAATTCAAATATGAATGAAACGTATTCAATGACTCAGAAGTGCCTGACCAAATAAAGAAAATATCATCAATGTACCTGTGGTAGCATTGAATTGATTCATTATAGGCTTCAGTAGGGTATATGAAATTTGACTCAAAATCGTGCATGTATGCATTTGCATAGGCTGGCGCTACGTTACTACCCATGGCAGTCCCACGTAGTTGTAAGTAATAGGTGTCTTCAAATAAAAAATAGTTCTCATGTAACACCATAGTAAGGAGATCTATACAAAACTGAATGGATTCCTGGGACATAGTAGATGTCTCAAGTAGAGTTTTTGAGGCTCGTATGCCTTTAGTGTGAGAGATGGACGTATATAGGCTGGTAATATCCATTGTTACTAGTAGACTATCTGGAGAAGATGTTTTGAAATTCTTAATAATTCTTAAGAAATGCCCAGTATCTAATAGGAATGAATGAGTGGTCTTAACCAGTGGTGTCAGAACCTTTTCAAGGAAGACTGATAGCGGTGAAAGTACTGAATCGGTTGATGCTACGATGGGCCTACCGGGGGGATTAATGAGAGACTTGTGGATCTTGGGTAGGATATAAAAAACCGGAATGCTAGGATGTAGATTTGTAAGGAATGTCACGTTTTTTTTGTCAATGGTATTGTTATCAAGGTAAGTTCTAAGTAGGGATTGGATCTGACGATTGATCTCAAAAGTAGGGTCACCTGGGAGTGTTCGGTAAGTATGAGAATCAGAGAGTTGTCTCTTTATCTCCCTAATATAGAGGGAGCGTTCCAAAATGACGGTCGCGCCCCCTTGTCAGCGGGTTTGATGACAATGGTTTTATTATTACGTAATGCTACCAATGCCTGATTCTCGGATGGCGTCAAATTATTGTGATATGGAAAAAAACCAAGTCGTTGTTCATGAGTTAATGATTTAACATCGCGGTCTACGAAAGAGATAAACGTCTCTGCGGCAAGTGCAGTCTGCGGCGGGTTAAATGAACTTGGGTTGCGTAGTCCCAAGTTGTCGATGGAACATTCTGCTACGGAGATATTCGCACTGGGGGACATTTCAATCCCGGAGGTGTCCATCTTAGTCCCGAAGTACGTTTTGAGTCTAACCGTGCGATAGAACGTTGGAGGTCCTTCTCCAGCTGGAAGGCATCCCAGTTGGGAGTGGGACAGAATGATAGTCCTTTTTGTAATACACTAAGTTCGGCAGGGGAGAGTGTATGATTCGAAATATGATCACCAGGTTCGACGGTGTCTTACCTGAGACCTGGTTGCCATTCTTTCGCCTCGATCGTCGCGTCTGTCGATGCGATGTAGTCCTCCCCTGCGGCCTTGACCTAAAAAATGGGACCTCGTAGAGCCAGTAGAAGAGTCGCTTTCTGTACTGAATGAACCCAGTCTTCGGTTCGGTTGAAGACGCCAGGTATTCGGTCCAGAATAGTCGTTCCATCTTCTTTTCATTTTTTATTTTTTGAACAATTTTTTATCTTCATTTGTATCTTCTTTTATCTTTTCCTTCATTTATATCTTTCCATCCCATATTCCTAAGCTTATTCTATTTATATAATCTCCCTCAGGTCTTTTCTATATTCTCTTGTATCCATGTATTATCGTACCTCTCATACCCCTGCTTCTTACTAGTTATCTCAATACAGCACATATACAGTTTGCGTTGCTCTTTTCTCTTTAGCTCCTTTTCCCACCAAAAACATGGCGCCTGTCGCCACCATCGCGCATGCGCGATCATTATTGGCCTTTTGCCACTATATTTCTTTGCCCACCAACAAGATGGCGGTTGCCAACGCATCTGCGCACGCGCAGGCACCTCAGATAGTGGACGCCGTGTCACTTCCGGTCCGGATGATGCACATCCGGTCCGGCGTTACACGGCGCCACTTATAAACCCCTCCTAACACTACATTATCACTCGGCCACCCAGCTGACGAGGCAAGGCGCAGGAGCGCCGCCGACGTATCACAGCAGCAACTCTTGACGGTATGTCTCCTACATTTTTATGACCGCCTCATTACCAAATTAGTGCAGTCTCTCATTTGAACCTTATACTCCTCTGAACAGGCCATACACATTAGCAACTCACAGGCACGACGCTGAAGCGCCGCCTTTACCCCATTTCATTGATTGACAAGGTATGACCAATTTTTTATGCTATTCCCCTCCTCTGTCTGGTTTCAATTCCTGTAACTGTTTATATTCTACAAATAGGCCACTGACTTTTCAACTAGGGCACTCTCAGACTACATCTAGGACATACCTTATCCTACCCTTTACCTCATACAGGTAAACGCTGTAGTTTTAATGTAGTGACCAATATCAAAGTTGTTCTTTTCTGAACTATTAATCATAGACTTTAAAATCACTTACAGCATCTTTTGTGCCACAAAGAATTTAACCAGGAGCTCTATATCGTCATTAAGTGCCAGCTCTCTGTTGTACTCGTATTATTAAGGTAAAAACTATATGATCCCTGTGTTCTCCATACGACTGTGCTGTTTTAGTTATATCATTATGAGTAATTTTCTTGTGTCTACATTAGTCATTAGCCAAGTGATGTATCTTAGAGACCTTGTCACTTTTTCAATACCTGGACCAATATTTATTTCATATATTCAATGTGCTATATATTAGTCAGTCCATGTCTACTACTTATACATATTGTATATTTACCTTATCTTGTCACTGTATATATTTGTCTCACACTTTATTCTCTTGACTTGTTTCCTTTAGTAACCCATGAGTAAGGCCCTGGAGGGCCGAAACGTTGGGTATCTGTATATTATACGTTTATTTGATAAGGCACTGACATTTGTCTCCTTGGATTGGATACTGTTATATAAATAAATTTTTCTTGCATGATCATCAATTTGAGTGTGCGGTGAATCTACCCCTTTTCAAAAACATAGGAAAAACTTTCCTCAAAGCATGGATCAGGCTAACAAGAGACAATTTTCCATCAAACAAAAATACAAATTGATTCCAATGGGCTGAACACTCCAGCTAATATAAGGTAGGTTCAGATGCCATAATGGTCAGTCATCCACATATCTGATTGGTGATCAGACATGTCAATCATTATGCTTAGCCCGTTAGATTTGTCGTATTCTGAAATGGACTCACCTATCCAACCAAAAGGTCCTTCCAGGTAATCTCATTGACATCTGTCCAATTGGAGATTGGCGCCATCACAGAGCCAATTGGGATCCCTTTCCAGGTCATCAATACAAAGCAGATGTAGGATTAGTGTCCTAAGATCACATGATGGTCCTTTACACTTGCGCCTTTGATCCCAGTAGCAAATTTAGGAAAAGGACCTTCAGGTCAAATGACAGGCATCAGCACATGCACATTTGATCATAACAATATTCAATAGAAGATTCTGTCAAATATCAGGTAAACTGGCCTGCAGCACTTATGTATTCTAACTTTATCGATCTCCAATTTGATGACCTGCTGCGCTGGTCTTGCTAAATCTACACTTACAGTGAATGAAATAATTATTTGATCCCTTGCTGATTTTGTAAGTTTTCCCACTGACAAAGACATGAACAGTCTATAATTTTAAGGGTAGGTTAATTTTAACATTGAGAGATAGAATATCATAAATAAAATCCAGAAAATATCATTGTATAAATTATATAAATTTATTTGCATTTTGCAGTAAGAAATCAGTATTTGATCCCTTTGACAAACAAGACTTAATACTTGGTGGCAAAATCCTTGTTGGCAAGCACAGCAGTCAGATATTTTTTGTAGTTGATGATGAGGTTTGCGCACATGTCAGGAGGAATTTTGGTCCACTCCTCTTTGCAGATCATCTCTAAATCATTAAGATTTTGAGGCTGTCGCTTGGCAACTTGGAGCTTAATGACCATGACCTTAATGTGCTTCTTTTTGAGCCACTCCTTTGTTGCCTTGGCTGTATGCTTTGGGTCATTGTCTTGCTGGAAGACCCAGCCACGACTAGAGTTGAGCGATACTTTCCGATATCCTAAAGTATCGGAATCGGAATGGTATCGCCGATATCACTAAAATATCGGCGATACCCGATACCGATACCGGAAGTCCCATGTAAGTCTATGGGAACAAAATATCGCAACTAAAAAAAAACCCATTCTTTCCTTGTAAACACTAAATATACACACATAGAATACATATATATATATATACATGTCATTGTGACATATATATATACATATATGTATAGTTTATACACTTCTACATAGTAAAATATCCTCTGATTCAATTGCCGGGTAAAGCCGGCTTCAGTGAAAAGACAGAAGCACCCGACATGAAATGACACTTGGTGTACATAGGGTTAACCATGTCTTTTCATGTCGTTTGCTATCTGATTTGCACAAACAATTAAATCAGACTATGTGTGCAAAATTTCACACCTGTAGGGGTTAATTAAAGGTGTAAATTCGTTGTAAAAAAAACGGACTTTTTTGCTACGAATTTACACCTTTAATTAACCCCTACAGGTGTGAAATTTTGCACATGGTCTGATTTAATTGTTTGTGCAAATTAGATAGCAAAGGACATGAAAAGACATGGTTAACCCTATGTACACCAAGTGTCATTTCATGTCGGGTTCTGCATTTTCACAAAAGCCGGCAATTGAATTAGCGGCTATTATACTATGTAGAAGTGTATGAACTACAAATATAAATATATATATATATGTGTCACAAATTCAATGACATGTATATATATATATGAGGTGTAAAATTGCTGAAAAAAAATGCGTGGGCTCCCGCCCTATTTTCGCAACCAGACAGACAAAGCCAGTGAGTGGGGGCAGATAATAATAGCCCAGAGAGGGACCATTATTTTTGCCCCCCCCGGCTACTAACATCTGCCCCCAGACACCCCAGGAAAGACAAATCTATAATTAGATTCGCCCTTTCTGGCACTTTGCCCGTCTATTCCCATTGCCCTGTAGCGGTGGCGAATGGGTTAATATGGGGTTAAAGCCACCTTGCTATTGAAAGGTGACCTTAAGCCAGGTTAATAATTGAGAGCTGTCAATTAGACAACTATCAATTATTAATCCTATTGCATGAAATAAAAATAAAACACACACACTTTAATTAAAAATCATTTTAATGAAATAAAGACACATGTTTTTGACCATCTTTTATTTTACTGCAAAAACCATTTCCTGTAATAAAAATAAAATAAAAAAGCAAAATTATTCTTACCTATCCCATGCACAGTCAGGTCCCACGGTGTAATCCTTCAGAAAGGGTTAATGTTTACTGCAGGGACCGCAGCTAATGCTGCAGCCTCACAGTAAACCCCAAATGAATGAGTTCCTCTCCTGCCTGACAGGAGAGTAAAGGCTGGGTGTCACATAACGATACACCAGCGATCCCGACAACGATATGCACTTGTCAGGATCGCTGGTGTATCGCTACATGATTGCTGCTGAGCTGCCAAACAGGCAGCTCAGGCAGCGATCTGGGACAGCGACACTGCGGGTAACATCGCTTAAGGGCCCGTCTCACATAGCGATATCGCTACCGAGATCGCTGCTGAGTCACTAGTTTTGTGACGCAGCAGCGAGCTCACCAGCGATATCGCTGTGTGTGACATTCAGCGACGATCAGCCCCCCTGCCGGGTATCGCTGATCGTCGCAGAAATGTCAGGACCTTTTTTTGATCGCTGGTTTCCCTCTGACAGGCACGCATCGCTGCGTGTGACAGGCGGGAGACCAGCGATCCGCTGGTAACCAAGGTACACAGCGGGTTTCCAGGCACCGCGCAGCGCTTGGAAACCCGCTGTGTACCTTGGATACCAGCTCCCTGCATCAGGGCGCTGGTATCCAAGGTACACAGTGGGTTTCTAGGCACAGCCCCGCTGGTCTCCCGCCTGTCACACGCAGCGATGTGTGCCTGTCAGCGGGAAACCAGCGATCAAAAAAGGTCCTGACATTTCAGCGACGATCAGCGATATACCCGGCAGGGGGGCTGATCGTCGCTGAATGTCACACACAGCGATATCGCTGGTGAGCTCGCTGCTGCGTCACAAAACTAGTGACTCAGCAGCGATCTCGGTAGCGATATCGCTATGTGAGACGGGCCCTTAAGTGGAAAGCTTAATTGATTGCTTTCCACTTTCACTTCAGGTCAGCCAGGGACACAATCAGTGACGTCGGAGGGAACTGATTAACAAAAATAGGGGTTCCCTTCGAAAAAAAAATGGCGTGGGGTCCCCCCTATTTTTGTTAACCAGCCAGATGAAGCAGACCGCTGAGGCCTGGATTTTCAGGCTGTTAAGGAGCCAAGATCCATGGACCTTGCCAGCCTGATAATACTAGGCCACAGCAGTCTGCATATCTTGGCTGATTAACAAAAATAGGGGATCCCCTCGAAAAAAATTGGCGTGGGGTCCCCCCTATTTTTGTTAACCAGCCAGATGAAGCAGACCGCTGAGGCCTGGATTTTCAGGCTGTTAAGGAGCCAAGATCCATGGACCTTGCCAGCCTGATAATACCAGGCCACAGCAGTCTGCATATCTTGGCTGATTAACAAAAATAGGGGATCCCCTCGAAAAAAATTGGTGTGGGGTCCCCCCTATTTTTGTTAACCAGCCAGATGAAGCAGACCGCTGAGGCCTGGTTTTTCAGGCTGGTAAGGATCCAATATCCATGGACCTTGCCAGCCTGATAATACCAGGCCACAGCAGTCTGCTTAGCTTGGCTGGTTAACAAAAATAGGGATCCCCTCGAAAAAAAAAACGGCGTGGGGATCCCCCCTATTTTTGTTAACCAGCCAAGTAAAATGCAGACTGCTGCGGCCTGGTATTAAAAGACTGTCAAGGCCCATGGATTTTGGCCCTCAACAGCCTGATAATACCAGGCTACAGCAGCCCCACATTTGGCGCATCAAAAGATGTGCCAATTGTGGCACTTTACCCGGCTCTTCCCACTTGCCCTGTAGCGGTGGCAAGCGGGGTAATAAGGGGTTAATGTCACCGTTGATTGCACGGTGACAATAAGCCCGGTTAATAATGGAGAGGCGTCAATAAGACACCGATCCATTATTAATCCCAAAGTTATTAAATGTATAAAAAAAAGACAAAGCAAGAAAAAAGTATTTTAATGAAATAAAAGAGACAACACAGTTTTCATTAATTTTATTACTCTCTCATTCCTGCGACGCCATCGATCTCCTGTAAAAAAAGAAAAAAAACAAACCAACAGTATACCACCTGTCCGACGCAGTCCATAACGACAGTCCCACGACGATCCAACTCTGCTACATCGCAATGACAGGCAGAGCCTGTCATCGCGACGCAGCACAGCTGATTACCTGCTTCCCCGGCGGTGACGTCATCGGACTGACTGCTTTACGGCCGGGATTACCCAGCAGTCACTGCAGTTATCGCGAGAAACTGCATGTGACCGCCGGGGAAAGAAGATTGCGGCCATGAAGCAGTCCAGCCCGTGACCGCCGGCGATCTTCTGCCAGGTAAGTGCCGCTGACTCCTGACAGACCCGACCGACGGACACTGACAGTGACAGTGACAATCCCGATTCCGGTATCCGATATGACGAAAATATCGGAACTCGGAATCGGAATTCCGATACAGCCAATATCGGCCGATACCCGATATTTGCAGTATCGGAATGCTCAACCCTAGCCACGACCCATTTTTAATGTTCTGGCGGAGGGAAGGAGGTTGTCACTCAGGATTTTACGATACATGACTCCATCCATTCTCCCATTGATGCAGTGAAGTAGTCCTGTGCCCTTAGCAGAGACACACACCCAAAACATAATGTTTCCACCTCCATGCTTGACAGTGGGGATGGTGTTCTTTGGGTCATAGGCTGCATTTCTCTTCCTTCAAACACAGTGAGTTGAGTTAATGCCAAAGAGCTCAATTTTTGTCTCATCTGACCACAGCACCTTCTCCAAATCACTCACAGAATCATCCAGGTGTTCATTGGCAAACTTCAGATGGGCCTCCACATGTGCCTTCTTGAGCAGGGGGACCTTGCGGGCACTGCAGGATTTTAAACCTTTACTGCGTAATGTGTAACCAATGGTTTTCTTGGTGACTGTGGTCCCAGCTACCTTGAGATCATTAACAATTTCCCCCGTGTAGTTTTAGGCTGATCTCTCACCTTCCTCATGATCAAGGATACCCCACGAGGTGAGATTTTGCATGGTGCCCCAGATCAATGTAATTTTGTATTTCTTCCATTTTCTTACCATTGCACCAACAGTTGTCTCCTTCTCACCCAGCATCTTTCTTATGGTTTTGTAGCCCATTCCAGCTTTGTGCAGGTCTATGATTTTATCCCTCACATCCTTGCCAAGCTCTTTGGTCTTGCCCATGTTGTAGAGGTTAGAGTCTGACTGATTAATTGAGTCTGTGGACAGGAGTCTTTTATAAAGGTGACTATGTAAGTCAGCAGTCTTCAATGCAGGTAATGAGTTGATTAGTAGCGTCTATCTGGTCTGTAGGAGCCAGAACTCTTAATGGTTGGTGGGGGATCAAATACTTATTTCTCACATAATTTATACAATGTGATTTTCTGAATTTTATTTTAGATATTCTATCTCTCAATGTTAAGATTAACCTTTAAATTATAGACTGTTCATGTCTTTCTCAGTGGGCAAACTTACAAAATCAGGAATCAAATAATTATTTCCTTCACTGTATATGTTAAATGGAATTTGTCATCAGGTTTTTTGCTATGTAATCTGAGAGCAGCATGACGTATGGGTAGCAGCACGTGAGAGTGTGCAATTTGCATCAGCAGCTCTACTATACTGAAGGCCTAAACTTTCAATCTTCAGGAGAGCACTGTCCCCTGGCAACATAACGCCAGGAGTCAGGGGAGGTTTGTGCTCCTAAAATAAGATGAGACCCTTTAACTCTTGACATCAGATAACATGCCAAGCTTTATTACTTTTACATAAGAAAATGAAGGATAAAAATATAACAAAAAACAGGTGTTGCCTCTCTGTGGTCTGCAGTAAACAGTCAATTGGGGAACACATTTATTGCATTATTTATATGTTTTGCTTCATAGTTTCTAAAGTATTTGTAATTTTGTCTTGAGCAGGTTGCTTTTCATTTTTAACAGAAAATGATTGTCTCAGTGTAATGCTGGAACATATATAAAGGTTACTACGCTTGTTACACGTTATTAATTGAGCAAACAATTTCCAAAAGTGAATCCCTTATTCTGCTGCACCTACATATGGTATTACTTATATGTGGGTAAAAAGTAAACCACATTATTAAACTTCTTGTCTCAGTTACTTGCCAGTCATACAAGCTATCCAAGTCTAAAATCCAAGACCGTACGGCAATTATACATAAATATACAGTACGTACATAATATTTTAATAGCGGGATATTTATTCAAAGGCTAGCATGAAACCAGTGTCTGCGATGCTCATTAAATTCTCACAATGAATCAGTTAAGCACAATGCATGGTCAACAAAAATGTAACTACTTTAATGAACCAGAAAGTATCACATAAAACTACTTTTTACAGCTGAAGTGTTCTCTCGATGCAGTGCACCTTGCTATAAAGAAATCAGCAAAATTCTGAATTTAGTTTTGCATTTGAATAAAAAAAATGTTTTCTGTAAGTCATTTTTGAGTAACTGCATGAGACTGCAAATCAGAGATCAGTGATTGGCTGGTGATTGGGCAACAGAATGCCAGGGGAGAGGGACACGACTCGAGTGTCCACGATAAAATGGGTGAAAATATGTTATTTTATTATTTTGGATGTATTGTTAACAGTTTTTAACTATGGAACTAAAAAATAGTTTGTCAAATGTTTGTAACAGCAGATTTTCCAAATATTAAGGCTTCTTTCAGATGTCATTCTGGTACGAGTGCTATCCATATTTTTCACATGTAGCTTTCATCCCTGTGATAGTCTATAGGGCCTTTCACATGTCCATTTTTTTCCCTCGAACTGAATGGTCCTTAATTAATTAATTAATTAATTAAAAAACAAAATATAACATGTTTGATTTTGGTCCGATGGTTGAATCAAAATCTGCAATACAAGTCTATGGGTCTGTTAAAAAAAAATCAGGCATATGGATGACATCGTACGAGCACTGCCAGGAAAAAAATGATGACTGCCGAGTGCAGTGAATACCGCCGGCAGTGAATGAGCGGCCCGGAAACAGATGCGGCAGGGAGACAGCGGGACGTGAGGACATGTCGCTGGACAGGTAAGTATAATTATAATTGCCATATCTGTAAAGTCCAAGCTCAGGGTTCGGACACAAGTTCACGTCTTCTCCGGCCCTGAGCTCGAACTTTACAAAAAGCTCGGGCGAACCCGCCGATTCCGATCATCAGGGGGTTCGCCCATCACTACTGTTAGCCTTTCTATTTTTTTTTAAATATTCTTACTTTTCAGTATTTTTTCCTCACTGCCTAAAGCTGTTCCACAGTCCAGTAGTTCTGATAAAACTTTTTCTTACACAGTTAAAGGGATCTCACAAACAAAAACCCCAGTTGCATTCTAGATGCAAAAAAAGATGCAAGGTGAATAGACACACAATGGTGATCCACCCCATTTAATTAACACCAACTCCATGCATAATCAGAAACAGGAGGAAACTGAGTACCTTGGTATGAAAAAGTAATATTTATTGCTCACAAATTATAAAACAATGTAGGAAAGATGTAATATCAAAGACATACAGCAACAATAAGAGGTAGTACAAACACCAGAATTAAGGCACAGCACTTATTTGCACACGTCACCTATTTTATACCACAGGTCAAATAGCATGGTACGGTGGCATCAGAAGTATTCATTTATATTATCAGTAAATAGTAAATCCACCCTTCCAATACCTAATGTTACACATACCCCAAGTAAAGTGACAACGTGCAAAAAGTGCCTAAGTGCGCTATTTGTATTGACAGATCCCTTATGTGAATATCATTCATCAAACCCAAAAGGGTCAGTCATATCCATGGGGTCCATACCTAAATGGTGGTGGTGGATACCGGTCCAAGTACACGTCCTGACGCGTGTTTAGCGGGTAAAACCACCGGCTTTCTCAAGGGAATGTCAAAGGGATGAGAGAGGTTTTTTTATTGATTTGTTCTGAAAGACAAAGAGAGGAGAAGTGTCCACTCACTAAGCAGGTGACCATTTCTGCAAGTTGAGGCAGTGCGTCGGAACAATACTCAGGATAGAGCGCAAAAATCGCATGTGGATGAATAAGTATTCACTTATAAATAAATTCTCCTCTAGTAAGAAAATCTTTTCTAAAGAGTAGGATTTATTCTGCTTCTTAAAAACAGACCAGTGTGGTTTGTTGAATGGTTTGGAAGTTAAGTGATGAGAAACATCTACAATGAATATTTGAATTGTTTGTGTGACGATAGAGCTTTCTTAAATATGTACAGTAACTATTTATTGCTATAATTCAGTTTCATAAAGTTATTAAATAATTTTCGATTTATAAGATAGGTTAGACATGTTTATTCAGTTTCTGACATTAAATATATTTAACTATATCTTTCCACTCTAGATATTTTAATAAAAATTTCAAGATTGGAAAATACAGTGTCAATTTTATTTATAATACCCTTAATAAATAAGCAATAAAGTATCACTTTTTGTGAGTCTCCCAGCTAATGACTTATGTGGACATAGCAAAATAGTACCAGTAAATTGAATAATTGTCATTGGTATTCTAAATACAGTGAAATCTCATTATTCAAAGATTTATCTTTTTACAAATGTTGCATTGCTGATGATTGGTATTCAGGATATGCAGGATAACCGCAATGATCTATATTAGTCACAAATATTAAGCATTACATTACACATACTATTTAAGTAATTACAATTGCAATCAAAATTATTTTACCCGCTTTGCAAATTAAGTGTATTAGCAAGATTTACAAACTTCCTGCTGTTTGCTTAAATCAATCATACATGAAACATTTAAATAGCTCAAAACTAATATAATAAGTGGTTTCTCTAAATTCAATGCAAAATGACAATTTTACTGCAGTCTCAGAATTATTCAGCCCCTTAGTAAAATCCCTCATAAGAGCACACATTTGTCTCAAGCATACCCGATACAACTTTTTAAGGGCTTCATTACCTGCATCAGGTTCGCATTTTCAAGTGTGAACATTTTTTCTTAATGTGGAGTTGTGCAAAAATTCTGTGACTTTTGGTGTTTTCATTTGAGTTTTGACCAGCTTCACCAAATGTGGTGCTAGGGTGTTATGATTCGGTAACCGAGGAGGATAATAGGAAAAGAAGACTGGGCAACCAGACTCCAGAGAGGTTGGTATCTTAGCGGATTGCAGACCCCTAAACTGACAACACAACTAGAATTAGCTCCTACGATGTCCTAGATGCCTCGACACAGCCAAAGAGTTAACTAAGCCTAAAGAGAGAAAAGGGAAAGCTAACTGCCCTGGAATAGAGCCCCAAAGGAATAGATAGCCACCAAACATATATTGTCGGTGAGACAGATGAAGCACAAACACAGACAGAAAGTAGAGTAAGCAAATGCTGGGGCCCAGACTGTCTAGATAGAACAGGACAGAAAAGGATACTGTCTGCAATCCAGCAACAACCCTAAGAAAACTCCAATACGTCTGATAAGCAAAAATCCTGAGGCCACACGACCTCTCCCCCGCTAAATCAAAACTCTGGTGTTACTGGAAGCAAAACAACAGATACTGAAATAACAGGGAACTAGAACCACAGAAAAGACTGAAGCAGGCTGTTGCAAATGAACACAGAGTCCAGCACGGGTCCCAGCAGGGAACCCCGGCTGAACTAACACCAGCAAGGCAGAAAACTGAGAAAAGCAAAATGTAAACAAAAGCCACAGATTAACAGCAAAATAACTTATCTGAAAGATGCAGGACACAGCAGGCGCAAGCAGACTTCCAAAAGGCTAGAAAGAAACAAATCACTGGCAAGCATTATGGGAAGGCTGCTCACTTATATCTCCCCAGTCAGTAACACTGATCTCCAATCATCCCCCTCAGTTGAGAGACTTCTGTCAGCCAGAGCAGCTCCATTACCAGAAGCAACCACCAGTGGGAGCCCAAACTCAGAAGCCAGATTAAGGGTGTTCACAACAGTACCCCTCACCCAAGCCACCTGGCCGATCAGGATGGGCCCGGTGAAAGGCACGAACCAATCTCTCAGCATGAATGTCAGAAGAAAACACCCAAGAATTATCCGACTGACCATAACCTTTCCACTTGACCAAGTACTGGAGTCTCCGTTTAGCCAGATGAGAATCCAATACCTTCTCCACTTCACACTCCAGATTGCCCTCAACCAATACAGGATCAGGGGTGCAGCCATAGGAACTACTGGCTCAACAAACCTTTTCAGCAAAGATTTATGAAAAACGTTGTGAATCTTGAACGTCCCTGGATGAGCCAAACGGAAAGAAACGGAATAAGGATTTCCAAAATCTTATAAGGTCCAATGAACCTTGGCTTAAATTTCAGAGACGCAGCCTTCATAGGAATATTTTTTGAGGACAACCAAACCATGTCACCTACTTTAAACCGGGGACCATCAGTCCTATGCCGGTTGGCAAACCGTTGGGCCCTCTCCTGAAAGTGAGACAACTTATCCACTACTTGATTCCAAATCTGCTGCATTCTCTCTACCACAGAATCAGCACCTGGACAGGCAGAAGCCTCCACCTGCCCTGAAGAAAACCGAGGATGAAACCCGAAATTGCAGAAAAAAGGGGACATCAGAGTGGCAGAACTAGCCCTATTGTTTAGAGCAAATTCAGCCAAGGGCAAAAAAGAGACCCAGTCATCTTGATCAGCAGACACAAAACATCTCAAATAAGTTTCCAAAGTCTGGTTTGCTCTCTCAGTCTGCCCATTGGTCTGAGGGTGAAACGCAGAGGAGAAGGACAACTGAATTCCCAGTTTAGAACAAAAGGCTCTCCAAAATCTGGAAACAAACTGGACTTCTCTGTCAGACACAATGTTCTCCAGAATGCTGTGCAAATGAATCACCTGCTGAAAAAACAAGGGCACCAACTCGAAAAAGGATGGCAACTTTGGCAGTGGTACAAGATGAACCATTTTGGAAAATCTATCACAGATCACCCAGATAACAGTCATTCTCTGAGAGACAGGGAGGTCGGAGATAATATCCATTGAGATATGGGTCCATGGCCTCCTGGGCACAGGTAGTGGCACTAACAATCCACTAGAGCGAGAACAGGGTTTGGACCGAGAACAAGTCCCACAGGACTGCACAAAATTCCTGACATCATGAGATAAAGCAGGCCACCAAAAAGAACGACTCACCAACTCTCTCGTACCAAAAATACCGGGATGACCAGTCAACGCAGAGCAATGAATTTCAAACATTACTCTCCTCCTCCATTGGTCGCGGACGTACAATTTCCCCATAGGGTACCGTTCAGGTTTATCCCTCTGAAATTCCTCCAGGGCAAGTCTCAAATCGGGTGATATAGCGGAAAGAACCACACCCTCATTTAGAATGGTAGTAGGCTCAGTCACATCAAGAGAATCCGCGAAGAAACTCCTAGAGAGGGCATCCGCCTTAACATTCTTAGTGCCCGGAAGAAAGGAGACCACAAAATTAAAACGTGTGAAAAACAAGGCCCACCTAGCCTGTCTAGGATTAAATCGCCTGGCTGATTCGAGATAGATCAAGTTCTTGTGGTCAGTGAGGACCACAACTTGATGTTTGGCTCCCTCCAACCAATGTCTCCACTCTTCAAACGCCCACTTCATAGCCAATAATTTCCGATTCCCCAAATCATAATTACGTTCAGATGGGGAAAATTTTCGAGAGAAGTCACAAGGGTTAATCTTAGAGGTTACAGGATCCCTTTGGGACAAAACGGCTCCTGCATCAATCTCAGAAGCATCTATCTCCACCTGAAATGGGAGAGAAACATCAGGTTGCCGTAGAACAGGAGCAGAAGTGAATCTCTGCTAAAGCTCCTGAAACACTGAAACTGCCTCTAGAGACCAATTCACCACATCAGCGCCCTTTTTGGTCAAATCCGTCAGTGGTTTTACAATACCAGAAAAATTCCTTATAAATTTACGGTAAAAATTAGCAAAACCCAAAAATTTCTGAAGAGCCTTCAAGGAAGTGGGCTGAACCCAATCAAATGGCCTGAGCCTTGACCAGGTCCATTTCAATAGCAGATGGAGACAAAATGAATCCCAAAAACCCAAAAGGCATCACTAGGTACTCAAAATGCCTCTCAGGAGTATTAAACGTTGTCTTCCATTCATCACCGTGCTTCATGCGAATAAGATTATACGCCCCCCTAAGGTCAAGCTTGGTAAACCAACTAGCACCTTTAACTCTGGAGAATAAATCGGAAATCAGGGGTAACGGATACTGATATTTAACAGTGATTTTATTAAGGAGACGATAGTTAATACATGGCCTCAATGAGCCATCCTTCTTGGCCACAAAGAAAAAGCCGGCACCTAAAGGTGAAGAGGATGATCTAATATGACCCTTCTCCAATGACTCCTTGATATAAGATCGCATAGCATTATGTTCAGGTACAGATAAATTGAAGAGCCGACCCTTGGGAAATTTACAACAGGGCACTAACTCAATCGCGCAATCATAACTCCTGTGAGGAGGCAAGGACGCAGACTTACTCTCACTAAACACATCAGAAAAATCAGTCAAACAGTTAGGGACATCCTGAGACTGGGGAGAGCTAGAGAAAACAGGAGTGTCACTACGAACACATTGACAACCCCAACTATCCACAGACACAGACTTCCAATCCAAAACAGGATTATGGGTCTGCAACCAAGGAAAACACAGTGACAATAATGTCATGTAAATTATGTAACACCAAAAATTTACAATTCTCTTTGTGGTCCGGGGCTACCCGCATTATAATCTGGGTTCAAGACTGGGGTAGCATCAATACCCCTCAAAGGAATCGGAGTCCGCAGGGGTACCATGGGAAAACCACAACATTTAGCAAAGTCAAAATCCATTAGGTTCAGAGCTGCTCCTGAATCAACAAAAACCTTAGCAGAAAATGAAGATAAGGAGCAGATCAAGGTAACCGTCAAAAGAAATTTAGGCTGTACATTGCCCAAAACAAATGAGTGAGCAAAACGTTTTTCCCGCTTAGGGCAGACAGAAATAGTGTGAGAGGCGTCCCCACAACAGAAGCACAACTTATTACGCCTTCTAAATTCTTGATGTTGAGTCCTAGAAATAACCCTATCACACTGCATGGGCTCAGAGGTTTGTTCGAAAGGCAACAACGCCTCTCGCATAGTTTTACGTTCATGTAAACGTCTGTCAATTTGAATGGCTAATGACATAGAGTCGTTGAGACCAGAGGGGACATGAAATCCCACCATAACATCTTTTACGGTTTCTGCCAGACTTTTCCGAAAAAGAGCCGCTAGGGCCTCATCGTTCCATTTAGTAAGGACTGCCCACTTTCGGAATTTCTGACAATATAACTCTGCAGCTTCCTGACCCTGGTTCAATGCCAATAAGGTTTTCTCAGCTTGATCAATAACATTAGGTTCATCATACAACAACCCCAGAACCTGAAAAAATGCATCCACATTAGCCAAAACAGGATCCCCAGGTGTCAGGGAAAAAGCCCAGTCCTGAGGGTCGCTGCGCAACAGGGAGATGACAATTTTAAGCTGCTGCGCCGAGTTCCCCGAGGAATTAGGTTTCAAGGCAAAAAACAATTTACAATTATTCTTAAAGTTCAAAAATTTAGACCGATCCCCAGAAAATAAATCAGGAAGAGGTATCCTAGGTTCTACAGTAGACAACTGAGCGAGATAGGCAGAAATTCCCCAAACTTCAGCAGCAAGCTGCTCAACACGATCAGACAAATGCTTAGTCTCCAAGAAGAAAAATATCCTCCTACGGCCCCCAGAGAAAAAGAGGAAAAAATATATAAAAAATTCTGACAACTCCTTTTTTTTTTTACTATTCTTTCCTTCTTTAGAGTACCCTAGAATCTACAGTTTTGGCCGGTTCTTGTTATGATTCGGTAACCGAGGAGGTTAACAGGAAAAAAAGACTAGGCAACCAGACTCCAGAGAGGTTGGTAACTTAGCGGATTGCAGACCCCTAAACTGACAACACAACTAGAATTAGCCGTGGGACCTACCTATGATGTCCTAGACACCTCGACACAGCCAGAGAGTTAGCTAAGCCTAAAGAGAGAAAGGGGATAGCTAACTGCCCCGGAGTAGAGCCCCAAAGGAATAGCTGGCCCCCAAACATATATTGTCGGTGCGACAGATGAAGCACAAACACAGACAGAAAATAGAGTAAGCAAATGCTGGGGCCCAGACTGTCTAGCTAGAATAGAACAGAAAAGGATACTGTCTGCAATACAACAAAAACCCTAAGAAAACTCCAACACGTCTGATAAGCAAAAATCCTGAGGCCACATGACCTCTCCCTGTTATGAATATGCTAGAGATGGTTTCTGAACAGAGGCTCCCTCTGGTGGTTACAGACAGTACTGAACCTTTCAGCGAGGAATGGCTATCTGGGATCACGAACTGGTCTGATATAAGGGAGGTTCCCTCCCATGATGGTGGCCGGTGATCAATTGTTCTTGTCTCAATTGTGGTTCCTGGTTCATTTGGAAGCTTGCTGAGTCTTGCCTGCATCTTCTGCTATCAGATAAGATATTTTCTGCTTTTATTTTTGTGCTTGCTTTTTGCATTGTTCCCTGCACTTCTGTGGAGGTCAGCCAGGTCCCCTCCGGGGGCTTGTGCTCCTCTCAGTTTATCTGGAGCCACTGTTGTTTGTTCATTTGCTTTTTCCTGTTTTTTCAGTGGCTGCGGCTTAGTTTTGTTACACCAGAGAACTGATTTAGGTGGTAGAGATGTGTGATCTCAGGTGTTTTTGCAATCAGTAGAGTTGGTAGGGGGTTTAGGGGTTTTTTTGGATTGCAGTGAGTATCCTTTCCTGTACTTTTCTGTCTAGACAGATTGGGCCTCAGCGTTTGCTCATTCTATTTTCTGTCTGTGTCCATGCTTCTTCTTGTCTAACCGCCATTACATGTTTGGGGGCTTCCTATTTTCTTTGGGGATCTGCTCCGGGGCAGATAGCTTTCATCTTTCTGCCTTTAGATGTAGTTATCTCTCAGGCTGTGACGAGGCGTCTAGGATCAACGTAGGAACGCTCCACGGCTACCTCTAGTTGTGTGGTTATTTCAGGTTACTGCAATCCAATAGGTTCCAGCCTCTCTGGTGTATTGCCGTTTTTGCTTATTCTCCTCAGCTGCCAAAACATAACAGAGAACTAAAGCAGTAGACAGCAAGGTGTCACTAGACACCAAGTCTTGGAATCCCCAGGGCTTGCAGAACAAAAATCTATATGTAAATTTTCCTACAGTGCTTCTGCCTCCTCCACCTCCTCTAGGGCCTCTACCTGCGCCCTCAACCACTGACTTAATTAAACACACGTTCCAACACTGCAGAGAGACTCGCTTCCCCATCTCTATACTGCACAGCCATGGCTCACCGTGAGGCAGTGTTTACAATAATATGCCTTAAAGATCGCAGTCATACAGATCAACAGTTGTGGACAGCTATCCATGCCGAGTTTGAGCAATGGCTGTCTACACTTAACCTGCAATAAGGGAAGGCTGAGTGTGATGATGGTGCAAACCTGGTGGTGGCCCCATGCCGGGCCAACCTTACACATGTGCATTGCATGGTTTGCATCCTCAACCTGATAGTACAGCAATTCCTCCACCGATGTCCCAGCCTGGATGCGCAGCTGCAGAAACCACTGTTATGCTGACTTCCACCATTCCACTTCAGTTGGTATAGAGATCTTTCGGACTACTGGGTAACCGGTTGATACGCAATATGACCACACCATGGAATTAACCCCTTTCTGACCACAGACGTACTATTCCATTAATGTGACCTGGGACTTTATTACCCATGGACAGAATAGTACGTCATGTGCAATTGGCCACGCTCACAGGGGCAGCGCGGCCGATTTCGGCCGGGTGTCAGCTGATTCTCACAGCTGACACCCGGCACTAAGTGCCAGGAGCGGTCACAGACCACTTCCGGCACTTTAACCCCCGGAACACTGCAATCAAACATGATCGCAGTGTTCCGGAGCCAGCACAGGGGCTGACAGCCCCTCTGTCTTTGGATCGGAGACCCCATTGCACGCCCCGGGGTCCCAAACGCTGCCATGCAGACCTGATGTCGTCATGACGACATCCGGGTCTCCAGAGCTGTGAAATTTCCTGTCATGCGCAGTGCATGTAAGGAAGTCTCACAGGTTAGTGTAATAGAAGCTGCAGCGCTAACAGCTTCTGTAGCATGGGGAGGCTGCTTCATCTGCATGCTATAGAAGCGATCAGGCTGCACAAAATCATTGTCCCATAGTGGGACAAAGTGTAAAAGTAAGAATTAAATAAAAAAATGTTTTAAATAATTGTAAAAATATTAAAAAATAATAAAAAATAATAAAAAAATCAATATTTATTCTATCTCTAAATAAATATTGAAGTAAAAAAAAATCTAAACAATAAAAGTACACATATTTGGTATCGCCGCGTCAGTACCAACCTGACCTATAAAACTGTCCCACTAGTTAACCCCTTTAGTGAACACCATAAAAAAACAAGTAAAAAAACAATGCTTTATCATCATACCGCCCAACAAAAAGTGGAATAATACACGATCAAAAAGAAGGATATAAATAAACATGGTACCAATGAAAACATCATCTTGTCCCGAAAAAAATGAGCTGCCATACAGCATCATCAGCAAAAAAATAAAAAAGTTATAGCTGTCAGAATAAAGTGATGCAAAAACAATTATTTTTTCTATAAAATAGTTTTAATTATATAAAAGCGGCAAAACATAAAAAATGATATAAATGAGCTATGACTGTAATCGTACTGACCCAAAGAATAAAACTGCCTTATCAATTTTACCACATGTGGAACGGTGTAAACGCCCCCCCCAAAAGAAATTCATGAATTGATGGTTTTTGCTCATTCTGTCACTCAAAAATATAAATAGAAAGTGATCAAAAAAATGTCATGTGCCCGAAAATTGTACCATTAAAAACGTCAACTTGTCCCACAAAAAACAAGACCTCACATAACTCTGTGGGCCAAAATATGGAAAAATTATAGCTCTCAAAATGTGGTGATGCAAAAACTATTTTTTGCAATAAAAAGCATCTTTTAGTGTGTGATAGCTGCCAAACATAAAAACCTGCTATAAAACTCGCTATAAATAGTAAATCAAACCCCCCATTATCACCCCCTTAGTTAGGGTAAAATAATAAAATAAATTTTTTTTATGTATTTCCATTTTCCCATTAGGGTTAGGGCCAAAGTTAGGTTTAGAGTTAGGGCTAAAGTTAGGGTTAGGTTTGGGACTAAAGTTAGGGTTTGGGTTGGGGCTAAAGTTAGGGTTAGAGTTGGGGCTAAAGTTAGGGTTAGGGTTGGGGCTAGAGTTGGGGTTAGGGTTTGGATTTAGATTACGGTTGGGATTAGGGTTGGGATTGGGGTTAGGGTTGGGATTAGGGATAGGGGTGTGTTAGGGTTAGGTTTGTGGTTAGGGTTATGTTTAGGGTTGGGATTAGGGTTAGGGGTGTGTTGGAGTTAGGGTTGGAGTTAGAATTGGGGGCTTCCTCTGTTTAGGTAGATCATGGGCTCTCCAAACGCGACATGGCGTCTGATCTCATTTCCAGCCAATTCTGCTTTGAAAAAGTCAAACGGTGCTCCTTCCCTTCCGAGCTCTGCCATGCGCTCAAACAGTGGTTTTCCCCCACATATGGAGTATCAGCATACTCAGGACAAATTGCACAACAACTTCTTGAATCCAATTTCTCTTGTTACCCTTGGGAAAAAAAAAATTGAGGACAAAAATATAATTTTTGTGAAAAAAATATGATTTTTTTATTTTTACGGCTCTACGTTATAAACTTCTGTGAAGCACTTGGGGGTTCAAAGTGTGGGTGTTTCCTGCACCCTGATTGGCTAGTCGTAACGTGCACACATAAACTTAGGGAAAAAAATGACTGCGGTGCTGTGTTTACAAGAACGCCGTGCCTCTGGACTCTGAAAACCCCCTCCCCTCATCAAACACGTGCCAAACGCTCATGATACACCACCATTATTGTTGCTAAAGTGCTGAAAATATTTTTGTGGCAACGCAAATATTTTCCCACACTTTTACCGAATGTTACTGATTTTTACCGATTTTATAACATTTTGCTCGGGTTTCCGATCACGAATCCAAATGTGCCTTTTCGTATCAAATTTATGTTTGATGATTGTTTTCCAAACAAATTCACTTATCACTAATTATGACATAAATACATGTTTATAGAGAGTTTTTATATATAAAGTTTGCTTTTCCTATGCAAATTAGCGGTTTGAAAAGTCAATGGGGCGTTGTTTCCCCAGACTGGTCATCCCTCACAACATATTTTCATATGTCTGTGGACATGATAACATTATTTGCATGAGTCGGCATTATTCCAAGCTCTCTGCAAAACTTGCACATGCGCACGGCTTCCTTCGCCCACATTATTGCAATTCTGAAGCAGGATGTGTGCTTCCCAGCTTCAGAGGCGCATGTCCAGAAGTGAAGAAGACGTCTTCTTTACTTATGGACATCTAGCTTCAGAGGTGCAATGAAGTGGGTGAGGAAACCCGCGCGCATGCACGAGATTTGCAGAGAGCTGCCAATGAAAGGAATGTGATTTGCATTAAATTGTGGCCATGTTCTGACTAGATTGTTATTCAGTACAATATTGCGAGAAGAGGATAAGAATCTATTCAACACGTAACTGCAACTGTGCAAATCACATACTTACAGTTACATGACAGGTGGAAAATCATTTTAATGACTGCAGTCTGCTGGTGTAAGTGTACAGTACCTTTCTCCTGTCCAAGATAATTGATGAAGTCAGATATTTGGTAAAGCTAGCCTATAATCTTTACTGATAAGTTATTGATAATGATACTGCACGAGTATGTGCACGCTATAATAGTACTTTTGAAGTGAATTATCTATTACAACATCATGTGGCAGAGCTTTCCATAGCCTCACACTGCTCTTACAGTAAAGAATCTGCATCTGTGATTGTAATTATAGATGAGCGAACCTGAACTATGGTGCGAACTAATTATGACCATACTATGGTATTGTTTGGCACGAACTATGGAGTTCGTACCAACAATGAGTGTCCGGTGCTGAACTCCGAACACAACTTTTCCTGGAAGTCCGTTTTACAGTTCAGGAGCCCAGGGGGATAGGTGGGAGGAGAGAGAGCTTGGGTCATTACTGAGTTCTATGAGATTCGAGATCAGGTTTAAGTTCAGGTACACTTCTGGTACCCGAACCGAACTTTGGACTAAAGTTCGGTAGAACCCGACAAAACAAAAGCACTGGAGAGTAGAGTTGAGCCAAACAGGTCGTTCAGATTCAAAAGTCGCCTATTTTCGCCAAAATCGGGTTTCGTTGGCCGAAATACGACAATAGCGTGCAGTCGTCCATGCGGTCGGCAAAACGAGTGCCAAAATCGGTTTTCCCATAAAGCTTGCAGGCGCCTTTTTTCAACCAATGAGCAAGTACGTACACTGTGGGCCACGAGATGACATGGGCAGCGTCCACCACCATCTTAGAGAAGGGCATTGCAGTGATTGCCTTGCTTTGGGGGGCGTCATGGTGTCTATAAAAGCCCTGACCGCCGACCACCATTTTACTTCTGCCGATCTTAACAGTAGGGAGAGGTTGCTGACGCTGTTTATCAGTAGGGAGAGAGTTAGGGCTGGAAAGAGAAGTTCTTATGTGCTTGTGCTGATAGCAATTGTGCTGTACAGTTAGTGTGCAGTGACAGGGGAGGATTTTCTTGTGTGCAGCAGCGCTGGTTATTAGGCTGCCTGATAGCTGTACTGCTGTGTGTACACTGCTGTGCAGACTGCTTTTTATACAGCACTAATACTTTTATTCTTTTTTTCTGCACAGTTACCGAGCGTTCATTTTTTCCCACACAGTATAGAGGTGTACGCTCCTCACACAGTACCGTGTACCGGCTGGTATCACGGACAAATACATGCTGACTATCTGTGTGTGACTCCGGAAATATACACGGAGATTTACAATTTCCCCTACACTGTATACAGCTGTACGCTTCTGATACAGTACCATTTTTCTGCTTTTTATATTCTGGTCTAATCTATACTGAGCCTGTGAGCGTCTGTATGTGACTCCGGAAATATATACGGAGATTTACAATTTTCCCTACACTGTATACTGCTGTTTGCTTCTGATACAGTACCGTTTTTCTGCTTTTTATATTCTGGTCTAATCCATACTGAGCCTGTGAGCGTCTGTGTGTGACTCCGGAAAAATATACGGAGATTTACAATTTCCCTTACACTGTATACAGCTGTACGCTTCTGATACAGTACCATATATCTGTTGGTATTTTTGGTACACTTTCCCAAACCTGAGGAAGTATGGTGGAAGAGGCCGCGGACGTGGGCGGGGGGGCAGCTGGTACTGATGGTGGTGGTGCATCTGCTGGTAGTGCCAAAAGCACAATAGCACCTAAGGCAGGAGGTGTTGAGCCTGCATCATCGTCTGGCTCCAGAAGGCCTGGAAGGCTCCCTTTTCTGGGAGTAGGTAAACCGCTTTTAAAGCCGGAGCATCAGGAACAGGTTTTGGCTTACATTGCCAAAACAGCCTCCAGCTCTATCGTCTCCTCTTCTGAAGTTTCAAAAACTGCAAGCACTGAGTCGTCAGTGCAGGCTCCTGGTGAGGAACAACACCTTTCCTTGTGTCCTTCACCGCCAACAAAAGTGAAGGATGCGGCAGGCCACACTTCAGATTACTCCATGGAGCTCTTTTCACATACCATGCCTGGGTTATCAAGTCAAATCCTGAATTCCCCAGTCCAAGTTGAATATGACATGGAGTGCACTGATGCACAGCCACTGCTATATGATTCTGCTGGTACATTCACCCAGAGCACTGCATTGCCCTCGCAGTCTACTGAGCCAGATTCTGAATCTGGTGAAATTCAGGTGCCCCTACCCGCATACTGTACCACCTTACACGGTGAGACAGAGGAAGGTGCAGATGAAATTGAAGAGGAGGTGATGGATGACCCAGTTGTTGACCTAGATTGGCATCCATTGGGGAAAGAGGGTGCCGCTGGCAATAGCTCAGAAAACGAGGAGGATTCGCAGCAGGCATCGACATCGCAGCTGCGATTATCTGGCAGGCCCGTAGCAGTCCAAAAACGTGTTAAAAAAACAAAAAGAGTTGCAGGACAGCTTGGCCAGATGGTCAAATTAGCACAGCGTGCAAGCACTGAAAATTTATCCCATAGTAGGAAGAGTGCAGTGTGGCACTTTTTTGACCAAAATCCTATTGATGAGGCAAAGGTTATCTGTAAGAATGCGGAAGGACCTTTAGCCGAGAGAAAAATCTCCGAAATTTGAATACCAGTTGCATGCTTAGACATTTAAACACCATGCACTTGCAAGCGTGGATGGACTACAAAACCTCAGGGAGCACACGTGCACCTGCTCCGACTGAAAGTAGCCAGCAACGCTACATCGCTTCCCCACTGTAAGCCCACCGGTTAGCACACCACCAGCAAGAAATGTTGAGGTGTCATCGCAAGGCCAAAGCAGTCAGGGAATTCCAATGTTTTTCCAACAAAAGACTGAATCTAGGCCATCACCACCACCATCACCATCACCATCCCCCTCTCAGTCTGCCATGTCCACCGCTAGTTCCCCCATATGCAGCTCTAAAGTCCAGCTCACCCTAGCAGACACTCTGAGTAGGACAAGAAAGTACTCATCCTCTCATCCGGGTACACTGGCTTTGAATGACTACATTGCCAAACTGATCTCATTAGAGATGATGCCCTTCCGTTTGTTTGAAAGCGCAGCGTTCCGAGAGCTCATGGCCTACGCTGTCCCACGCTATGACCTACCCAGTCGGCACTTCTTTTCTAGAAAAGCCATCCCTGCCCTCCACCTGCATGTGAAAGACCGGATTGGCCATGCACTCAAACAATCAGTGAGTGGAAAGGTGCACCTCTCAACAGATGCATGGGCCAGTAGGCATGGCCAGGGCCGTTACGCGTCCATCACTGCACACTGGGTTAATGTGGTGGATGCAGGGTCAACAGGGGACAGCGGCGGTGGGACAGTGCTGCCTAGCCTACGGTATAGGCAACAGTTGACTGTGGGCGTTCGACCCTCCTTCTCCTCCTCCTCCAGAAGCGAAAGCTCGTCGACAGAGCGCAGTCGCACGAGCACTCCATCCGCAGCTGCCAGTGTTGCACACTAGGTGTCCCACTATCGAACAGCTAGTGGTAAGCGTCAGCAGGCTGTTTTAAAGATGATGTCTTGGGGCGACAACAGAAACACCGCGGAGGTACTGACCAACTACTTGCAGCGAGAAACTGAGTAATGGCTGGGCAGTCTACATCTTGAGGCAGGCAAGGTAGTCAGTGATAACAGCCGTAATTTTGTGGTGGCCATAGCCCTGGCAAAACTCAGACACATACCTTGCCTGGCTCACACCTTGAACCTGGTGTGCAGTGCTTCATAAAATAATTATCCAGAGTTACCAGCCCTGCTCCATAAGTGTGAAGACTGTGCTCGCACATCCGTAGCTTGCCCGTAGGCTCCAGTCGTATGCAGAGGCTGCAGCGATCGCTCCACGTCCCCAAGCACCGTCTAATCATAGACGTTGCAACAAGGGGAACTCCACCATGCACATGGTTGAGAGGCTGTGCGAACAAGGCAGGCTGTAATGCATTTGTGGGAGGATAAAACGGGCATGCAGTTTGAGGGCAGACATGGAGTTGTCGGGTGTGCAGTGGTCAAAGCTGAAAGACCTTTGTAAAGTCCTTCAGTGTTTTGAGGAATGCACATGGCAGACGACGCCATCATAAGCATGAGCATCCCACTTATGCGTCTGCTCATGCAAACTTTGACGCACATTAAGATCAGGCGTCTGCAGCTGAGGAGGAGGAGGAGGGAAGCCTTGATGACAGTCAGGCATTGTCTGCTCAGGGAACTGTCCTGGACGAGGTTGTGGAAGAAGAGGAAGAGGAGGAGGAGGATGAGGGGAATGATTATTTTGGAAGGAGGATGCTTCTCAGGGGGCAAGAGAAAATGTTGGCTTGCCTAGTCAGGTACAGGGTTTGTGCATGACTGGAGGGATGTGGATTTGGCAGAAAGTGCTCCTCCACCCACCACTGCAGTGCATCATTGACACCTGGAACATTGGCCCACATGTGTGATTATGTCTTGCGGATCCTAAAAAGGGACCCCCGCATTGCCAAAATTATGAAGGATAACGATTACTGGTTGGCCAGCATCCCCGATCCACGCTATAAAGGCAAATTACAGAACATCATGCCACAGGAGAACTTAGAGCTAATATTGGTGAACAAACAAGCAACTCTGGTAAACCGTTTGTTAGAGGCATTCCCAGCACACAGTAGCGTGCAGGTTCTACCACGAGCCATACTGGGCAACATGGAAGAGGTGTTCGTGGTGCACACAGCCAAAGTGGGTTGGAGACAGGGGTTTTCATGACCATGTTGTGGACTATTTCTCGAGTACCGCTCACACGACTGGTAATACTGAATCGCTTGCAACAGACAGGAGACAGCAGTTGTCACTATGGTTCAAAATTATCTCACCTCCCCTATTGATGTTCTCCCTCACAGTTCATTCCCCTTTGACTACTGGGCCTGTAAACTGACATCTGGCCCTGAATTGGCACAATATGCCTTAACGGGAGCTCGCTTGCCCTGCTGGTAGTGTGCTATCAGAAAGAGTCTTCAGTGCTGCTGGATCAATCCTGACAGAAAGAAGGACCCGGCTGTCGACTCAAAATGTAGGTGATCTCACCTTCATTAAAATGAACCTTGCCTGGGTTTCAAAGGATTTTGTACCACCTTCCCTGATGACACATAGGTTGCCAGCAAAATGGCTCGCTTTGTCCTCCTCTTCCTCCACTTCTCCAATTCTTTCCATTTGCAGCTGCTGAACGTCCAGCTACACCTCAACATATGGCAGTTTTTCACCTCCCTAACTAGGCTGTACCCCACCCCCCAAGACCAGCGTCAGCACCTGGCGCACTCGGGCAAGTGTCGGGGCCCTGAGCAGGTGGGGGGGCCCACTCCCGTCAGAGACACCGGCGTACTATGAGGGGCCCTGTGCCAGTGCCGGCACCCACGAGTGTGCCCCCCTGCTTGCTCAGGGCCCCAGCAATACTTACCTCTCCCTGCTCCACCGCTGTGACATCTTCTGCGTATCCAGACAGTGAAATTCAGGTCAGAGAGCGCGATGACGTCACGTCTGTGCGCCCTCTGCCTGAACAGTCACAGTGCAGAGAGCTGGAAGATGGCGACGCTGAGGAGTCCAGAGTAGAGCAGTGCCCAGCAAGGAGAGGTATTTCATTTTTTTTAATGTTTGGAGCAATATATGGGAGCATTATACACTGGAGAATTATATAAGGGGCCCATCATACACTTGAGCATCAAAAATAGGGCCCATTATACACTGGAGCATTATATATGGGCCCATCATACACTGGAGCATTATAGATGGGGCCCAACATACACTGGAGCATCGTATACGGGGCCCATTATACACTGGAGCATCATATGGGGCCCATTATATATGGAGCATTATATAGGCCCATCATACACTGGAGCATCATCTATGGGGCCCATCATATACTGGAGCATCATATGGGGCCCATAATACTGTATATGCAGCATTATATAGGCCATCATACGCTGGAGCATCAAATATGGGGCCCATCATATACTAGAGCATCATATGGGGTTCATTATTTATGGAGCATCATATAGAGCACATATGGGGCCTATTCTATATGGAGCATTGTATGGAGCCCATTCTGTATGGAGCAATATATGGGGCTCATTATTCTGTATGGCGCACTATGTGGTGCCCATAATACTGTATGGAGGACTAAACTGTCCGGTTTTTGATCTATTGTAGAATTTACAATAATATCAGTCATGTAATGTAAGAAGTGAAGTATTTGGCATTGTACTATACCTATTTTCTCTGCCGTATCGGAGCATCATGAATTGTGGTATGTGTTAAAGGGCCCACTGAGACTCTTTCGCCCGGGGACCACGAAAACCTGGAGCCAGCCCTGGTTCAACCCCCCACAACTTTAGCCAAATAACCAACAGTTTTCAATGCGTTACTATATTAATAAAGTAAATTAAGGTTGTCAAGCTTAAGTAATAAGAATTGATGTTGTTGGCATTGAAATGGGCACTGTAGGTGTGTTTACTGTCCCTCCACTCACTGGCGACTTTTATTCCTCATTGACTTGCATTGGGGGTCGGGTTTCATTTTTTGGCCGAAACTTAGACTTTTGGCCGTGACTAGTCGCCGATCTCGTTTCGACCAACTTTGTGTTAAAGTCGAATTGCCCGAAACCCAACTCGACCCTCCCGGAGGCAAAGTCGCTCATCTCTACTGGAGAGTTTCAGATGTGGTAATTCCAGCCTCACAGCGTAAAGTCTCACACCACTACCCTTTACAAACAGCAGCTACAGTGAAACAGGGAATGACACAATAAATCATTTAATTTTGCCAACTTTAAATATATTTCTGATACAGATCACAGTAAAAACACGAATCTGTCAATGATTGATGAAAAAAAAAAGCGGCAGCAAGGATTATAATTTATAAGGCAATAATAAATAATAGATGCCGTAATACACCTCCCACGCTTCCCTACGCGACAGCTCAGCGTAGATGAATTGAAGATAAGAGCTGTATTATTGAGAATATAGAAAGATTTGACAGCCTTGAGTTTTTTCTTGTACGTGGCAGCAACAAACTAGAGGAAGGCAAGCAACACTGCCATTTTGATGAATTTTGA
>JARQOD010000008.1:97928235-97954369 GCA_033576555.1 Oophaga sylvatica | reverse complement strand
GGGGAATCTGGTGGGTCAATGGGGGAAATTTTATCTTTCTCCTTCTTCTTTTCTGTCTCTTACTCTCTCTTTTTCCCCCCTTTCCCTACCCAAAACTTCCCCCTTCCCTTCCCGCGGAGTCCGTGATGGGTTACTCAATTTACTGGTCATCCTCTTGCGTTTTAATTGTGGATGGCAAAACATTATGTGCCTGCTAACAACTATTTGCTCCCAAAATGTTAAGGGCTCAATACCGCACAAAAGCGCTCCAAATTTTTCCCCCCTGTTAAAAAAGCAAAAACCTGCGATTCTCCTTCTACGGGAAAACCCCTTTTTTAAAGAATCGAATACCCTCCTCACAAAATTTTTGGCTATTCCCCTGGTTTCACAGCCACTTTGGTTCTAAGGCCGCAAGAGGGGTTAGTTTTCCCCTTAGGTCTGGTCCCCCTTGTTCCCCAGAACATCTGACGGACTGTGAAGGTCGATTTTTTTTTGTTAAAGGTAAGCTGGCCCCCCTGACGTCCCCATTGTGAATTTATACCCCCAAAAACCCCAACCAAAAAACCCTTTGGGTTTTCTGTCAGGTCCCAAGGTTTGGGGCCTTTGCGGGGGGTACTTGTGTTGGGTGGGGACCAAAAAATTGGCGTTTGCCCCCCCTTGTGGATTCCTCCGCAGGAGGGCCTCTCGTGGGGAACTAAAAACTTTCCGCTGTTAAAAGGGCATGGCGGTTTTGGATCTGGTGGACCCGGGGAGAGCCGCCCACCCTCTGGCGGAGATTACACCTTTTATTCTTAGTACCAAATTTACCACCTTTTGGATACTTTTTTTTATCTAAGCGTTCTCTGTCTTGGGGGAAAGGAGTCTCCATTGGAAAAAGGGCAATTTCGGATCTGCCCCCGTAACTTTAAATTTTTCCCTTCCTACTGATTTCAATCGCCCTTTTACTTGGAAACTTAATGAATCCTTTTTAAATACGAAAGTATGTGCGAGATTTTTGGGGGAAATTAAAAATTTTTTTCCCAAAAAAGACAATGAAGAAGTCTCTACCCCCATACAATGGGAGGCCCAAAAGGTTTTTGTACGGGTTTGTTTATGCCCCGGGTTCCTTTAAGAAAAAAAAACGCAAGGGGAAATTGAGGGGGTTCTCGCACACAAACTTTTTAAAAAACCATAATTATAAAAAAGGGGAAATACTTTGGGGGGAAAAAATACTGTCAGCTAGGACCAATTAAGACATATTTGTTTTTAAATTATGGGGCCCCCCTCTACGCGAGACAGAGATGTATCCCCGGGGGGACCGCGGGGGGGAAGTTGATGTCCGCTTATTTAGGCCCCCCGGGCCGAAACTTTAAAATCTCCGCGATTCGAAACCGGGGGGGGTTCCGGGTTGCCACCTTAAATTGATAGGGGAACAGTTTTTTTTCCTACTATGAAACCTTATATGGTCTACCCCAAAAGCCCTCATCAACAACCGTGCACATCGGGAAAAAGGTCAAACCTTTTTTTAAATTTTTGAACTTCCATCTTCTCTTGGAAGAACAGGCGCTTTTTTAAACCCCTTTTCGCGGGGAGGGTCTTGCAGGTCTTAAGTCCATCCCATCGGGAAAGCCAGGTCCTGACGGTTTCCCCTTAATTTTTTTACAAAAATTGAGCCAAGTATTACTCCGCAATTGGGCGATGGTGGGGTTTAGAAGGGGGGAAAAGGGTTCCCCGGCGCGGGCCCCCTGGGGGCCCAATAGCGTGTCCAAAAGGGGGAAGGACTCCACCCGTGCAGTAGTTTAACCAATTTCCTTGCTAAATGTAACGTAAAATATGGGCAAAATTATTTTTTTGCTTGCAGATTTCCCCCACCCCCTTGTTCCCCGACCAGACGGGTTTGTCCCGGGAGAGGGGGGCGGAGTAACACGTGCCCCGGGTTTTAGTTTAATACTTATGCTGGGAGTCGGGGATTCCGTTGCATTGCTGGGGCGGAGCGGAGAGGGAAATTTGATAGAACGATTGGCTTTCTGAATCGGGGTTTTTGATTTGGTCTGCGCCGGCTTTGTACATCGTTTTTTTCCCTTACAATCAACCACGGGGTTTAGTCAAAGTGAACGGTTCCTTTTGCGTTTTTTCTTGGTGCCCCGGAACCCCGGAGGAGCCCTTTTCCATCCCTATTTGTTCTTTGCTGGGCTTTTTGCAATGGATCCGAATCAGTCAGTTTTGGGGTCTCATAGTTGGGGAGCGACCCCATCAACGGGGGCATATGCTGATGACCTGTTTTATTCCTTTGACCCACGCAAGCATTTTTCCCGATTTTGGTTTTCGAATGTTCGGGGGGATCTGAATTTCAAAGTCAACTACCAGAAATTGAGGGTTAAAGTGTCCGGCCCCCATGTCACATTGTACTTTGCGCAGTATGTTTCCCTTCCAATGGCCTCAGAGGGGTTATATTCTTGGTATAAAGTTTTGCAGAGATATTTCTGCGATCTTCCCGAATAACCATATCCCGGCGCTAAAAGATTGGAAGGAAAATTTAGTCATACGAGTCCCCTTCATGTCTTGGTTGGCCGGGGAAAAAATATTTGGTCTTTTTATATAATGCCCAAAACTCGGTACATTACCCGGGGGGCTCCTGTTTTTGTACCAAAGTCCTTTTTAAGAATGTACGGACCTCTTTCTGAATTTTTTTTGGGGGGCGGTAGAAGTAGAGTTGCTTATAAAATTTTGAGGGGCCCCCGGGGCCCGGGGTATTAACCTCACGGATTTGGGAAACCATATAACAATACAGCTTTACGCTGGTTAGACATCTCAGGGGTGTTGGGCCGGACTCAGCCTTTAAAAAACCGGAATTCTGTCGAGCAGGGAGAGCTGCTTTTTGGGTTCCCGCTTTGGGAAACCGACAAAAAGGTTTTTAAAAAACCCCCTTTAAGGGGTTAAATGATGTAGGGGAAAGAACGGGGGAACTCATCTGTGCCCTTCCCCTTCCGCTGTTGCGGCCAGTTTTATCCGTTCGCTATCGTCATTGAATAGAGCCTTTCCTTGACTGTTTCCCGATGCGTGTTCCCATATCATTCTTTTTGCCGCATTTCGCCCCCCCTTTAGGTTTTTCTTGGAAACCTTTACCTTTTGTCCCAAATTTCACAACGACGACATTTTTTAAATTTAAAATTTAAACCTTTAATTTAAAAATTCAACTCACCAGCGCCACCCGTTTGAACAACAACTACTTGGGCTATTTTTCCCCTGTTCTCTCTCAATGTCGCATTCGGATAACACCTTGAATTTTTAAGCCTTCCTACTTTTTTGAGTGGGAACGCGAGTTGGGTTGTTCTTTTCAAAAACAACACGCGATCAAAAACCCCTCACCGGTTTTTCACTTGTGTAGGGCTAAAAAAAATTCTTTTTAAAAATTTTTGCCCCTGGTACTAAACCGAGATGTTGCAAAAGGGGGGCCCCCTTTGATGCTTTTTTGGGATTAATCCCCGAGGTACTTTTTCACTATTTGGTGGACTGCGCTGCGGTTCCCCTTTTTGGAAAACTAGAAGACACCCCCGGGGGGATCTGTGTCCGAACTTTACATCCCGGGATTGGTACTGTTGGTTAAAAACACCCCTTTTTTACCCCACAAAAAAGAAAATTAGAAATCACCTTCTGATGGACCCAAGGGGTTTTCCCTCTTCAATGGCGATGGTGACTCCGCCGACACTAGAAGGGTTTTAAAAAAATGGACGACTAAAAAATTGGAAGACCTCACCCCCGAGGGGGTTGGTTACACGGCATTTGAGAAACTTTGGGCTCCTTGGGGATACAAGGCTTCAGACTAGCTCTGAATCCAGTGACACTTGGAGGTTGAGGGGGTTAATGGTAGAATCGGATCCGTCACCCCCCTTTCTTCACTCCTTCCCCCCACCCTCCCCACCCCTTTCCATTTTTATTTTTTTACTCATTCTATTTTCCTTGTTTGTACTCAAGTCGCCCTTGATTATTTCCTGTAAGGTTTGTATACTGTTTCTAAAAATCGTTTGTTCGTGGGCCCATTTTGCTTTTTTTTTTGCTGCAGCTATTTCCCTCATTTAAAAATGGATTTTTTAGCTTGCTGTTCCCCCCCCGTTCTCTCTGTTTGCTTTTAAACAGCCACACCTGAGCAACAGTGTTTTTAGAAGCTGGCCTGCGTAAACCCCTTTTCTGACTCCGAACCGGCTTTGTACTCCACCTTTTCTACTGAGAAACCCGGAGCTCTTGTGGACTCTGAATCTGCTCTGAAAGCCCCTTTTTCATGTTTTTGCGGACTAAAGAAGATTAATCTGTTGTGGAGGTTATTGATGAACTTAATTATTTGGGGCCTGCTGTGTCTCCTGCTTTTGTTTGAACTGTGTGTTTATTTTTTGCCAATTTGTATGAAGCAATACAAGACTTTCTTTTTCAACCTGTGTCAAAAGATTTTCATCGCCCCAAGCCAAGACGCTAAAAAACTGTATCACATACATTACAGATTCTGAAGCCAAACGTTAGTGTCTGGGGTGGGGAAAGGCTTGTTGCTGTATTGGAATGGATCCCCGGTTGTATTTTTTGGGATAAAGGGTTTTGTGACTTCTCAAACCCCTTCCAGGTGAGAAATTTCCCCTTAAGTTTTTTTTTCTGCGATTTTTCACAGTAAACACTATTGTTTTTTTTTTTTTTTCTCTTTTGTCTGCTGAAATTTGGATTCAGATGTTGGTTTTAAAACTTTCGTGATGATAGTGTTTACTTCTCACAACCTTCGGTGAGCAGTTCCCTTAAAGTTTTTTCTTTTTCGTGTTGCACAGGGGGAAAATATTGTTTTTTTTTTCTCTCCCCCTTTTTCCAGTTCCTGTCTTAAAAGATCTGGAAAAGGAGGGCCCCCCTAAAGGAACTTTGTGGGGGGGACTGATAATATCCTTGCAGATTGCAGTTTAAAAAAACCCTCTTAAAAAATTTAGGACCTAAAAAATCACAATTTTCAAAAGGTTGGGGAGATATCAGGGGTTTTCGAGCCAGGATTGAGGGTTTGGGGGGCAAGTCCAGGCTCCTGCCATGCCCGATTTTGGGGGTTTTCCCAGTTGCCCCCTTTTCGTTTTGGTGGTGAACGTGAAAAATTCGGGGATTTTTTAAAAACAGTATTTTTTTTTTTCTGCACATGCTTCACAATTTCCTACTGAAAGATCAAGGGTGCTTACATAATTATGTTGTTCCCCAAAAAGGTTTGATTGGGCAAACCCTCTGATTGAATGAGGTGATTGTTTGAATCCCCTTGATGACTTTATTTCCCTGGGGCAGGTGTTTGATGACCCCCAACGGGTGCAACGCTGAAGCAGCCATTTAGCTTTGCCCCCAAGGGAAAACATGGTTGAATATCCTTGGGGTTTCAGAGAGGGGCCCCTTTATACACTGGGAAAAATTTCCCCAAAAAATCTATTTTTCAAAGGGGGGTTTTCCCCATAATTAAGGATAACTTGCTGTGCCCCCCTCCCATTTGGGGGTTTTTTGACTTTATTAACTACTGCATCCGATTGTTACTGTTTAACTAAAAGCAGGCAAGAGAGAGGGGAAAAAGCAATCGTAAAACCTTTCCTACCTTTCCCTCCGCAAAAAAACCTTTTTAAAAGATTTCCGGGAACCGAACCTGAAAACCCTGCAGGGGGAAATCTTTCTACGACGGGTTAGTATGCACGCAAGGGGAAAAAAAGTTTTAAGGAGAATCTAGTTTTTCGTGGGGAATCAGGGCCTTTATTTTAAAGTCCAGCCGTTCTCGCAAACTACTGAGCTTTATTGTGAGTGTTGCAGAGGGGATCTGTCAGGTCCGACTCACCCGAGTAGCGCCGCAAATCTTGATTTTTTGGCTTAAACTCCGTTTTTTCTGGGGACGTTGCTGTGTAAATGCGCATTTTCAAGTTTCCTCGCGGTTTTTCCCCTGAGTTGTAGAAAACAAAATTTACTGTTTTCTTTCCATCAAAATCTGGGGGTTACTCGCCGGGTGTCTAGTTGCCTGATTTTCTCGGGAAGTGGAAATTTTATGGATGTCTCCTTTGCTCTAAAAGGGGGAAAGTTCAGTGAAGAAGGCTGCTCCCCACAGATGGGGAAATGTGGATGGGTCCCCCCCTGACTTGGACCAGTGGACAGGAAAAAAAGCCTTTTAAAAATTTTTTTGGGTAAAAAACATCAAGAGAAACTGTCCCTTTTTGTTTCCTTCTCCCACTTTCCATTTTTAGGGCTCCCCGGGGCGGCTCAGAATCCTCCTTTTTTGGGGGGACCAAGGAATTACACTTCCAGGAAACAATAGTCAAAAAAATTTAGCTTTTTCGTTCCAAAAGGAACCTGTCAGTCCTGAATTTTTTCCGCTGTATACCAGGACTATGTGGATTTATGTGACAAGAAAACGCTGACCAGTTCCTCCCACGTCCATATGATTGCCAATTGAATTATTGCCGGGGAGCGAGATACCTTTTGGTAAATTACCCCTGGGGGGCCCGAGTAAGGTTTAAAAAAGAGTACATAGCGAAAACTGCCAAGGGCTTCATCGCCCCCCTTCTCTCCTGCGGGGCACCATATTCTTTGTAAAAAAAAAATGGTTTTTTAGCCCCTGCGTAGACTATGGGGGAATTAATAATTACTATTGAAACCTTACCTTTTCCTTTTAAAACCCTAGTTATTAAGAGTGCGACATGCAAAAATTTTTTTTTAAATAATTTCGGGGGGCCCTTTAAAAATTAGCCCCTTTTTGAGGGGGGATGAATGGAAGGCTGCATTCAGGTCACGCTTGGACTTTTGAAAATTGGTTATCCCTTTTTGGGTCTGATACGCCCCGCCCTTTCCCCAAACTTGGAAAAGACCTTCAGGGTTTCCAAAACATTCGTGGTAATTTTTTGGTGATATTTTAATTTTTTCTAACTCCCCAGAGGAACATCATGGCATGTGGAATGGTCTTGGAACTCTAAAAAAATTTTATCTTTAATCAAGTTTTAAAAGTGGAATTCCATAAGACCGAAATTAATTCTGGGGTTTTTACGTCTACACAAGGAATTGTATGGATGGAAAAAAACCCCCAACATCAATGTTTGGGGCCAAAAATCCGAAATGTAAAAGGGGACAGCCTTTCGGGTTTAAAAAATTCTAGACGTTTATTAGAAATTTTCTGAGGAGTGTCACCATACCCAATTCCCCAAAAGGGGCAAAATTTTCCTGGACCCCCAAGCCCAGGAAACATTTTCCCCTCTAAAAAAAAATTTCCACTGCCCCCATTTAGTAACCCAACCCGAGCTTGCCTTCAAATAGGGGGGGGGTGTTCGACTGTGCGTGGGGCTTTACTCTCTCAGAGAAAGGTGAGAAAATTCTTGCATCCCTGTCCCTTTTCTTTTCCCACATTTTTCGGCTAGAAGAATACGTGTGGGAAAATAAGGTTTTGGGCCTTATTGCCGCCTTCAAGAAGGGAAAAACTTCTGCAAGGGCTGCACAGCAAAAGTCGTTCTGACGATCATCGAAAATTTTTAGTTTATCAGGGGGGAAGGCCGACTCCTCGCCAGGCTCGCTGGAATCTTTTCTTTTAAACCCCAAATTTAATTTTTTTTTCTTTTGACCAATCGCGCATGGGGAAAGGGGATGACTCTCTAGGTTTACTACAGAACAGTCCAATTATTCCCCCCAAGACCCTTCTTTTCCCGATCAGATTCCTAGGAGTGATTTCATCAAGACCTAATTAAAGCATCAGGAAGCATACCTGCGGTTTTTTTTTTTGGGGAACCCCCAAGGACGAATCTTGTCTTTAAAAATGGTGTGTGGATTTTTGGGGCAAAATCGATATACCGAAACGTAGATTGAGATATTTTAAATCATTCATGTTCCAAATAGCCGGGATAGAGGAATTCTAAAGCACAGGAATTTCTTTTGTTTTTTTGGGGCCCATTGTAGGAAGGTGTTTTGGTTTTTTACTCGTGGGGTTTGTGCAAGATCAAAAAAAACCCGCTCTTCACCAATGGGCTTTACCCTCTTCCCCCCCGCCCGCCCGGGGGACCCTTTTCATGGATTCTTTGTCGAATTACCAACCCTCAAGGGAAGAAAATTTTTAAGTGGGGTTGATTTTAAAAAAAAGGCGTCTTTTTTTCCCTTGTGTGGGTTTTCCCACTGAAAAAAAAACATCAGTTTTTATGTTTTAAAAATGTGTTTCGTTTACTGGAGTCCGGAGGGGTTTTTTCGGATCGAGGGTGCAATTCACTTTAGGTTTTGGCAAAATTTTTGGGGCCCTTGGACATTAAAGTAAACCTTTCTTCGTTTTATCCCAGACTAAGGGGAAAACCCCAAAAACCAAAAAAAACCCCCGGAGCAGTATTCCGTTTTTATCGACCTACAGGGTGATTGGGGGATCTACTTCCTTGGCTGAGTTTTACAAAACTCTCAGAGTGCCTCCCCCAAAAAATCTCCTTTTTTTCTAATTTTTGGTTATCACCCAATATTCACCCCGTTTCCCCCTAGGACGCCTTTGCCGCATGGCTGAAAGAGTCAGGGGTTTACAGAAGAATATGGACTTCAAAGGGAGAACGGGAAAACGGCTCGGGAAAGGGGGACAAAAAGGGCAGATAAATTTCGTAAACCTGCCCTTTTTTAAAAGGTTTTGGAGACCTGGTCTGGCTGTAACCGAAATTTAAGTTGGGGGTTCCCAAATTTAAAGTTGGGCTAAGTACATTGGACCCTATAAAATCAGTAAAATTTAAGTGCCGTTGTTTGTTCTTAAAATTCCCAGAACTATGAAATCCCCCCTTTCTTTCATGTACCCCTAAAAAACTGCAACCCCCCAAATTTTTCCCCGGACTTTTTTCCCTGCCCTGACCCGTGCTAGTCGGGTCAGGAAGAATTTTGGGGGGGAAAAGGTTTTTTTCCCCGGTTGTATAAAACAGTTCAATATCGATTAAATGGAGGGCTCCCCGTGGAGGACACTCATGGGACCCCGTCAAAACGAAAAAGCTCCTCGCTTGCTCCGTCTTTTAAACAGAGGTACCCAAAAAAAACCTGGTCTGGGGGCATCCGGGGGTTGCCCCAAAGGGGGGGGAGTAATGAAGGTTTGTATATCTGTTTTGAAACTCAGTTTGTTCGTGGGCCCCTTTGCTTTTGTTTTGCGCGCATCTTGCCCTCATTTAAAAAATGGAGTTTTCCGCTTGATTTTCCCCCCCCCTGATCCTCTCTGTTTGCTTTTTAAAACCACACCTGAGCAATCAGTGTTCAGAAGGGGGCCTGCAGTAACCTTTTTTCTGACCCAAAAAAACCTTTGGGGCTTTGTACTCCCTTTTTTCTACTGAGAAACTGGGGATTTTTGGGGACTCAAAACTCTGCCTTGAAAGCCTGGGTTGCAGGACTTGGGTAACATGAAGAAGATCTAATCTGTTGTGGGATTTTTTGATGAACTTAGTTTTATTTGGGGCCTGCGTGTCTCTGTTCTTTTTTTTGCAACCTGTGTGTTTTTTTTTCCCCAATTTGTATGAAGCAATACAAGACTTTTTTTCAACCTGTGTCTCAGTATTTTCATCGCCCCCCAACACAAGACCCTATATAATGTATCACATACATTAACCCCAAAAATTGGGCTTTTCCCCTTTTTTCTTTCTTCTCTGTTTTCTTTTTTTTTCCTTTTCTACATGAGGTTTAATTCTTTTGGTTTTTTTTGTTTTTGTTTAAAAAGATGTAACAAAATTTGTTTCTTGGTTTCTTTGCTTTTATGTTGTACTTCTTTGTGAAAAAAACAGAGAATTTACAAAAAAAAAACAAAATTTATTTGAAAAAAAAAAGGTGCTGTAGATGTAGCAGTTTTTGGGGGGCCCAAAGAATTTTGGAAACACACTCGATGCGTTTCCAAACTTTTTCCAGTTCTGGTGCAAAATGCCCGCTGGTGCCCCGTCCCCATGTGGGGATCCCACCCTTTTCCGGGGGGGTGGAGAAACCTTCTAGAACTTGTCGTATATGCCCCCCGGCTGTCTCACTGTGCAGATTCCCTTCTGCTCCCCTTCCCGAACACCAATTGTGTCCGGTGGTACTCTAATCCTGTCAGATAACGTGCCCGGCATTCCTTGTTTTTTCTAACTGTCTTTTGGGGAAGATAATTGTGGTTGTTGGTTGGCCCCTAAAAAAAGCCCAGCTGTCAGTTTCAGCTGATTCTGTTGTACGTCCACTGGCTTGGGGCCGAGCCCCCTGCGACCGGATTCTCCCCGACACCGTCAGGGAACGAGCCCCACAGGTGACTCTTGTCCCCCGTGCCTTGAGAAACCTTTCTCTTAGGGAGTTTTTCTTTCTTTCTGTTTGGGAGCTCTCAGACTTCCCCCGCTCCGGGGGTTTACTTTCCCGCCTTCCCTATGGGAAGGGTTTCATGTCTTTCCCCTTTTTCCCCTATGGGAAAAACTCCTCTTAAATTTTTTTCCTCCTAACCCCCCGCTCCAACCCCCCTCTAACACCCTTTCTAGCCAGCAGGAATACAAAGGAACTGCGCTAGTGGTGTGTGGATGTAGGGGGTTTTAGAACCGGGGAGGTGCCCCCCCTTCCTGAAAGGTGGGGACCACACCTTGGTTAGATGCAAAACCTCTGGGCGACTGGACCCCGGGGGCCACAATCAAAAAAATAAATTTGACATGAATTTCCTGAACCGATTGTAGCTTAACTACTTTTAAGGGAAATGAGCATCTGTCCCAGGGGCCTTCTCTTCTAAAAGTGAAAAGATTCTCATAACCTTTTCCCAAAAGTGCAGAATTTGGTTGAATCATTTTTTCCCCAAACAAATTAGTATCAAAAACGAAGCTTTTGACAGAGGGGAGAATTTTTGAGGGCCAGAGTAAATAATAAAAAAGTACTGTAAAAAAATTTTAAAGGGAAGAAAACATGGGAAGGGACCAGTTGATTTATGAAAATCGGGGAATAGATTGATAATTAAGGAAGGAAAAAAAAAAGACTTTTTTTGGGGAAAGGTCCACCCCAACGTAGATAGAGGGGACCCCTTTTGTTCGGGGGGTCTGTTCCAAAAACCTTAGAAATTTTTCCCCCCAAGGGGGTTTTGTTTTAGGAAAAATGCTGAAGAGGTCAAATTTCCTTTTGGGGCCCCACTGAAATGAAAAAAATGTTAAGCAATTTAAAGGAAAAAAGAAAGCCCAAAAAAGATTTTTTAAAAAAAAAAAAAAAAAAAAAAAAAAAAAAAAAAACTTTTAAAAAAAAAAAAAAAAAAAAAACTTAAAAAAATACCCAAAAAAAAGAAAAGAAAAAATTTTTATAAAGCTTTTAAAAATTTTTTTTTCCTTTTTCCCCCCTTTTTAAAAAAAAAAGGACCGATTCATAAAAAAAAATTTTTAAAAGTGGAAAAAAATTTTTGGGCTTTGAAAAACAGGAAAATTTTGGCACAGTTTAAAAACGTGCTAAAATTTTGTGATATTTACACTCTCACATCTTTTTTCCTAGCTCAGAAAAGTGGGCGAACTCGGGGGGACGGGATAGGGTGGGAGTGTCAGAGTTCGTAACACCATTTTACCAACAGGGTTTGGGAGTAAGTTTTGTTGTGAGGGACATGGAGGCACATGCCATTTTACACCTCGCCCCTTCATTAAGAGGCATTCAAATCAAAAAAAAAGGCATGTGACTTAAACTGGGTTTTTGGGGCCCGGGGGCATAAAAAGTGGAAAAATATTACAGGAATGTTCCCAACATGTTTTACTTCAAATTGAAAGGTCATTTTTTTAAAACCCAAAAGTTACAATCACGCAGTTTGGAGCCATTAAAAAAATTTGTTTCGAAGCACTGGCAAAAAAAGAAAAGGAATTTTATTTCTGGTATGAAATCATAAAATTCTCTTCAGTTCTAAAACAAAAAAAAAAGGGGGGCTATGTATATATTCTAAAAACCTTTGTTCGTCACCCATTTTATTTTTGTCTTGCTGCGCTTTTTTGCCCCAGTCAAAATGGATTTTCCCCGCTTGCTGTTCCCGCCCTGATTCTCCCTTTCTTTTTAAGCACCCACGGAGCAATCATGCTTCAAATCTAGCCTGCAGTAACTGTGACGCCCCTGTAACCTTGGACTTGTACTCCAGTATTCCTATGGGAAAAACCTGAAGCACTTTGGATTTAAAACCCTGCTCTTTGAAAGCCCCCTTTTTTTGCATGGATTACGGTAACAAAAAGAAGTCCTAATCTGTATTGGAGAGGATTGCTGAGCGGGTTTTACTCGGCCCCTGCTGTTTCCTTTTTCTGTGTCTAAAAACGTGTGACTATTTCTGAAATTGTATGAAGTAATACAGGATTTTCTATTAAACCTTTTTACTCCTGTGTTTTCATCCCCCCCAAGACAAGACGCTATATGAACTGTCTACATACTTAAATTTTTTAAAACCCAAAAGTTAGGTCTGCTGGTGGGGGAAGGCTGTGTTGCTGTATGTGGATATCAACCCGGTTGTACTTTCTGTGATGAAGGGTTGTGACTTCTAAACCATTCCAGGTGAAAAATTCCCTTAATTTTTTTTTTTTTTGCAGTGTTACCAGGGGAACACTATTTTTTTTTTTTTTTTTTTCCTTTCTTTTTTCTTTTTTGTCTGCTGTAATCTGAATTCAGATTTGGGGTTGAAACTTTTTTGGATGAAGTGGTTGTGACTTCTACAACCTTCCCCAGGGGGGGGAGCATTCCTTAATTTTTTTTTCTCTCTCAGTTTGCCACAGGTGAACACATTGTTTTTTTTTCTTCCTCTTCTTCCAGTAACCCCTGTTTTTAAAAATCTGGAAATGGGGCCCGCTAAAGGAACTTTGTGGAGTGACTGATAATATCTTGCAGTTTGCAGAATATAAAGCCCCTTTTACAAATCAAGGACCCCCAAAAATCCAATTTTTAAGTGGTTGGACGATACCCAGGATTTGCGGCCGGATTGGGTTCTAGGGGGCGGTCCAGCTCCTGCCGTGCCCGAGTGCTGGGGGCCCAAGTTGCCCCCCCCCTTTTTTTTTTTTGGCGTTTAACGTGAGAAATTCAGGGGTTTTTTAACAATGCAACTTTTTTTTTCTGCACAGCTCAAATTTCCCCGAACGATCTAAGGTGCTTACTATAATTATGTTGTTAAACCCAAGCTTTTTAAGTGGGCAAACCCTCTGATTGGGCTGAGGATGTTGTTTGAATCACCTTTTTGATTTTATTTCAGCCTGGGGCAGGGGGTTTATGCCCCAATCGAGGTCAACGTGAAAAAGCCATTTTACTTTGCCCAAGGGGAAACACCGGTAGTAATATGCCTTGGATTTCAGGGGGGTGGGCCCTTGTACCACCCCGGGGCAGTTCCCCCAAAAAAAACTATTTTTCGAAAGGGGGGGTTTTTTCCCGTTAAAAGGGTGCTTGCTCGTCCCCACCCTCCCCCGCTTTTTGGTGACTTTATTAACTACTGCACCGATTGATACTCGTCTGACTGAAGCAGGCAAGAGAGATGGTTCAAAGCAATCGCACAAAAACCTTTTTCCTCCCCTTTCCCCTCCAGTAAGGAAACCCTTTTAGTAGGTTACACGGGAACCCCAACCCGAAACCCCTGCGGTAGACTCTTTACAACGACGGGTTTTGATGCACGAAGGAAATCGTTTTTAAAGGGGAATCTATGTTTCTTTTGTGGTAAATCGGGGGCCCTTTTTATAAACTCCCCAGCCTTCTCGTAAGACTACTGCACATCATTTTGTGAGGGGTTTGGGGGGGGATCGTCGGTCCGACCTCAGGTCCAGAGAGTTGCAGCAACAGTCTTGATTTCTCGGACTTAAAAAACCGTTACCTTGAGGAAATTTACTGTGTAAACGCGCCTTTTTCAAGTTTCCCCCGCGGTGTCCCAGTGGTTGTAAGAAAAAAAATTTTCCCTTGCTTTCTTTCCATCAAACTCTGGGTTACTCGTTGGGTTCTAGCTTGCATGATCCTCAGGGGGGGTGGAAAATTTTTTTGGGTGTCTCCTTTGCTCTGAAACAGGAATTCGTTTTAAAAGGTTCCTACAGATGGAAACTGTGGATGGCTCCCGTGACCCTGGACCAGTGGGGCAGGAAAAGAGCCTTTGGGGTTCTTATGGGTAAAGATCATCAAGGAAAATTTCCCTTTTTTCTTTTCTTTCCCCACTTTTCCCTTTTCTAGGGCTACCATGGTCAGGGCCCAAACCTACCATTAACTGGGGGCCAAGGAATTACACTTTCCAGAGAAACAGATGAGTCCAAAAGTTTCGCTTGCTCGTTCCTAAAGGAAAATGTCGTCCTGAACTAACCGCTGTAACAGGACTATGTGGATTTATGGCAAAAAAACGCTGACCAGCTTCCTCCTCACCGTCCATATGATTGTCCAATTAATTTTTGCCGGGACAGAAAACCTTTTGGGGAAGATCTCCCCCCTGGCGGGGGCCCCCAAAAGGGTTTTAAAAGGTTACATAATAAAAATTTAGCCGGGCTTCTACCCCTCTTCATTCTGCGGTTTTCCCCATCTTCTTTGTAAAAAAAAAAAGATGGATCTTGGACCGCGTAGACTAAGGGAACCATAAGGTACTTTTAGAAACCTTACCCCTTGCCTTTAACCCTGGTTTTTGGGGAGAGTGGAATGCCAAAATTTTTTTAAACAGATTTTGGGGGGGCCATAACTTAGTCAAAAAAACCTGGGATGAAGGGAAGACTGCATTAGGACGCTATGGACATTTAAATATTAGTTATCCCTTTTGGTTGAGTTCCGCCCCCCCTTTTAACCCCCGGGAAACATTTTTGGGGATCCCCAGATACATTCGTGGTAATTTTTTGGATGATATTCTAATTTTTTTTAACCCCAAGGGAAAATCATGGAAGTGAGTGGTCGGGGCGTTAAGAAAAATCTCTTTACATAAAAATTAAAAAGTGTAAATTTCCTAGGCCCCAAATTCAATTTTGGGAAGACTGTTAACAAGGGAAATTTGTTGGATGGAAGAAAAACCCCCAACCTCGGGGGTTGGCCGCCCCGAAAAGTAAAAGGGGTACAGCGCTTCATCGGGTTTTTTCCAACTTCTATAGCTTTCATTAAAATTTCTCTAGGTAGTGTCACCTATCACTCAACTTCCCGGAAGGTCAGGTTTTTCCGGACTCCCAACCCCCGGAAGTTTTTTTTCCTCTAAAAATAAAATTTAAAACCCCCTGAAAACCATCCTAGTCCCCCCAACCAAGTTTTCTTCATAATAGAGGGGGTGCTTAGACTGTGGTTGGGCTATACTTCTCAGAGAACGGTGAGAAGAATGTCTTCACCCGGCCTTTTTTTCCAGCAGTTGTTTTGGCTGGGGGGAACACGAGTGGGCAATAAGATTTTTTGGGCCCTTTTATTGCCCCTTTAAAAAGAATGGAACACCTTTTTTCAGGGGCTGCCAGCTATGCCCTGACAGACCATGAACCTTAATTTATGGGGGCGGCTAAGTGCCTGATCCCCGCCAGGCTGTGGAATCTTTTTTAAAACCCCAATTTAATTTTATCATCTCTTTTCCAGGATCGCGCAATAAAAGGGGCGTGCACTCTCTAGGTTTTAAATCAGCGAGACACGTCCAATTACCCTCCAAGCTTTTTTCCTGACTCTAGATTTCCTGGAGTAATTCTAATAAACCTATTTTTGGACAAAGGAAGCATACCAGCGGATTCCTTTTTGGCACAACCCCCAAAGGGGTAAGTTTGTTTTTAAAAATGGTGTGTGGATTCAGGGACAACTCTGTTTTTCCCCAAACAGTCAGTTAAGAGTATTGCAACTCTTCCGTTCCAAGATAGTGGGCTTGAGGAATTCTAAGACCAAAAGGAATTTTTTTCTCGTTTTTTTTGGGGCCCACTTGCGGAAGGATGTTTTTGAATTTTTTCCTTCAGTGAGGGGTGTGAAGATAAAACACCTCGCTCCTCCCACGGGGGTTTTCAGCCTTTCCCACCCCCCCGGCCCGTGGGACCTTTTTATGGTTTTTATTGGGGAGTTCCAAACCTTTTAAAGGGGAAAAAACCTTCTAGTGGGGGTTGCCGCTAACAAAAAGGGAGCTTTTTTCCCCTTTTGTGGGTTTTCCCATGCCCCGCTCAATTTGTGATTAAAGATGTGTTTCGCTTACATGGGTACGGGGTGAGGTTTTTTCGGATCGGGGGTGAAAAACATTCTAGGTTTTGGCAAAATTTCGTGCAGTTTGGAAAATTTAAAGTAAAACCTTTCTTTGCTTTTACCCCCCACAAATGGCAGAGAACGAACCAATAACCCCCGGGGCAGTATCCCGCCTTTATTGCCACCTACGGGGGTATTGGGGGTTATTTCCCTTGCTGGTTTCGTATAAAACTCTCAGGGCCCCCCACTAAACATCTCCTTTTTACTCAAATCTAGGTTTATCCTAAAATTTTAAAAACGATTTCCATAAAAAACGCCTTTTCCACAGTGGTGAAAGAATCACGTCTTTACAGAAAAATAGGGGTTTCCCCAAAGGAAAACTGGGGAAACGGCTCAGAAGGTAAAAAAGCACAGATAAATTTCGTAAAATGCACCAGCTTTTAAGGAGGAGACTTTTGGCTGGGGTCAACCAAAAAATTTTTAAGGAAGATTCCATGTCTAAGTTTTGGGACATAAGTCATTGGGCCTATAAAATCATAAAATTTAAGTGCCGTTGCTTGTCTCTTCAACTCCCAAACTAGAGAATCCCGTCTTTATGTATCCACTAAAGGCTGCGACCCCAATACTTTTCCCGGACGTTCCTCCCCTTGCCCTACCCAGTCTGTCGATGGTCAGGAAAATTTTGGGTGGTGGAAAGGATTTTAGATTCCGGTTGTATAAAAAACGTTACAATATCTGATAAATGGCAGGGCTACCCAGTGGAGGACAACTATGGAACCGGTCAATAATTTATGCTCCTCGCTTGTCCGTCATTTCATCAATCCCCAAACACAAGCCTGGTCTGAGGTCATCCGGAGGTTGCCTTAAGGGGGGGAGTAATGTAAGGTTTAAATGTATATATTCCTGAAACTCATTTGTTCTCAGCCATTTTACTTTCTGTCTTGCTGAGCCTATTTTTGCCCTCATCAAAATGGAGTTTCCAGCTTCATGTTCCCGCCCTGATTCTTCCTTTGCTTCTTAAGCAGCCAAAGTGAGAAATCAGTGTTCAGAATCTAGCCTGCAGTGACCTGTGATTGACTCCGTAAGCCTTGGACCTTGTACCCACTTTCCTACTGAGGAACTCTGAAGCACTTGTGGATCTCTGAACCCTGCTCTTTGAAAGACCCACGTTTGCATGGACTTACGGTAACAGAGAAGAAGATCCTGAATCTGTATTGGAGAGTGATTTGCTGAGCTTGGATTACTCTGGCCTGCTGTGTCTCCTGTTTCTGTGTCTGCAAATTTTGTGTGACTATTTCTGCCAACTTGTATGAAGTAATACAGGACTTTTCTATATCAAACCTGTGACTCCTGTGTTTTCATCGCACCCAAGCACAAGACGCTATATGAACTGTACTACATACATTACACAAAATTTGTTCTGTGATGAAGAGATAAACATTTACAGAAGTTTGTGTCCTTGTCGCCAGGAGTCAAGTTTACCTCTTTGGCATTGAGTTTTGAAAAATCCATGTTTGAAATAATACGGTACTTTCACTACAATATACTGTAGTTTTTCTATATTGTCTGTTCTTCTGTCAGGCGATGGGATTTTTTGAATGATGACAATATCTATGGGCAATTTTTGCATGGGTTCATATATGGCTGCTTTTGGTGCAGATTTTGAAGATGCCTTAGGGTCTGTGCACACGTTTGTATTTGCTGCGGACTTGGCCCGCGGATCCGCAGCAGTTTCTCCTGCGTTGTACGTATCATTATAACCTAGTAAAAAAAAATGCTGTGCACATGCTGCGGATTTGAATCCGCAGCATGTCAATTCTTTGTGCGGAATCTGCAGCGGTTTTACACCTCTCCATTATAGAAATCCGCAGGTGCAAAACCACAGGGGAAATCCGCACAAAATCTGCAGTAAATCCGCACAAAAATCCCATGTAAAACGCATGACTTTTACATGCGGATTTAACAAAATCCGTGTCGAAAAATCCGCAAGTGAATCCGCAATGTGTGCACATACCCTTAAGTTCAGGACTCTAGAAACTAAGCTTTCTATCTTGACCTCCATCACTTTAAAATGTATGTCCACCTGGGTGTCAAGAGAATTAAAATTATCAAAGGAAGATGGCAAATCTCTGTAAGTTTGTCCTTGATGCGAATGGATAGGCCAGTGTAGAAGGTAGCTTGGAGAACAACATTAGTCTGGCCAATTCGGAAGAATCAACTTTTTGGAAATTTCAGTAAGCCATTAGCCAACCGTTATCTATGAGGACAACCAAGGATGCATTAAACTTGTCAGCAGTGAGAAGATTAGTGCAAGACTAAGCACATTGATGTAAAACATCACCACTTACGTGACTTAGTGGAACGGGGTGTACTCGAGTTTGTTTTTTGCAAGTCTGACAAGATGATAGCTGCTGATGAGATGACAAAGCCATTATCAAGAGCCAAGTTTGTGGACTTCAGAACCCCAATGGGACTAACAGGATAAGTAGTTGTTGTGTGGGGTGTTAGAATATGTTTGGTGCAACAACTCCATTCCTGTTTATGAGTGTTTAGTTGCTAGATTTGTATACTGTTTATAAAGTTAAAAAAAACTCTCAGAGTCTCACACAGGAAGAGCATGTGACTGTATTTCCTGTTTTCCTGTGTCTGGTATGAGAGAAGCAGCCTGCTGTAGATGCGCACAGATAGAGACACACAAATGATTTATTCCTGATCTATTAAGCTTATCATATATTGTTCCTGATTGTTCCTGAATAAAGAAGCTCTGTTGTCACACGCTTGGAGAGTATCCTGAATAATCCACTGCAAACAAGATGTCTTGTTTAAAATTAAAATATTGAGCTACAGATATTCCATCTACAAAATATCTGCCTCGTATTTGTATTAATCATTTACTCTGCCAGGACAAAAAATTAGCCATTTGTATTCTACTAGTTCACAAAACAATCATGGATGTTTACCTAGTTCTCTTATTGACAGAAATACTGTAGAGACTGATTAATTGTAGATTACATTGTACATGTCTCTACTTTGATGACCTTATCGCACACAGAATTACATTCTGACTATGACAACGATCGAGCTGATCTCATAATTAGCACTGAAATGTATGACAGATTTCCATCCATCAGTCAGGCTTGTTTCTTCCATTAAGAATTACAGAAACACAATTAAGACAATCCTTGAGAGCTTCTTGTGAATGAAGGTATGCAATGTCTTACCATGTGAAATTAGTGTGACATGGCTGATAATCATTGGAGTACGGCAGCACAGAGAAGAACAGGGAAGGAGCTAGAGTTATTTATTCCTAGCTTCTGATCATCTTACTTGCTGAGAAGTAACTAAGCTTGTCTAATATTTTTCAGATTGAAAGTCCCGTAATTCGCAGGTAGATTTTTACTGTAAAATTACATACTTTCCATGTAAGCCTTATGTGAGTGGAAATAAAACTATTTCATTTGCTTCCTTTTCATCACCTTAGAATAGTTTTGCCTTAATGCAAACATTATTTTTACATCTTATTGTCATCTCCCGTGAGCTATAACTTTAAAACTTTTTGCTTACTTAGTCGTATAAGGGCTTGTTTTTTTGGATGAGTTGCATTTGTCTGTGGTATCATCTGGGGTACTTTGAGTTGTGCTCAAAAGTTTACATACCCTGGCAGAATTTTTGCTTTCTTGGCGCAATGCTCCTCTGGGAAATGTAATATGCAAATTGCCTCTTCAGAGAAAGAGACTTGAACTCTATACGCCACCTGTTGGAAGTAGCGATCCTACAAGTCACAATCAACCCTTTAAACGAGTCTTGTGTATACTTAGGATAAAAAGCCAAATCACTATCTCAATTTGCAGACACAGTGTTTTGGGCTTGTGCCTCGTCGTGCAAAGTAGAGAACTGATTTGGCTAGGTGAGAGGCTCTGGACTGAGGTCTAAGGTAAGGTTTCTCCTTGTGGAGAGTGACATACCATTCTGGCTTGTCAAAGTAAGGAGGCTTATTCGCCGTGCAAAGCTCCTCTGGGAAATTTAATATGCAAATTGCCTCTTCAAGAAAAAGAGGACTTGAAACTCTATAGCGCACTGTTGGAAGTAGCGATCCTACAAGTCACAATCAACCCTTTAACGTTCTTACCCTGACAAGCCAGAGCTGGTATGTCACTCTCCACATGGAGAAACCTTACCCCTTAGACTTCAGTCCAAGCCTCTCACCTAGCCAAATCAGTTCTCATACTTTGCACTGATGAGGGCCAAAAGCCCGAAACACCGTGTCTGCAAATTGAGAACTGATTTGGCTCTTTATCCTAAGTCATATTGCAAGACTCGTTAAAGGTTGATTTGACTTGTAGATCGCTACTTCAACAGGTGGCGCTATACAGTTTCAAGTCCTTTTTTCTCAAGAGCAATTTGCTTTCTTGGCATGTTTTCAGGAAAATGAATGATAACACCAAAACTTTTTTTCCACTCATGGTTATGGTAAGGTGAAGCCATTTATTGTAAAACTATTGTGTTTTCCCTTTTTTAAATCATAATAACAACCCAAACTCCAAATGACCCTGACCAAAAGTTTACATACCCTGGTGATTTTGGCCTGATAACATACACAGAATTTGATACAAATGGGTTTAAATGACTACTAAAGGTAACATCCTCACCTGTGACCTGTTTGCTTGTAATCAGTGTGTGTGCATAAAAGCTGAGTGAGTTTCTGGGATCCAGACAGACTCTTGCATCTTTCATCTAGCCACTGACATTTCTGAATTGTGACTAATTGGGAAAGCAAAAGAATTGTCAACGAATCTACAGGAAAAGGTAGTTGAACTGTGTAAAAAAGGAAAGTGATACAAAAAAATATCCAAGGAATTGATAATGCCAGTCAGCAGCATTCAAACTGTGATTAACAAATGGAAAATGAGGGACTCTGTAAAAACAAAACCACGGTAGGTAGACAAACAAAAATTTTGTCCAGAACTGCCAGAAAAATTGCTTGGGTGCAAAGAAAAGCCCACAAAAAACATCATATGAAATACTGGACTCTCTGAAAACTAGCAGTGGGCTGTTTCAAGATGCACAATAAGGAGGCACTTGAAGAAAAATGGGCTGCATGGTTGAGTCGTCAGAAGAAAGCCATTACTGTGCAAATGCCACAAAGTATCTCGCCTACAGTACACAAACAGCACAGAGATAAGCCTCAAAACTTCTGGAACAAGGTAATTTGGAGTGATGAGACCAAAATTGAACTTTTTGGCCACAACCATAAATGTTACATTTTAGGAGAGATGTCAACAAGGCCTATGATGAAAGGAACACCATTCCTACTGTAAAGCATGGAGGTGGATCACATGAGTGTTGGGATGTGTAGCTACAAAGGCACAGGAAACTTGGTCAAAGTTGAAGGAAAGATGAATGCAGCACGTTATCAGCATACTGGAGGCAAATTTGCAATCATCAACCCGGAAGCTGAGCATGGGAGTACTTGGATGTCCAATATGACAACAATCCAAAAACACAAGGCCAAGTCGACCTGTCATTTGGCTGCAGCAGAACAAAGTGAAGGTTCTGGAGTGGCCATCTCTTGTCTCCTGACCTCAATATACATTGAGCCACTCTGGGAGACCTCAGTTCATGCTAGACAGCCCAGTTATTTACAGGAGCTGGAGCTTTTTGCCAAGAACAGTGGGCAGCTTTACCATCTAGAAAATAAAGAACCCTCATCCACAACTAACCACAAAAAGATTTCAAGTTGTCATTGATGTTAGAGGGGGTAATACACGGTATTAAGAAATGGGGTATGTGAACTTTTTATCAGGTCATTTGGATGATTTGGGTTGTCATTATGATTTAAAAAGAAAAACACAGTAGTTTGACAAGAAATGGCTTTAACCCAAACACTAACCATGGGTGGAGAAAAAGTTTTGGTGTTATCGTTCATATTCTCTGAAAAAAGGCCAAGAAAGCAAAAATTCTGCTGGGTATGTAAACTTTTGAGCACAACTGTAATATATAGCTTATTAACTAACATTTATTATTGCTACTTACAATAGATGGCACTAAGTTCAAGTCTTCTTCCTCTCTAAAGAGAGAATTTGCATATTAATTTGCCAGACAAGCTTGCAAGGCATTTAAGTTTCCTCATAGTACATGGGAAGAAAAGAAGCATCCCTTGTGCAGATCAAACAGACCTGATGAGATCTCAGTGGTGACATACTCACCTAAGTCGGTTGTGCGATCAGGCACAACTCTGGTAAGAAGTGTATAGGAATCTCCTGCCAACTGCTGTTCCCCACTCTGAATTGGCAAGCTGTCCGAAAGAATCACAAGAAAATGGAGGAAAGGTCGGTGGTTTAACCAAGTGCTGCAGGATGAATACCACTGGCAATGAAGTATATTAAAAACTTTTTAGTGGAGCTACGCATTTCGGAGCCCAACTGGCCCCTTCATCAGGCAAATATCAGTTTACAAAAAATTCTAAACAATTAAATACCCTTGCAGCGAAGTACACCAAATGGGCGGGGTGTTTATACCCCCATAAACATCATCATCAGATCTCACTTCTTAAAAGTAAATTATGTTTTAAATATTATTTTAAGTGAGATCTGATGATGATATTTATGGGGGTATTGTCATCTTATCTCCCAGATTCTTAATAATCATTGTGACACATTAGATTATCCTTTCAAAAAACTCTGTCTTTCTCTCTTGCAGAGTGATTCAGATATGAGGTAATGACTTCTAATGAAACACCCGTCCATTAGGTGACCCTTCAGTGCAAGGGTATTTAATTATTAGAATTTTTTGTAACTGACATTTGCCTGATGAAGGGGCCAGTTGTCCTCCAAAATGCATAGCCCCATAAAAAGTTGTTAATATAATTCATTGTCAGTGGTATTCATCCTGCCACTTCGGCAGCGCTCGCTTAAACTAATGGTCCTTCCTGCATTTTGTTTGTGAGTCTCCTCATAGTGGCATCTAAGACCTGGCTCATCACTCTCCACAAGGAGAAACCTTACCTCTTAGATCCTATTAAAAATGCTCAAATTCTGCCTTTTTTTTATTTATTTTTTTCTTTTTTAGCAATTTATTCTTTTAATGCCATCCATCGTCCTGCTCCAAAAAAGTAATAACTTTAATTCTGCAGCCAGTGCAAATATCATACTTTTATATAGTTTATTTTCTGTTTAAACACTTTTGTGCAATAAACATAATCTTTAAAAAATGCTTTTAGTCGCCTCATTCTAAGAGCCAATTTTTCATCAACAGCAGAATGGAGGCTTATTTTTTTGCGTGAAAATTTAAGTTTCCGTTAATACTATATAGATGTATATTTTCATCACTTTTTTAATATGGTCTTTGGGAGACAAAATTAAAATGAACGTTTTTATTTTTCTAAATTGTTCACCAATAGTTATGATTTACATTTTTTCCTTTATTCTGCAGGCGCATATGATTACAAAGATGCCAAAGTTATGTATTTTTTTATGTTTTTTATTTTTGCATAAAAAATTACTTAAAAATCTTTTTTTTTTTGGTCACCATATTTTGCTAATAATTGCAATTTTTTTCTGTGACAAAGCGTGTATGTGCTTATTTTTTCTATTACAAGTGATATGTTTTACGTGTCATTTTAAGGCATATACCCATTTTAGTAAGTTTTTATTTCATTACTTTTCTTAAGGCATGAATTTAAAACAATAAACCTGGAATTGTTTTAATAGTATTATTTACAACAGGTCATCATCATGCAATACCAGGGCTGCCACCCGGGAATTTCAGGGCCCCATATTGGCAAATTTTTGTTCCCCCTAGAGACTCCGCCCATGCTCCACCCCAGCTCTGCCTCCTCCCCTTGAAACCTTCCACAATCCCACCCCACACTCTTGAAAAACTCCACTTCTGCACCATGTCCTCACCAATTACACATTAAAGGGAACCTTCACCATTTTGGCCGATATAAAGATAGAGCCATCACCTTTCAGAACTGATATACAGCATTCTGTAATGCTGTATATCTGCCCCCCCAACCAGACCTCTAAGAGAAGAAAAATAACTTTTATTATACTCACCTGCAGGGCGGTCCGGTCCAGAGGTGTCGCCTTCTTGGTCCGGCGCCTCCCATCTTCTTGCGATGCCGCCCTTCTGCTTGCTTCGTGTGGATGACGCATCCATTACACAGACTCCTCGGCACCGCAATCCTGGCACAGGCATACTTCTCTGCCCTGTTGAGGGGTTAGCAAATTATTGCAGTGCACAGGTGCCAGAAAGGTCAAGAGCCCCATTGCATGAAGAAGAGAGGCGCTGGACCAAGAAGAGTGACACCCCTCGGACTGGACCCCTCACAGGTGAGTTATAAATAAAAGTTATTTTTCTTCTTTTACAGGTCAAGTTGGGGGCTTATATACAGGTTCCCTTTAACACTTTACCCCCAAGGTTGCTTGCACCTTCATGACCAGGCCAAATTTACAATTCTGACCACTATCATTATATGAGGTAATAACTCTGAAATGTTTTCTTCTATATGACCTGCATTTATTTGTGGAAAAAAGTGAAAATTTGGCTAATTATTTGAATATTTGCAATTTCAAAACTTTTAATTTCTTGGCCCTTAAATCAGAGAGTTAGATCACACAAAAATAATTAATAAATAACATTTCCCACATGTCAACTTTACATCAGCACAATTTTTGAAACATCATTTATTTTTGTTATGAAGTTATGAGGGTTAAAAGTTTACTAGCGATTTCTCAGTTTCCAACTAAATATACAAAACCATTTTTAGGGACCAAAATCACATTTGAAGAGACTTTGAGTGGTCTATATGACAGAAAATACCCAAAAGTGACACCACTCTAAAAACTGCATCACTCAAGGTGCTCAAAACCTCATCAAAAAGTTTGTAAACCCGTCAGTGCTTCACAGGAATTTTTGGGAAAGTGGAAGAAAAAATGAACAGTTAAAGCGAACCTGTCAGCAGGATTTTCCTAAGTAGACAATAGACCTGTCAGGTTGGCAGTGTTTTTTTTTAATAAAATAACCGGGTTTGAATAAATCCTCTTGTGGTTTTGTGAATATCGTTTTAAAATTTTTCTTTGGGGAACAAACTCACTTGCGTGAAAACGGATGAATTCGCCGAAAAAAAATGGGTTCAAATTGACCAATGTTATTCTGGGTGACATTCATTTGTTTTTTTTCCAGCCAAAATTGGGTGTGAGAAAAAAATGCAGCATGCTGCTTTTTGATCGATTTTGGCTGAAAATGCCAATGCAAGTCGGGGGTGGAGAAATCTTCGCCAGCATCGCACCTGCGAGGCTGCCCGATTTATTGACCCATTTCCCCCTTTGAAAACCCGGCAATTCACCCCGGCACTGTAAAATCACACGCAGTACAAACATAGTCTCACATAAAATTTATATTTTAATTATATTATTACTTGTCTTTGTGAAAATTTACATTATAATTTTATGTTATACACTTTCTACTGTAATAGCCGTAATTCTTTTGCGGCTTTGTGAAATCACAAAAAGCCACATGAAATGTACATTTTTTACACCGGGTTAAACCAGTCTTTCATGTATTTTGTATTTTTTTTCTTACTTACAAAGTGTTGTGGCAAAATTTCAGAATTAGGGTTAAATTAAAAGGTGTAATTCGTTGAAAAAAAAGGGTGGGCCCCCGCTGTATTTTTCCCACCAGACAGACAAAGCAACGAGTGGGGGAATAATAATACCTAGGGGGGTGCATTATTTTGTGCCCCCCTGGATAACTTGCCCCAAATCCCCCGAAAAGGGCAATTCTAATTTGATTGCCCTTTGGCACTTTGCCCCTCTATTCCCCTTTCCTTAGCGTGGCGAATGGGGTTAAAAAAGGGGGTTAAAGCCACCCTTGCAATTGAAAGGGGACTTTAAGCAGGTTAATAATTGAGGTGTCAATTGAAAAAATCAAATTTTTCCTATTGTAGAAAAAATTTAACCAAAACCCCTTTAAATAAAAAATTTTTTAAAATAAATTCAAACTTTTTTGACCATATTTTTTTTCCGCTAAAACCCTTTCCTGTAATAAAAATAAAAAAAAAAAGCAAAAAAGTTCTTATTCCCATGCACGTGGGCCCACGTGTATAAGGGGTTAAAGG
>JARQOD010000008.1:97842944-97928135 GCA_033576555.1 Oophaga sylvatica | reverse complement strand
TGTGACGTAGCAATAGTGAGTATCGTCACTCAGTTGAGCTGATGAAGGAGGATTCTTTTCCTGTCTTGGACAGGTGTTAGGAGTCGCCCATACTCTTGTCCACTCCAAACTTACCATAACTTTCGCTGGCTGCAAAGTTCCTTGCTGAACCCAGATACCATTGACTGTTCTTCTTGATTGGCTACACTAGTGCTCTCTTGATTGGCCTCTGATTTGCCAATTCCACACCCTATATAAAACCTGGCCCTGTGGGTGTGTCATTGCGAGATTATTGTGCTTCCAGCCTTTAGTCAAGCTCTTTCTCCTGCTGTTCCTGCTGTTACAAACACTGCTCTCTGTGTACCGACCTCCTGCTGCCACCTGACTACGTTATCTGCCTGCTCCTCTGCTACCGAACTGCCTTTCCTGTGTACCGACCTCGGCTGCCACCTGACTACGTTATTTGCCTGCTTCCTGCTACAAACACTGCTTTCTGTGTACCGACCTCGGCCTGCCTTCTGACTACGCTACCTGCCTCTGCTTTCCCTGTGTTTGCAGTAACATCGGCTCCAACCAGACGGGATCCTGACAGAGAAGTTCAGTTAGTTTCTGTTTCAGTCAGAGACAGAAGAAGGAGAAGAGAGTTGAGTTTGGAGGGAGAGGAGTGAAGACTGATTCTGACGGAGCTCGATAGTTCATCTTATACGGAAGTGGAGGTAATAAGAGTAGAGGATTTACTCTAGCCTAGTCAGAACTACAATGGAACTGCTATCTCAGAACAAGCTGTTTGTGTTCCTAAGAAAGTGGAAAGCAATTCTCAGAGCTACAGCGTGTATACATCTGACGAATCGTCCTGTGAGTGCTTGGACAGGGTCTGGAAGGAAGGAGGAAAGGAACCACTGCCAGTTATTAGAACGAGGCAACTGAGTAACAGGTCAGGAGCACTGGAAGGAAAGCTTATGACTACACCACTGCTTACGTGCTTATGTTAAGGGCAAGAGCAGGGCGACAGGCGAGTGGTAAAGAAGGACAGGACCTAGGTGACAGATCACCTTCACTTAGTTATCCGGACACCGGGGTCCGAAGTGTTTGCTAGAACTTCACGTCTAGTAATAAGATACACCGGAGGCTTGCTGGACTTCAAAGTTGCAGAAGGTAGCCCTAAGTCCGATACGTAACCGGGGTCAGAAGGACAACAGTCTAGCAGGGCCCTGCACAAAAGACTAGTTCTATCCACAGAAGACCCCCACACCAATATTGGCAGGGCGAAGCTGTCATATTCAGAGTTAAACCTGACTTCAGCGAGGTTAAGATTCACACCGTTCAAGGATAAAGGAGGCCTCAAAACCTGCTAGCAATTCCCTAAATGTGCATTCTCCAACCTGACCAGCTTCCGGGACATACCTGCAACATCTACAAGTAAAGGTATGGAAAGAGACTGGCATTGGTGTGACTGACTTCTTTCTGACACCCTGCACCACCCATAGACTTTGGGACCAGTCCCACCTGTGGGGGATTTAACATCTAGCTGCCATAACTCCCCTGAGAGATTCACCTGCAGCGCTGGTCAAATTGATCAGAAACCACAGGTGGCGTCAGAACAATTATTACAATCCCCTGTAAAATATTCCCATTGCATGACCGCCCAGGCCACGGACCGGCTTTGCTGCCAGTGACTTCCCCATAGACTTCCATGGGCTCGGTGCCGAGTACCCATAGCCCTGGTACACACATTGGTGCGCGTCATCTTTTGGCGTCACGAACAGGATCCGAAGCTTACAATTTGCGATTCCTGGTGCAGTTTTTGGTGATTTTTGGCGCCATTGGTCCGCCATTTTGCCGTCATATTCGCGCCCTGAGGCGCTGGTGAAGAAGGTGGCGTGCATTCGTGGGCGTACCTGCAAAAGCGCGCTGAGTCCTGAACACGCCCCCAATGCTACGCGGCGGCAGGTCCTGTAGAGAGCTTCAGTAAACACTCTGACCTCAGAGCGCCAGCGAACAGGTCCTGTCTCCACCGCAGTGCCCGCAAAGCTGCAGCCTTCAGAAAAGGTAGGCCAAGATTAACTAGGGGGGCGCAGACATGTCGCAGCATCCAGCCGACAACGCGGCCCCGGCCGGCGGCCCCAATGACTTACCAATTGGCGCTGCAGCGCAGGATGGAAATGTTTGGCCCCTCACCTGGTCCTTTTGGTCCCAATAGTACCGCTAGCGCTGCCATACCTGCCTGGAGCAAAGTGGCTCCCTCAGTACAGCGACAAGCCAGACACCCTGCCCGATTCAAACGGAAAATAGCAGCATAATGGACATGTATCCTATGACAGAAAAGCAAAGAGCTGCAGTAGTAATAGGCAACTAACTGGTGTGCTGAGAGAGAAGTAGAGACTTGGACAGCTGCAGACCAGGAGTCAGTGCCTGCAATTTTCTTAAAGCACAGACTATCTTTGAGGGACCGCAACTGAAACAGATCTCCGGATGAGTTTTTATCAATGTTCCCCGAAATCAGTGACAGCATTAGGACTACGCCTGCCGACTACAGGGGCCCTGCGAGCTCTCAAACAGGTTAACCCAATAAGTCCATTGATGAAAGCAAAATGCTGAAGGAACAGTTTGTACGGGGACTGAGGTCCCAAGCTGAAAGAAGGACTGTGAATGGTGGTCCTTGGATCATCCTGTGCAACCTTTGATGCCCTTAAAGATATGGCTATAAAAGGACTGCGGCCCCTGGAAAGCCAGAGATGGCAACCCAGTATTACCCGGTTGAAGCCACTCTAAACGCGGTAACATCCACCTTTCCCCCGCTGGTGGCAGAACCAAAACGCAGGTGGCGCCCCCCATGAGTTGGACTGTTGCGCTCAGAAGTGCGCCAGCTGACTAAAAACCTGGCCACTGTAATGAGTGCCCTGCAACTGCGGAAGGAAAGAAGGAGGAAAGATCCTGCTAGCCGACTGCCCAGAGGATGTTCCTTGGATGAGCCGGAGGAAAAGGAGGACGTCGCCCCACCGGGGGAGAACAACGCACCACAGGAGCGACCCCTGATCAGCAACATCCTCGCGAGAGATCATCTGCTACCGTTGCAACAGAAAAGGTCATCTAGCCCAACAGTGTCCTTTAAACGAGCAGATCCGGGTCGAGGGCCAACACCCAGGAGTAGATCATCAGGCCCTTAGACTGGAACCGCAGGTTTGTGGGAGGAAGACCCTACCTGTCCTCATTCTGGACGGGATCGCAATCCCTGCACTGCTGGACACTGGATCTCAGGTGACCATCATACCTGATGTCCTTTATAATAAGTTTTGGGTCCATGGACAGTCTCCAGCCCCCGAGCCCTGACTTTGCTGTGCACGCCTCTAATGGTCTCCCTATTGATTTACTAGGAGCCAAAAACGTGGACGTAAAGGTGGGCAGAGTGGAGCTGAAGGATCAGGGACTCTTAGTAGTAAGGACTGTAAATGAGGAAAAGGGTTTTAAAAATGTGGTCTTAGGTACTAACATTATTAGTAACTGTCTGGAGAAGTTGTGTTTTTGCTCCAACAGCTCGCTGAAGTTGCCAAGCCAAGCAAAAGGGGAGTGATCCAGAGGGAGATCCGGGCCCTGATGTGCCAGCACAAGCGAAGCTGACAGATGGTGAAATTGGTAATGTACGGGTAACGACCCAAAACCCCATTGTGATACCCCAATGAGTGAAATGCTGAATGGTGTAGAGCAGCAATAGGTCTGAGAGGACAGAACTACCAAGCAGTAGTAGAGCCCATTGTTCAGAGCACAGACCTACACTCTGACTGCTAGAGGGGTAGTGGAAGTAAGAAATGGGAGAGTACCAGTACGACTTCTCAACTGGGGAGAAGATGAAGAAAATTTTACCACGTTATGCCACTGTTGCTAAATTACATACCGTAGATAACAACTTTTCTCACAACAGAGTCCTTAGCCCCGCCAACCAGCGGAGGAAATGATCCAGCAACACAGGTGGAGGATTGGTGTCAGCAGCTCCATGTCGGGACAGACACCACTCCCGCCCACCAGAAACAGGGAGTACTACGGGTGGTACAGAGTACGCACAGGTATTTAGCAAACACCCACTTGACTTTGGACAATTAGGGGAGTACAGCATCATATCCCTACAGGCAGTCATCCTCCCATCAAAGAGCGGTACAGGCCTATACCTCCAGCACACTATCAGAAAGCTAAGGAAATGTTGCGTGACATGAAGGAAGCAGGGGTGATAAGGGATAGTTTAGTCCTGGGCAGCACCTCTAGTCCTAGTAAGAAAAAGGATGGAAGCATGAGAATGTGTGTAGATTACAGACAAGTAAATCGCATAACACATAAAGATGCATACCCTTTACCACGCATTGAGGAATCCCTAGTTGCTTTGAAAACTGCTAACTACTTTTCCACCCTCGACCTCACTAGTGGGTACTGGCAAGTAGCTGTGGCTGAGGAGGATCGGGAGAAAGACAGTTTCACCACCCCAATGGGACTCTGTGAGTTTTGACAGAATGCCGTTTGGACTCGCAGTGCCCCGGGAACATTCCAAAGAGTGATGGAGAGCTGCCTGGGACATCTCAACTTTGAAACCGTGTTGCTGTACCTGGACGACGTAATTGTGTACCCAAGACGTATGAGGATCATTGAAGCACCTGGCAGAGGTATTCGAGTCACTGTCCAAGTATGGGATGAAACTGAAGCCTTCAGTGCCATTTGCTCAAACGAAAGGTACTGTACTTGGGACATATTGTCAGCTCAGAAGGAGTAGGCGACCCCGAGAAGGTCACGGCCATCCAGAAGTGGCCAGAGCCGAAAATCTCAAGGAGGTGCGCCAGTTCTTGGGACTGACAGGTTACTACCGGGGGTTAGTAAAGGACTACACCAAGAAAGCAGCGCCTCTACAGGACCCCCTGGTAGGACAACCCCTCAAGAGTAGAAATCCTCCATTCCACTGGGGTAAAGAAAAGCTGAGGCGTTCAAAGAGATGAAGGAGATCCTGACAGGTGAGGAGATCCTAGCTTACCCTGACTACACCAACCGTTCCTGCTGTACATGATGCAGCAACGAAGGATTGGGAGATGTCCTCAGTCAGAAGCAAAATGGCCAAGAAAAAGTCACGCATATGCAAGCAGGAAGCTCCGGCCGACTGAGAGAAACCCAAAGGGAAATATAGTAGCTTCAAGTTGGAGTTCCTGGCGCTGGTCTGGGCCATTACAGAAAGATTCAAGCATTACCTAGCCTCCAGCAAATTCACTGCGTACACAGACAATAACCCCTTGATGCATCTTGAAACAGCCAAGCTGGGAGCCAGGAGCAACGTTGGATGGCTCGGCTGTCAAACTATCAATTTACCATCAAGTACAGGGCGGGCCGTAAAAAAAGCCAACGCTGACGCCTTGTCCAGAATGCCGCATGAATCCGACACGGAGGAAGAATCGGATGACCTGGAAGAGATTGAGCTACCTGCATTCCACAGAAATGGGATGATCCATGAGCAACGAGCCTACAGAAGCGGTGTGGTAAGACGTTAAACCCTTTACCTCACCACAGCTGGAAGGGATCAGGACAGCGATCCAGTGGTCAGCCTATCAAGGAGCTGATAAGAGGGAAGGTTCCTCCTTGGAGAAAGACGCACCTATACCCAGGCTGCTGTGGAACGAGAGAAGCCGGTTGTTCATCTACCGTGAGAAGCTGTGCAGGAGGTACGTCGACCCAAGGACCCATGGATGGTTTGGCAGATAGTGGTACCAGAGCAGACATCAAATGGTGTTAGAAGCCTACCACGATCAAGCGGGACACTTTGGCTGGAAAAAGCTGGGGACCTGTTGAAGTGTCGGTTCTACTGGGTAGGGATGCGCAGCTCCCTCGAGAAGTGGTGCCGGAACTGTGGACCCTGTGGCCTCAGACGGAAAGACTATAGTATCAGAAGGCACCCTGCAGCCTATCCAGACGACTCGTCCCTTGGGGGATCGTGGCATTGGACCATGTCAAGTTGTCACCAAGCGGTCGGGATACTCATATGCCCTGACCATGGTGGATCACTATTCCAAATTCCTGGTGGTCGCCCCCTGTCAAAGATCTGACAGCAGAGACAGCAGCAAAGACTTCCAAGCAAGTTTCTGCAGACCACACGGATATCCGGAGCAGGTGCTAACTGATCAAGGCCCAGCCTTTGAGGCCGAATTTTTTCAAAGAGTTCTGTCACTTGTACGGGTGTAAAGAAGATCAGAACAACACCGTACCACCCTCAACCAATGGTCTTTGTGAAAAGATGAATCACATTTCATTGACTTACTGAAGTCTGTACCATGGAGGAAAGAAATCGGTGGCCAGACTTGTTACCTGACCTGGTAGACCTGTACAACCACATACCGGTAAGTTCCCCCAACTGCACCCCAGCCTATTCATGGGGCAAGACCAGGAAAGCTGCCCCATGGATCTAGAGCTTGGAGTTGTAGAGCCGGAAGCGGATGTAACTACTGGAGGACTGGGACACAAACAGACAGGAACAGTACAGAAAAGTACAGGCCTGTGTTTGAGAAAAGTCTCAGTCGATTCGGGATAAACAAGCAGATCGTTACAATAAAAGTGCGCCAGCTGAACCTTTCGCACCCGGTGAAATCGTACTAAAAAGAAAGAGGAGGTTACACAAACTTGACGATCAGTGGGAAAGAGAGCCTTACATCATACAGAGTTCAAGGTTTGATAAAAGAAGACGTGCATAATAAGCAAGGATGGAGGAAAAAAACGACTGCAATGTGTCTAGAGATCATCTAAAGTTGTGTCCGGACCCATTAAAGCTTCGTGAGGAAGGCCCTGTTGTCAATCAGGAAGGGAGTGATGAAGCGTCATACATACAGATTTGGGAGATTTACCTGCAGATTGGCCCAGAATTGGAGAAGCTGTAATCATTCCTGTGCTGCAGTTTATCACCGCAAGAAGAATCTCTACATCCAGTCACAACAATTGTGCCAGTAGAGTCAGTTCCAGAGGGACCTGTTCCGGCAGAACCTCAACCAGTGGAACCCGAGAAGCGGAACCACAAGAAGTGGAATCCCCTGGCGAAACAGAACTGCATCGCCAGCTACAAATATGCTTGCCAGATCCATAGAGAGGTTGAGGCGTATTACAGTTTGCCAGCACGCAGAACAGATAGGCCAAGGGGGACTACTATATCTGACACTACACCACGCAGGTCAGTACGTAAAACGAAGGGAAGGTTACCTGTTCGGTACCAAGAGTAGTCCAGCGAATTAGTCTAGTATGACCCAGACAGGGTTTACTTAATTGTACAAAGTTATGAAGAGTTGATTGAAATGTGATTTTACTTGAATGTGTTTTCTCATGCAAAGACTGCGGCTGAGGACTGTGCCACCCAAAAACTTTCATTGTAAATAGTTCGCACTTCGGTGCCCCATCTTGGTTTTACTTAAAAGCCTTACTACCTCTGATGAAAAACCCGTATGGTGTGGCCTAGGTGAGGTCTGCAGCAATAAAGTCCTGAAAGCCCACCCAGGACCCACGTGGGAGGTTTTTGTGCGGGTCCTCCACAAGAATCTTGTCTTATACTGTAATATTTATTGAAAAGTATTTTTGATAATTTTCTAATGTCCATTGTACAAAATGTAACGTTCAAAGTCCTTACCTCCTGCAAGGGATGAGTTTAAATTGTTGATGTTATATGCAAAAAAAAAAAAAATGTTTTCTTTTCTATTTCAGCCCGGGGTGCTGAGTTTAACTAGGGGGGTGTGTGGCCCAGCTACGTTTTTGACACATGTCTCCGGAAAATGCACAGGAAAGGTAATTGTAAAGCCTGAAATTCATTCACATCACACATTTCCCAACACTGCCACTAGAGGCATTTCAGACTTTTTGGTAGTGTGACGTAGCAATAGTGAGTCATTCTAGTCAGAGCTCAGTCTGGGGCTAGATTGAAGGAGGATTCGAGTTCCTGTCTTTGGACAGAGAGGTTCAGTTAGTTTCTGTTTCAGTCAGAGACAGACGGAAGGAGAAGAGAGTTGAGTCTTGGAGTGTCACGCGGTCTTATGATGTGTACGATGTCAGTAAACTATTCTTAAAAGAACAACACTCTATACAACATATAATAGCAACATCAGCATGAAATATAGAATAGATTTACCTGACACGATATCCGTTGAACTCAGGGTTAATCTTGAGGACTTGATACACTGTCACAGGAAAGAGGAGGACCGGGGTCTAACCTGACCCTAAACTGGGGTCCTAACTAATCCCTCACTTGGAGGTACGATAATGGTTCAGGAGGTCCAAGTCTCCAGCCTAACCCTGTCTCCTATCAGTCCCTGAACCCTGTAATCGTCCTAAGAGGATTCTGTTACCACCAAAGGGATATGGGCTGATCTCTGCTAAATACACAGATTAGACATATAGGACAGACTGGAGAAAACACAGACTTGCATACACACTCAAACACAGAAGGAACTAAATGATCTGGGATATTAAACTCTAAGCAAGGTGAGCTTAAAACAACTAAGGAGCTCTTAAACTTAAGTCTATACAGATACAATCCTATCTGTGGTCTGCATGAAAGAATTTCACTGGCAACTCCCAACACAGACAACCAGAGATTTAAAGGAAACCAATCAACAAATAATTAATTGCAGCGGGAGAAAACTGCACCCAGTCCCAGAACTGAGCACAGACAGAATTAACTCCCTAACTGCCAAACACAAAGAAACAGCAACTCAGCTGTGAGAAGTCAGAATGTGCAACCGCGACGATCTTCGTGGAGATGCACACATGACAGTACCCCCCTTCTACGAGGGGCCTCCGGGGCCCTCAGGGCCAGGTTTGCCCGGGTGAGTTCTGTGGAAGGTCCGCACCAACGATCTGCGTTAATGCAGCGCAGGAACCCACGTCCTCTCCTCTGGACCATACCCCTTCCAATGCACCAAGTACTGAAGGGACCGGCGATTCAGACGTGAGTCAATGATCTTTGACACTTGAAACTCCAAGTTACCATTGACCACCACTGGAGGAGGAGGTAGAGGTAATGGTATGACTGGTGCCACGTACCTCTTAAGTAATGACTTGTGGAACACATTATGAATTTTAAACGTAGGAGGGAGGTCCAGACGAAATGCCACAGGATTAATTATGGAACTGATCCTGTCGGCCCGATGAATCTGGGGCCCAGCTTCCAGGAGGGAACTTTAAGTTTTATATTCCTGGTAGACAACCATCCAGATCGTTCACATTAAGATCTGGACCAGAAACTCTCCTCCCATTTAGCCATACGTTTATAACGGTTCCCCATAGCACTCAGATTATTCAATACACCTCTCCACACAGAAGCAAGTGACGACGAGAAACGCTCCTCCTCAGGAACCCCAGAAGGGCCCCCCCCATTGAATGTACAAAACTTGGGGATGAAAACCATATGCCCCAAAAAAACGGGGATTACAGTGGACTCGCTCCGCCTGTTGTTAAGAGCGAACTCTGCCAAGGCAAGAAAGAAGACCAGTCCTCCTGGTTCTCTGAGACAAAACACCGAAGATAAGTCTCTAGGCTTTGATTCAGACGCTCTGTCTGACCATTGGTCTGCGGATGAAAAGCCGAGGAAAATGACAATTGCATCCCCCGACGAAAAACAAAATGCCCTCCAAAACTTGGACACAAACTGAGACCCCCTATCTGACACCACATCAGAGGCAACCCATGAAGTCCACAATCTCCCCAATGAACACCTGCGCCCAGAGTTTTAGCATTAGGGAGGGCAGGAAGAGCAATGAAATGTGCCATCTTACTGAACCTGTCAACAACCCCCAGTATGACAGTCTTCCCTGACGATGAGGAAGGTCCGTGATGAAGTCCATAGACAAATGATCCATGGACGCTCCGGAAGTTTCAAGGGTAAGAGGGTCCAGACGGACGGGTATGAGGGGTCTTAGAGCGAGCACAAACCCACGGGACGCGACAAAGTTAAAACATCTTTATTAACGTTAGGCCACCAAAACCGGCGAGAAAGGAGATCTAAAGTAGCCTTACTCCCTGGATGTCCTGCTAAAGCAGAATTATGATGTGCCTCAATAACCTTTTGTCTCAACTGATTTGGGACAAACAGTCTCCCTGGAGGTCCTGCAAGGGGCATCCCCCTGAGCCTCTAACACCTCCTCCTCAAGCTCAGAACATACAGCGACACTACCACCCCCTCCTGAAGGATAGGAATCGGGTCATCCATTTTCCCCGGCCCCTGGAAACTGCGAGAACAAGGCATCCGCCTTAACATTCTTAGATCCAGGGCGATAAGTGACAACAAAATAAACCTGGTAAAAAACAACGACATCGAGCTTGTCTGGAATTCAGACGCTTAGCAGATTCCAAATACAGCAGGTTCTTGTGATCAGTAATGACGGTGACGGGTGGACTGCCCCTCCAAAAAGTGACGCCATTCTTCAAAAGCCAACTTAATGGCCAAAAGTTCCTATTGCCGATATCATAATTCCTTTCGGCGGACGACAATTTTTTAGAAAAGAAAGCGCACGGATGCCATTTTACCAGGGGACGGACCCTGGGACAATATTGCACCCACCCCTACGTCAGACGCGTCCACCTCCACAACGAACGGCTGTGATGCAATCTGGTTGGATGAGAACGGGTGCCGAAGCAAAACATTTTTTTCAAAGAGGAAAAAGCTTGGCAAGCTTTGTCCGACCATTTAGAAAAATCCGTCCCTTTTCTTGTCATGTCAGTGAGAGGTTTGACAACAGATGAGAAATTACAAATAAATTTCCGGTAGTAGTTAGCAAACCCCAGAAAACGCTGCAGAGCTTAAGATCCTCTGGCTGATCCCATTCAGCACTGCTCTCACCTTTTCAGGGTCCATACGGAAACCGGAGCTGACACCAAGAAACCCAAAAACAAGTCCTGTACGGCGAATACACACTTTCCAGTTTGGCGTATAGTTTATTGTCTCGCAAGATCTGCAACACCCGTCTCACAATGCTCCTGGTGAGACACAAGATTGGTGATAAATTAAAATGTCATCCAAATATACGACCACAAACAGCCCCACCAGATGACGAAAATGTCATTAACAAAATGTTGGATACTGCTGGTGCAGTTAGTCAGACCAAAAGGCATGACAAGGTTCCATAATGTCCCTCCGGCGTGTTAAACGCCGTTTTCCACTCATCCCCCCTTTTATCCTAATCAGATTATACGCCCCCTGAGATCCAATTTAGAGAACCATTTGGCGCCAACAATTTGATTGAAGAGATCAGGAATCAGAGGGAGTGGATACGGATCTCGAACAGTAATCCGATTAAGTTCGCGGAAATCCAAGCAAGGGCGTTGGCCTCCATCTTTTTTCTTCACAAAGAAGAACCCCGCGGCCACTGGGGAAGATGAAGGTCTAATATGCCCTTTGGCCAGACTTTCCGAAATATAATCTTTCATAGCCTGCCTCTCAGGACCAGAAAGGTTATATAACCTAGCTTTAGGTAACTTAGCATCAGGAAGTAAATTAATAGAGCAGTCATACACGCGATGAGGAGGCAACTCCTGACACCCCTCCTCAGAGAACACATCCCCAAAGTCCTCCAAAAAAGGAGGCAAAGTACTAGGCACGACCGCACTGATGACTGTGTCATGCAGTTTACTTTTGCAAACTCACCCCATTGCTTATATCTCTGGACTGCCAATTAATCACAGGGTTATGTTTAACCAACCAAGGAAGTCCCAGCACAATAGGAGTAGGTAGACCCTCCAACACATAACAAGATAATAGTTCCCTATGTATTGCCCCTACCCGAAGGTCAATGTTATGAACCTCATGAACAAAGCTACCTTGGCCGAGAGGCCTGGCGTCAATGGAGAATATAGGGATCGGTTTGACCAATACACTCAGATGCATACTTGAGCCTGAGCAAACTGAGCGTCAACCAGATTAGCCCCGGACCCACTATCAAGAAGAACAGAAAATCTCTCCACTCTCGTACCAACCACCACCTCCACTGGTACAAGGAACTGAGAAGAATAGCGGACGAAATACATACTCCCAGGTTGTCGTCCACCACACAACCTGGGATTAACAGTTTTCCGGCGACTTTTTGCTCAACAAGGCACGGGATGGACATCCCCCAACAAAATGTCCCTCTTTCCCGCAGAAGAAACACCTTCTAGTCCTGCGGCGTACCGCCAATCCCCTCCTACGAAATGATGTCCCTCCCAACTGCATAGGCTCCTCCAACAGACAAGGGGAACCTCAACATAAGGGACTTTAGTAGTAGGTGGAGTACAACAGGGGGCGGAGTTACCTCACACCTCTCCGGAGCCGTCTATCATACGGATAGCTAGGGCCATAGCAGCCTCCAGTGATGGAGGAGAATCATACTGAGCCAAAACGTCCTTTAATTTGTCAGAAAGCCCATGACAAAACTGGCTCCTAAGAGCTGGGTCATTCCACTGAGTATCTGTGGCCCATCTACGGAACTCAGAAGCAAATTCCTCCGCCGGACGATCTCCCTGCTGTATCTTACGTAATTTTGTCTCAGCAAGAGAGACCCGATCTGGGTCATCATATACCAAACCCAGGGCAGTAAAAAATCGATCTACTGACTGTAGAGCCGGGGATCCCGGAGGAAGGGAGAAGGCCCAGGATTGAGGGTCCCCTTGTAGGAGCGAGATAACAATTCCCACTCTCTGCTCTTCACTCCCTGATGATCGAGGCCGAAGCCGAAAATACAATTTACATGCTTCCCTGAAGGTAAAAAATTTGTCTCGCCCACCAGTGAACCTGTCCGGGAGAGCTACTTTAGGTTCAAATCTGGTTTGCTCCGAGGGAGACAAAACTTTGGACTTAATGTCCGTCAGCTCCATGGATAATCCCTGCAACTGCAGAGCCAGCTGGGCTACTGGATCCATGGCAACTGGGAATAATTTTATTGGCCAGTGAAAATGTCACGCGGTCTTATGATGTGTACGATGTCAGTAAACTATTCTTAAAAGAACAACATTCTATACAACATATAGATTAGCAACATCAGCATGTAAATATAGAATAGATTTACCTGACACGATATCCGTTGAACTCAGGGTTAATCTTGAGGACTTGATACACTGTCACAGGAAAGAGGAGGACCGGGGGTCTAACCTGACCCTAAACTGGGGTCCTAACTAATCCCTCACCTTGGAGGTACTGATAATGGTTCAGAGGTCAAGTCTCCAGCCTAACCCTGTCTCCTATCAGTCCCTGAACCCTGTAATCAGTCCTAAGAAGGATTCTGATTACCACCAAAGGGATATGGGCTGATCTCTGCTAAATACACAGATTAGACATATAGGACAGACTGGAGAAAACACAGACTTGCATACACACTCAAACACAGAAGGAACATAAATGATCTGGGATATTAAACTCTAAGCAAGGTGAGCTTAAAACAACTAAGGAGCTCTTTAACTTAAGTCTATACAGATACAATCCTATCTGTGGTCTGCATGAAGAATTTCACTGGCAACTCCCAACACAGACAACCAGAGATTTAAAGGAAACCAATCAACAAATAATTAATTGCAGCCGGGAGAAAACTGCACCCAGTCCCAGAACTGAGCACAGACAGAATTAACTCCCTAACTGCCAAACACAAAGAAACAGCAACTCAGCTGTGAGAAGTCAGAATGTGCAACCGCGACGATCTTCGTGGCGATGCACACATGACATGGAGGGAGAGGAGTGAAGACTGATTTCTGACGGAGCTCAGATAGTTCATCTTATACGGAAATGGAGGCTAGTACGAGTAGACGGATTTACTCTAGCCTAGTCAGAACTACAATCGGAACTGCTATCTCAGAACAAGCTGCTTGTGTTCCTAAGAAAGTGGAAAGCAATTCTCAGAGCTACAGCGTGTATACAGTCTGACGAATCGTCCTGTGAGCTGCTCTGGACAGGGTCTGGAAGGAAGGAAGGAAGGAAAGGAACCACTGCAGTTATTAGAACGAGGCAACTGAGAACAGGTCAGTGAGCACTGGAAGGAAAGCTTATGACTACACCACTGCTACCGTGCTTATGTTAAGGGCAAGAGCAGGGCGACAGGAGAGTGGTAAAAGAAGGACAAGTGACCTAGGTGACAGATCACCTTCACTTAGTTATCCGGACACCGGGGTCCGAAGTGTTGCTAGAACTTCACGTCTAGTAATAAGATACACCGGAGGCCTTGCTGGACTTCAAGTTGCAGAAGGTAGCCCTAAGTGCCGATACGTAACCGGGGGCAGGAAGGACAACAGTCTAGCAGGGCCCTGCACAAAAGACTAGTTCTATCCAACAGAAGACCCCCACCACAATATTGGCAGGGCGAAGCTGTCATATTCAGAGTTAAACCTGACTTCACGCAGGTTAAGATTCACACACGATTCAAGGATAAAGGAGGCCTCAAACCTGCTCAGCAATTCCCTAAATGTGCATTCTCCAACTTGACCAGCTTCCCGGGACATACCTGCAACATCTACAAGTAAAGGTATGGAAAGAGACTGCATTGTGTGTGACTGACTTCTTATCTGCACCCTGCACCACCTAGACTTTGAGGGACCAGTCCCACCTGTGGGGGATTTAACATCTAGCTGCCATAACATCCCCTCAGAGATTCACCCTGCAGCGTTGGTCAAATTGATCAGAAACCACAGGTGGCGTCACAAACATTATTACAATCCCCTGTAAATATTCCCCATTGCATGACTGCCCAGGGCCACGGACCGAGCTCTGCTGCCAGTGACATTCCCCATAGACTTCCATGGGCTCGGTGCCGAGTACCCCATAGCCCTGGTACACACATGTGGTGCGCGTCATTAGCTGCTGGGGACTGGGTGGTCACAAGCTGTCGGTCTGGTCTGTACAGGATGAAATCTGAGAAGTGCTGTAAATTCTACTTGTGACCACCCCCAGCAGCTAATAAACTGTCTGTGTACCTAACCTTTCCCCTGGAATAACACAGGAGCCAGGGCAGGAGGAATGCATTCATCAGCTCTTTCAGTAACCACATCCATGTGACATGATGTCTGTACTAACTCACTGTCTCACTATCACTGTCTGCCGCAGCCGCAGGACTCAGGAACCTCAGCAAGCGCCGGGAATCTGTGCAGGAGACAGGAGTTCAGTTCCACTGTGGCAGCCTGGAGTCGGGACCATTTTCAACGCTGCCTACAGGCAGCCTGCAAACAAACTTGCTTCCTCCATCCTCTGCAGCTCGCCTCTTCCAGACTCCACCTCCTCACTTCCTCCCTGGCTGCGGAACCAGTGAGAAGAGACAGGGGGCGGAGCTCGCCTCTACTAGACCAATCCTGACCGTCTGGAAGCCTGTCTGTCTGCTGCCATGAGTCAGCGTGAGTGGGCCCCCCTGTCTCGACAGGGCCCCGGCACTTGCCCGGGTGTGCCGGGTGCTGACGCCGGCCCTGGCTGACAAGTGTGAGCAACTTTTTACTATTGATGCTGCCTATGCTGCATCAATAGTAAAAATATCTAATGTTAAAAATAATAAAAAAAATAACAAATCGTGATATTCTCACCTTCCGGTGGCCCCCGCAGCTTTCCCGCTCCTCAGCGACGCTACCTGCAACTCCTGTTCCCAGGCGTGCTTTGCAACAATGACCCCAGATGACGTAGCATCACGCGAGACCGCTACGTCATCTGGGGTCATTGTCGCTAAGCTCGCCTGGGAATGGGAGTTGCCGGGAGCGTCGCTGAGGGGCGGGAAAGCTGCGGGGGCCACCGGAAGGTGAGAATATCACTATTTATTATTTAAATTATTGTTTTACCAGGGATATGGTACCCAGGGCTTGGAGGAGAGTCTCCTCTCCTCCAGACCCTGGGTACCATCCGTACTTGAACCGCTTACTTTGCGCATGGTGGGCATAGCCACATGCGGAAAGTAAGCGCTTCAATGCATTCCTATGGCGGCGATTCCAGATAAAGAATGAACATGCTGCATTGTTTTTTGCAATGCGTTTTTTTCACGGAAAAAAATGCAGCATGTGCACAAATATTGCGGAATGCATTCTAATGATAGGATGCTTAATGAATGCGTTTTTTCAGCATTTTTGCAGCAAAAACGCTAAAAAAAACGTGAAAAATCCTCAACGTGTGCACAAATCCAAAATATAACACAAAAAAAAGGAAAAAAAAACGTGGTTGAATTTACAGGTTTTTTTTGGATGTGGGGCTAAAAGATGTATTGCATGCCATCATGTGAATAAGACAGACAAATTCCAATCTGTGCACAATTCTAATATATTGCACATTCGTGATTTTATTAATTGTAATGATAATTATGTGATTTATCTTGTGGAATGTGTTATATGTAGACTGCAGTATGTCGGCTGCATTACTTGTGCACTAAAAACCAGGATTAGACGACATATATCAGATGCTGCCAATCCTCAAGCATTTTCCTCATCAGCGGTTTCCAAACATTTTGCCAGAGTTCACAAGGGAGATGTAAGCGGTTTAAAATTTTGTGCTATTGAGAAAGTGTATCGTTCTCATAGAGGTGGTGATCATAAACGTAAACCTCTCAATAGAAAATCTTTCTGGATATTCACTTTAGAAACAAGAATTCCGAATGGATTAAATTTAAGACAGGATTTGATTTTACAATATTAAAAATATGCAAAAAATATTTTTTTTCCGCTTACAATTCACATTCAATCTTCTCCCATTGTGAACTATGTACATTTTTTTTTGAATGATTTATATGTTTTTATGTCTTTCTTTTGTCATGGACATTTGTGCTTTCCTGTTTATATGCAGCTACTCTACATATCAATTGAACCTGCAGCAATTTTCATGATTGGAACACCTGATTGGAATGGGAAGTATGTTATTTAGTGTGAACACTGTTTATGTCACCATACCATGATTAAGACCCAGAGTCGAAACGCGTTGGATTACGCTGCCATTTGTGTTGTGCTGTTAGTGCTTCTTTTGCATTGAACATAATTTGTTCTGATTTTATGACACGAACAAAAGTTATTTTTGAAGCAATCAAGATTTCCTGTGGATCCTGCTGGAGTTCACCTGCTTTCTGATTACCTCCTTTGTGGCTGCTCAGCCCAGTCCGTGCGGGACCAGGAACTTGGAACTATGGATAATCTGGGTGAGCTGATGAACTTTCATTCTTTTCTTTATGGCAGAGTGGTCCGACGGAAGCCTCTCCTCAGTGCCAGACATATGAAAGCCTGCACAGAGTTTGCTAAAAAGCACATGAAGGACTCCCAGACTATGAGAAATAAGATTCTCTGGTCTGATGAGACAAAGATAGAACTTTTTGGTGATAATTCTAAGCGGTCTGTGTGGAGAAAACCAGGCACTGCTCATCACCTGCCCAATACAATCCCAACAGTGAAACATGATGGTGGCAGCATCATGCTATGGGGGTGTTTTTCAGCTGCAGAGACAGGACGACTGGTTGCCATTGAAGTAAAACATGAATGCGGCCAAGTACAGAGGTATCCTGGATGAAAACCTCTTCCAGAGTGCTTTGGACCTCAGACTCGGCTGAAGGTTCACCTTCCAACAAGACAATAACCCTAAAATAACAAAGGAGTGGCTTCAGAACAACTCTGTAACTATTCTTGACTGACCCAGCAAGAGCCCTGACCTAAACCCAATTGAGCATCTCTGGAGAGACCTGAAAATGGCTGTCCACGAACGTTCACCATCCATCCTGATGGAATTGGAGCAGACCTGCAAGGAGGAATGGCAGAGGATCCCCAAATCCAGGTGTGAAAAACTTGTTGCATCGTTCCCAAGAAGACTCATGGCTGTACTAGCTCAAAAGGGTGCTTCTACTCAATACAGAGCAAAGGGTCTGAATACTTATTACCATGTGATATTTCAGTTTTTCTTTTTTAATAAATTTGCAAAGATTTTTACATTTCTGAATTTTTTTTAGTCAAGATGGGGTGCAGAGTGTACATTAATGAGAAAAAAAATTATTTTTTTGAATTTACCAAATGGCTACAATGAAACAAAGAGTGAAAAACTTAAAGGGGTCAGAATACTTTCCGTACCCACTGTAAATAACATTTCCCACATGTCAACTTTACATTAGCACAATTTTGGAAACATATTTTTTTTGTTAGAACTTTATAAGGGTTAAAAGTTGACCAGCAATTTCTCATTTTTCCAACAAAATTTACAAACCTTTTTTTTAGGGACCACCTCACATTTGAAGTGACTTTGAGGGGTCAATATGACAGAAAATACCCAAAAGTTGCACCATTCTAAAAACTGCACCCCTTCAAGAAGTTTATTAACCCTTCAGGTGCTTCAGTAGAACTAAAGCAATATGTAAGAAAAAAATTAGCAATTCACAAAAAATTCACTTTAGACCCAAACTTTTTTATTTTCACAAGGGTATCAGGAGTATCAGGAGAAAAAGGACAACACAATTTGTTGTACAATTTCTCCTGAGTACGCCGATACCTTGTATGTGGGGGAAAGCCACTGTTTGGGTGCATTGTAGTGCTCAGAAGGGAGCACCATTTGACTTTTTGAATGCAAAATTGGCTGGAATCAATGGTGGGCGCCATGTCACGTTTGGAGAGCCCCTGGTGTGCCTAAACAGTGGAAACCCCCCAGTTCTAACTCCAACCCTAACACAGCCCTAATCCCAACCCTAACCACAACCCTAACCCCAACACAACCCTAAACCCCAACCCTAACCATAACACAACCCTAACTCCAACACCACCTAAACCCCAACATGACAATCGTAACCCGAACACAACCATAACCCCAACACAACTGTAACCCCAACACAACCATAACCCCAACTCTAACCCCAACACAACCCTGATACCAACACAACCCTAGCCCTAACCCTAAACCTAGCCCCAACCCTAACCCTAGCCCAACCCTAACCACAGCTCTAACCACAACCCTAACCCTAGCCCCAACTCTAACCCTAACTGTGAAGAATGGAAAAAATTACAATTTTGGTTTACTATTTTTTTATTCAGATCACTGTGATAGGGTTTATCACAGTGATCAAAATGAACCAATAGGAAAATCTCCTATTGTTGCGGGTACCAGCCAGCAAATCTCGGCAGGCACACTGCACCCACCATTTTCATCCAGGAAGAGGACGCGGAGGGCCGGGGGATGGAGCAGGAGGGTCCTGGGATGGCGGAGGTACCGGGTGGCTCGGGGGACCCCATTTCTCTCTTGCTCTGATATGCTAGATCATATCAAAGGAGAGAGAAATGAATTGAAAAACGGCCTTTTTTTTTTTTTTGTGATCGCCATTATTTGGTGAATAATGGCGATCACGTGACTGAGGACAGTAAAAACCGACCCGAATCATATTCTCCGGGGTCTAAACTATCCCCCGAGACCCCGGAGATTTTCCAACGCTTGGGGGCGCTATACTCTTATTGCTCAGGGCCGTTAAAAAGCGTATTGGTGGTCGCTAAGGGGTTAATCCACAGCACCATGGAGGCTAAGGAACATAGTACATCAGAAAAAACTTCTTTCAGCTAATATTTTGGATTATATGAACATTAAGCCTTTGTTATTTGAAGACATGGTATTGGAGGAGATGAACAACTGAGTTTTAATGCCAATCTATGTTGCAGTCCCTTTGAGCAAGGGTGGTAGGGATACTGTCCATGGTCATGGCATTCTGTAAAAGGACAAACCACAGGGTGCAAATCAGGTGTGGGGGACGCAGGGTTGCTAGAAGCACTGACCATTTCACACACAGAGGCTCATGTCAGCCTGAATCGTGAATGACAATAAAGATAATGATGTTTCTGTGTCGGGCCAAACCTGGGAACCAGACCAAAGTATGAGAAGTTTAGGTTATCAGATGAAGAGGTTGATGATATCAGTGATACAGAGCGCAGGCAATGGACGTCAAAAACATCTTCCAGGGCCAAATCAGCTCTCCATGTGGTAAGCCATGGTGAAAGTAATGCTATAAATGTTGCTGGTTGAAGAGGATCCATAGACTTGAAAGGTCTGGTCTTGGTGGTTGCGAATTATATGTGCAATCTTCTTGTGTGTGGAAGTTGTTTTGCACATTGTCAGATGATCCTTTGGCACTCTACAAGCTCTGCAAGAGGAAAATCAGTGAATGCAAGGCTATAAACCAGCTCACCCTCCACCAGCTGCAGCAGGTTCAGGAGGTTCAGGAGTTTGCGATCATGGCTGCTGCTAGCGCTCAGTTAAATGCAGGAAAGAAAAAATTTGATCCAGCTCCTGATACGTTACAGATAATATCCAAGATTTATTCTTATTCATTTAAGAAAGAAATATCCAAAAAACATTTGCCAAAGGATATTTGGAAAAAGGGGGGAACATGGGAGGAAAAAGGACATGTATTTGTGGCACCCTGAGGGTCCAGTCGCCACAGAGGTACTGCACCTCAGCCAGAGGTGTGGTGCTTAGCTGTCGGGTAAGGGGGGGGGCACTACCCAGGACTTGCATATTTGCATCCAACACAGACACATGGCCTCAGGCTTAGAGGGAGGAGCCCAAATTAGAGTGGGAAGGGAGTGTGAAGTTGGAGGGAGTGTAGTGAGTTGGAGCTGGGGAGGAGAGCTGAGAGAAGCTTTGGAGAAGCTGTGAGGAGTGGAAAGGAGCAGTTGTGAGGAGAGAAGTTCCTGAGGAGAAACAGAAGGGGTCCTAGGGGCCAGGGAAGTGAGAAATCCACCCGTGGCACCCGAATCCAGCCTGACCAGAGTCAGAAGGAAGGACCAGGTTGCAGTAGAGTACCGGCCCCAGACTAGTGGAGAATCTGCATGACTCACCTAGCAAACCGGAGGCTGTAGCAACTGTATGTGCGACAGTCAAATCCACACACATTCGCTGAAAAGGTAGCCGGATACGATCAAGGGGGCTAAAAGGATGTCGGCCGACAAGATCTAAGGCTACTGGCTTGGGACACTGTGTGTAAGGCGCAGGGCAGGAGTGGAGGGAGTCGGCGCTGGGAGAGATGACCAGAGAAAGGGACACAAGAAGGGGGTTCTGGCAAAGTGTACCCCAAATGACCCGAGAGCTGGCTGAACCACCGACCTGGAGGACACAGCACCCTGGCTGGGGATTGTAACCTAAGAACTGTGAGTAAAGTGTGAAGACTGCACCCTGCTGTGTCCTCAGATTAATTTGTTGCGTCACCTACCCTGCACTATGACTGTTACCAACATCTTTAACCCTATAACTGCCCTGGGGCCTAGCTCTGCCTGTGGAGAGCTGTAACATCTCTGCTGCGTCACCAACTGCCCCAGTGGATCTGAATCGCAGCAGCGGCCATCTTATTGCCGAACACCACTGGTGACGTCACAAACTAATTCCCCTACAAACCACCCCTATCATTTTTATTCCCTTTTACTTCATCATCTTTCCTCTTTTCATTTTTATTGGACGCCCAGGGCCACAGAGCGGGTCACTGCTGCAGTGACTTCCCCTTTAAGAACCTACCAGCCCAGTACCGAATACCCCACGGCCCTTGGGGGTGCTCCATATTCACCATACGCGTTTCGAACAAGACATGTTCTTAGACTAGTTAGCAACTAGCAGTTTTCACAGGTGCTGTTCTGCTACTTGTAAAACCTGTTCACATGCTATTAAAATGTCTGAATTCGTGGTTAAATACATTTTTTCCCATAGAAATTACCACTGTTATTATATAGGGGAGGGAACATTGGTAAGTTGTTTGGACGATATGGACCAAACATTTGAAAACACCAGGAAGGAACGTGCTGCTGAAGTGTTTTTAAATCCCATCAGAAAAATTAATGTTGCTGATGACATTCATGATCTCATTGTGCAAACTGAGAAACTTTCATTGAAAGAATCACGAATCTGGTGGGATCAAACCACACTAAACAATTATGTGGAGAGAAATAATGTCCCAAGGGGTTTACGCATAAAAAAATCTCCACTACGATATACTGTGAACAATTTGTTACAGAGTGAAGTACCATTTTATCCTCTTGTTCAACACAACTAATGCAGCTCATTACTAAATATGAAAATCAGGAACTTACAACTATTCAGGAAGATATTAGAAAGCATACAGACACTTTAAAAACTTCTATTACTTCTGTTGATTTTGATTTATTTAAAAAAAATTTGAATAAAAAGGTTCAGGACCCCGAGGAATCGATCATCTCAATCAAAAAGAGAAAATGTAATCGTGATATTATGGATTACAAAGATCAACAAGTTTATGAATGGGGTCGCTGGGATCAAAAACACACCCCTCTTAAATCCATCTTAAAAACTAAAAAAGGTGTCCGACAGGATATTTTCCAATGTAACCAAGTCACCTTTTCTTCCTCTGAGATGAATTCTTCAGATATCTCTAATGAATTTTCTGATGGTGACGGAGACTTTGAAAGATCCCAGAGTTATTATTTTAAAAAACGGCAGACAAAAAATGCCATAGACAAGCGGGCAGGAAGCACCACAAAAAATCCCGACTCAATCAAACATCGCCTCAGGAACATGAATCGATTCCAACATTGGATGTAATTTATTTGTCTACTTGTCCACTTACTGATTCGGAAACTAGTTTGTTATCATGGGGTTTGAATTTTTCTCCCACAAATAATAGATTTGATATTTTTTCTACATTGAAAGACATTAATCATTTTGTCCATAATCTCACGGTATAAAAACATTTTTGGTCAGAGAAGGCTCCTTCCACTTCTGACCCACCAAATCAACAACTCAATATTTTCAAAGGAAAAAAAAATTTGGAACACATTAGCTTAACTAACTAACTAGTGCCTTATGGACTTACATTCTGACCAGATTTCTCCTCAATACACACAGTATATACTGTACATACGGTACTTTCACTACTAAGAATCCTCATTTCTATCCGGTTCATGTGAGAGCTGAAGCAATGGATCATTTTCAGAAGGCTATTAAATGTGATCTAAAAATGCTGGAAAACGATTCTCATGCCCGACACAAATAATTCAACTTGTCAAAATCTGAACGAATTGCCTTTGATAATTTGAATGCAAGATCGTACATTGCCATCAAAATGTCGGACAAGGGGGGTTCGGTGGTGGTATTAAACAGTGAGGATTATGCCTTTGCCATCAACTGATACTACCACCTACACCCCTCTTGCTAATTAATTCTGGATATAGTATCCCTTGGTAATTTTACAAAGAAAGAATCTGAGTATTTAATTGTGGATTATCCTATGATACCCATTATGAATGGGTTACCAAAAACTCATAAATCTGGAACACTACTGCCTATGCGCCCCATTGTCTCGGGCATAGGATCTCTTGGTGAGCTTCTTGGATAGTGGCTGGACTCTTCCTTACAACCACTTGTACATCGAATTTAAGGCTACATCCAAGATTCATGTGATGTTTTGGAAACATTTAAGGACATAAACTGGTCTAATTCTTGGACATGGCTCACTTGTGATGTTATCTCATTGTGCACCAGCATTCCCCACCACATAGCTATTTCTGCTATAAATATCATCATTTAGCCAAATACAGTTTATATTCACAAGATCTACAGGAATTTATTAAATCTGTTTTGACTTTTTTATTAACACATAATCATTTTATGTTTGGCAAAAAATTTTTTGTTGCAGAATAGTGGAGTTTCCATGGGTGCAAAACACTATTTTGCATGCACACCGTTTTCGCCCTCCACATACAATTAGGCCGGGGTCACACTGGCGACAGAATCGGACGACTGCAATACGATGAAATATCGCATTGCAGTCTGCCCTATGTTAATCTATGGAGCAGCTCCCAGTATCAGATTTTTTGTGGTCCGTTTTAATCGTCCGAGTGCAATCGCAGCATGCTGCGATTGTCACCAATTGTGGGTCGACTATCGCCAATGCAAGTCTATGGGAGCGATGAAAAATCGGATTACAAACGGACCGCACGTGTGACTTGCGATTAAATCGCACCACTATCCCAGGTGTCAGGAAATTGCATCAGGAAAATTGCCAGGAAGGGCTGACATGCTAATTAGCCTACGAAAATTCAAACCCAAACAGGAAACCGCCTCCACGGAGTCCAGAACCATGGCCAGTCACATCAATGTGGAGATGTTGATCGTTCTGGTCCAGGAGAGACCAGAACTTTGGGACCAGCGGGATCAAAATTATTCAAACCGCTCGCGTAAGGACGCGGCTTGGCGGAGAATATGTGGACAGATGTTTCCAGATTTTGGCGACAGGTCTATGGAGGACCAAGAACGCATTAGTAAGTAATGTCTTGAAAACGCTTAAAATACTGTATTACTACTCAGTATGTACCAACAACAATGTTTTATAATGTCCCTGTACCCTTATATGTGAAACATAAATGTGGCCAAAAAAACACTTATGTCTGTTGAACCCCCAGTGCTATGTGAGTACTCCAAGCACATCTAATATTTAGCTCCTGTAATTTGAAAAACAGCCGCACTCCAACAATCTTTAAATGCAAGTGCAAAAAGTTTAAATTGAAAACAGCACAGCATCAACTAGGTGTAGAGGTAACGTTTCGACCCTGCAATGGGTCTTTCTCAAACCTTAAGGAAGATACCACAAAAGGAACAGAGGAGGCCACTGTGGGATATGAGAACTTTAAAAGGCTCCAGTCCATATATACGGGAATCCCACAGGGCAGGGACGAACTGAAGGTCCTGGTAGGATGAAGGTTCAGGTGCCGTCAGTGGTGGTGTGATATTTAGCTCCAACTGCAATGGTCGCCAAGTTTCAATTTAAAAATGTGTGCCTACGCAATAAATGGCTAGGTGAAGTACTTAATATGTGTCCCTTTTGTTAATCCCATCGCTGTGTCACAAATAAATGCTCATTATTGTGACACATATGTCATAGAGCTTTGTATGTATGACCCCTTGTAATATTAAGTTGTTATTTTATCTACATACAATATGTTGTGGTGTTCTGTACCCCTAACACGCCAAAAAAATATAATATTGCTGTTGTACGGTATTTATTTTTAAAATACACAACAAGGGCAGATAAGTATAATTTCTTATTTTATCCGTTACTTTTTCAGTCTCAGATGTTACAAGGCGTTGGCGCAGCTGTAGAGACTGCTACAGGCGAGAGAGACAGCTGAGGGGGCGCAGTGGGGCAGCAGCAACCAGTAAACGGAAATATGTCTATTATGATAGACTGAATTTTCTGGCTCCAGCTATGGATTTGCGACCGTAAGTTAATGTCTGTACAAAGTGTATTGCTATTTTTAAGAATAAATTGTAATACAATTTTTTTATTCTCTAGCACTGAGTCAAACCTTACTGAGAGAGACCCAGCTTCTGACTCTGAGGCAGTGATCGACCCCGTGGGGGGTGTTGAGGAGGCTGGGCCGTCATCAGCAGCAAGTGCAGCAGCAGTATCACCACCACCACCACCAGCAGTGGAGTCAGAGAGCTTGCCTCTTGAGTCCCAAGACCCTCCCCTCAGCAGCAGCCCTGGTAGGCCCCTGGATGTGGCTTCGCCTCCTGCAGTTGTGGCACGGCGAGCCAGGCGTAGAAGAGAAGGAGTTGGTTCTGGCACAAGGAGGCAGGTGGACCGAGGAGTTCTGGACTATTTGTCCACTGTAGCAAATGATGATGGGGAGGAGGGATTTTGCCGCAGTCTGGCCCGTTACCTCCGGGCTGTTCCAAGACAGCACAGACTGCAGATCAGAAGCGGACTGCAGATTGTTTTGGATGCTGGAACACCGCCTAATGATCCAAGCAACCTACTAGATTATCTAGAAAGATGGCTGGTTGGTCCGGAAAATGTCTTAAGGTTGTTTGAACAAAATCCATCACAATCTGCTTCAGCCTCTGATCCTTCTCCTCATCATCATCCTCCTCCTCCACCTCCTCCTTGTGTCCAACAGAACCCAACTCCTCCTCCTCATCCTACTGCAGCTCCTTCTTTATACGGAGCTCCCCAGCTCCAAGCCATGGGACAGAGTGCCCATTCACAATATGCCCACTCGACCATACCCAATGTTCAATGCTGGCCACAACATGGGTATGGTCGACATGGGCATTTTGGAGGCTACAGTGTAAGTGGCCAGTCATATTATGACTACCCACAACAGTTCCCAAACTTCCCTTACCCAAACCCACATACAGAGCCAGCAACAAGCAGACAGCAAACTACACAGTAAGCCACCACTCATGGTGACACAGTGGCTGGAGAGCAGTCAAGGCAGCCCTCACAATCTGGCCCTCCACCTTCACCACCCCACACCTACCACCAGTTATAGGTGTAATGTATTTTTGTTCTATTTGTTTTAAGTTATGAACATTATAGTTTGTTATAGTCCTTCAATTTTCTCAGGAAATATGTTTAAAATAATTTATGAGCCAGTTGTAATTGTTCATTATGTTTACAGCGACAAAAGATGATCTACTACATAAAAAATTGTTTGTACTCGCATTAATTGTATATGATTATTTAAATATGTAGCTGTTTAGTTAAATATGTTATGGTGTGCCTAACTTGCACACAATATGACACAAAAACAAACACAACATATACAATTAAGTCAGCATAAATATCTTTATGACACAGCAACATAGGCACACTACATGTGTAATAATGCCTCCTCTTGCCAGGCAGTAGCACCCTCAGGGGACACAAAATATTGAGTCAACACATCACGTGCTTTTAGGCCTGAAGGGGGACGACGGGGATGGATGGGTGGTGACATAGGCAAAGAGACATTCACAGAGGCTAACTCACCCACATGTTGTGAGGAGCATTCATGGATTCTACAAAAATTATGTAGGACCACACATGCTTTGAGGACCACATTAACATTCTGTTCACTGAGTTGAATTGCAGATTGAAGTACCCGCCATTTAGCACAAAGAATTCCAAATGTGCACTTCACCAGCCGCCGAGCACGTGACAGGTGACAATTAAATATTCTACGCCGATGGGTCAGATAACGACGGGGATATGGCCTCATTACATTACGGCTTAATTGAATGCCTCATCTGCTACTATAACATAAGGCACATGTTCTGGAATAGAGTCTGTAAGTTGACTTGCTGGTGGTAGGTCCAGTTGGTTATTGCGTATCCGCCTACCCATGATGGAAGTATTGAAGACTCTTGAGTCTCCAGTCCTTCCATAGGCCCCAATGTCTACAATTATAAACATGTAGTTTGTGTCGACCAAGGCCAACAATACTACTGAAAAATATTGTTATTAATTGAAGAATTGGGAGCCTGAGTTAGGAGGTTTACGAACACGTATGTGCTTGCCGTCCAGGGCTCCTATACAGTGTGAAAACTGGCAATTTTCGGCAAAACCCTGTGCTATCCTCAACCAGTCACTCATTTTTGGCTCAGGCATCACGTCTTCATGTAGTCTGTTCCAAATTTCAACACAAGTTGACCGCACAATGCCTGAAATTGTTGATCGGCCTATTAAGAATTCTAAGTGCAGAGCAGCGTAGGACATGCCAGTAGAAAGGAACCTGTAACACACATAGAACATGGAGCAATCAGCACCAAAAACAACAAACACAGCATGCACAACACTTACAATGCTTGAGTTTGTTAGACCACACATGCTGGAAATTAGATTAGAAGCCATGGCTTCTGTGGAATACACCAAAGGCAATAATTTAGATAGGTAAGCTTGAGAAATACATTACTCACATTATAACTTTCCAAGAAGTGTGGTCCAACACTGCCAAAGTGACTATGTCGAGGAAAACATCATCAACATATCGTTGACCACACATACCTTATTGTTAGGAGAAGACGTTCCTCGCAGAAATTGCTTTTCTCATCCTGGTGTCCTGAAATGTGATCCCAGGGCGCACAATGTCAAGCAACGTATCAAAGGTAGCTATGCTCATTCGTCAATATGGAAAAACTTATCTCCATGCCTACGCAGTGACAAATATAGGCGGTGAAAATGCCCTTTAGTTATCCTTCTTGTCAAAAGTGGATGTACCCACATTCTTCTGCGTCTTCTGGGATCTGCTATTACAGGATATGGCTCCCCAAAACGTCTGGATATAACCCAATGGAACAGCACACACTCAGTGGGAGTAAATCTGAGTGTGTCGCTCATCTTTGGATAAAGCAGCTAGCAAGCACTAAGCACAAGGAACAAAATGACACCAGTGCAAAGGTGGGAGAGTCACAGCTGTAGCAGATCACTTAAATATAGCTCTGCCTGATGATTTAAATGAGTATCAGGCCTCAAAACCGTTATTGGTCCTTTTTGGAAAGCTGCGACAAAAAAACGGTGGTCGGATGAAAATCGGATGTTACAAGTACACACACATGCGACTAAATCGCATCTTTGAAGGAAATCGGATGCCAGAGGATGTGTGATGTTTTCATTTTGTTCCGATAATCGACCGACTAAAACGGTCCGATTTTTTGTAGTTGTGTCTGACCCGGCCTTAATGCCATTCCGGTTGGGGAATTAATTAGGGCAAAAAGAAATTGTAGTGATCAGGAATCCTTTTGTAAAGAATCTAAAATCATTAAGTCCAGACTCAAATCTAGAAATTATCTAAACTGGCCACTAGATCATGCAACCAAAATTGCTGATACCAAGATCAGGAATAATCTTATCATAAAAAAAAACAAAAATGTACATTCTTAGACTAATTCTATGATACCTACTTTAATACTCACCTATAGTATTTTTTTCCAGCTATTTCCAATATTGTCAAACGAAATTTAAATATATTAAGGGATGATCATATAACAGAATAACTATTGAATAAAGGTATTAGAATTGTTTCTCGCAAAGCCCCCATCATCGGAAATCGTCTTTCACCCAGTCTTTTTAAGTCACACTCCACTACTATTAAAAAAAATAGTTATCAACTAGCGGTTATCACAGGTGCAGTTCTGCTACTTGTAAAACCTGTTCACATGCTATTAAAATGTCCACCTTCTCCAGCAGTGACAATAGCCACATATATTCTATCAGGAGCTTCCTAAATTGTAATACAGATCATGTTGTCTATATAATCGAGTGCACCTCCTGTAAATTAAAATATGTAGGTTCCACAGCTAGAAAGCTTAAAACACGCATAAGGGAACACCCATATGATATTGAACATTCCACTAATCGTTTTGTGGATGTTCACAATAGGAAGACAACCAGTTTTACAATCTATGCGATTGAGTACATATTTTAAAAAGTGCGCTGCGGCAATAGAAGTGACACATTACATAGTAGAGAAGCATATTGGATTTTTTTCTTAAAGGGGATCTGTCACCCCATTTAGTCATATCAGCTAAAGATATGACTGAATAGTGCGTCCCATAAGCAAGCTATCGGTATGTAGCTTATATCTAGATACCCCCGTTTTGATAACAAAATACCTTTGTATTTACCTGATTTACAGAAAAGAATCCCAACTTTACAAAGGTATTTTGCTATCAAAACGGGGGTATCTGGATATAAGCTACATACCGATAGGTTGCTTATGGGACGCACTATTCAGTCATATCTTTAGCTGATATGACTAAAATGGGGTGACAGATTCCCTTTAAGATGCACGGGTTCCTCGAGGTCTAAACCTTCAAAAATAAATTTTGGTACATCATTAGTTACATTATATTTTTTCTTGCTTTTATTTATTTTTCATTTTTATTCATAGGTAATTTTTTATGGCTATTCTAGTATGTCTCTCCCTTTTTTTTCTTCTCTTTCCTGACTGCTACACACCTGTTTTGTAATCAACCTGATGGATATATAAGGTTCCTCCTATGGTTTAATGTTCATTCACACCAAGTCTAAGAACATGTCCTGTTCGAAACACATATGGTGAGTATACAGTTGGTTAGGAAAGTATTCAGACCCCTTTGAATTTTTCACTCTTTGTTTCATTGCAGCCATTTGGTAAATGCAAAAAAGTTCATTTTTTTCTCTTTAATGTTCACTCTGCACCCCATCTTCACTAAAAAAAACAGAAATGTAGAAATTTTTGCAAATTTAATAAAAAAGAAAAGCTGAAATATCACATGGCCACAAGTATTCAGACCCTTTGCTCAGTATTGAGTAGAACCACCTTTTGAGCTAGTACAGCCATGAGTATTCTTGGGAATGATGCAACAAGTTTTTCACACCTGGATTTGGGGATCCTCTGTCCTTCTTAGGTCGGGATCACACATGCGACAAAAACGTCCAACGCTCGCATGTGAAATCCCAGCTCTGGCGCCGGCACTCGGGAGTGGAGCGAGCGGCTGCATATAAATACATGCAGCCGCGCACTCCACTCCCGAGTGCCGGCGCCAGAGCTGGGATTTCACATGCGAGCGTCGGACGTTTTCATCGCATGTGTGATCCCGGCCTTACTTGCAGATCCTCTCCAGTTCTGTCAGGTTGGATGGTGATAGTTGGTGGACAGCCATTTTCAGGTCTCTCCAGAGATGCTCAATTGGGTTTAGGTCAGGGCTCTGGCTGGGCCAGTCAAAAATGGTCACATAGTTGTTCTGAAGTCACTCCTTTGTTATTTTAGCTGTGTGCTTAGGGTCATTTTCTTGTTGGAAGGTGAACCTTCAGCCGAGTCTGAGGTCCAGAGAACTCTGGAAGAGGTTTTCATCCAAGATATCTCTGTACTTGGCCGTATTCATGTTTATTTCAATGGCAACCAGTCGCCCTGTCCCTGCAGCTTAAAAACACCCCCATATCATGATGCTGCCACCGCATACTGCTTAGAATTATCACCAAAAAGTTCTATCTTTGTCTCATCAGACCAGAGAATCTTATTTCTCATAGTCTGGGAGTCCTTCATGTGTTTTTAGCAAACTCTATGCAGGCTTTCATATTTCTGGCACTGAGGAGAGGCTTCCATCGGGCCACTCTGCCATAAAGGCCCAACTGGTGGAGGGCTGCAGTGATAGTTGACTTTGTGGAACTTTCTCCCATCTCCCTACTGCATCTGTGGAGCTCAGCCACAGTGATTTTGGGGTTCTTCTTTACCTCTCTCACCAAGGCTCTTCTCCCACGATTGCTCAGTTTGGCTGGACGGCCAGGTCTAGGAAGACTTCTGGTGGTTCCAAACGCCTTCCATTTAAGGATTATGGAGGCCACTGTGTTCTTAGGAACCTTGAGTACTGCATACATTCTTTTGTAACCTTGGCCAGGTCTGTGCCTTGCCACAATTCTGTCTCTGAGCTCCTTGGCCAGTTCCTTTGACCTCATGATTCTCATTTGTTCTGACATGCACTGTGAGCTGTGAGGTCTTATATAGACAGGTGTGTGCCTTTCCAAACTAAGTCCTATCATTTAATTAAACACACCTGGACTCCAATAAAGGAGTAGAACCATCTAAAGGATCATCACAAGGAAATATACAGCATGTGGCTTAACCCCTTAATGTCCAATGACGTGCACAGTCCGTCATGGCAAGGTGTCAGTTCCAGCACCAGGACGGACTGTGCACGTCATCCCTTTGATCTACCACTGCGTGTAAACACGCAGTGGTAGATCAGTGCCGACAGCTGTCACAGACAGCTGACAGGCACGGCAAGCGATGCGGGGACCTTTGCCGTCGGTCCCCGCACTCACAGCGCTGTGCTTGGTCAGTCAATCTGACTGACCAAACACAGCAGCGATCGCGCAGGAGAAGCTGAAATTTCAGCTTCTCCAGCGCGATCAGTGCAGGAGCCGGCGCTGCAGTGGCCGAGCTTCCTGCACTGACAGCCAGGAGCGCGCCCCCGCCGCCCCTGGCTGTTAACCCCCTGACTGCTGCGATCGAGCGCGATCGCAGCGCTCAGGGGGGAGGCAGAGGGTCGGGAGCTCCCTCTGCCTCAGATCGGCGCCCTGCAATGTAATTGCAGGGCCCGATCTTTGCCTTGATGACCCGGGGGTTGTCATGACAACCTCCGGGTCATCTAGCTACGGAAAGCTGCTGTGATCATGCTCACAGCAGCTTTCATCATAGGTACAATGCATTGCAATGCTGGAGCATTGCAATGCATTGTAACTGCAATAAAAAGTAAAAAAAGTGAAAGTCCCATAAAGGGACAAGTTAAAAAAATCATTTTTTAAAAAAATTGTAAAAAAAATATTAAAAAATAATTTTAAAAAAATCCCCTAAAAAATACACATTTTTATGTAATAATAAAAAAAAAATACACTGTTTGGTATCGCCACGTCCGTAAAAATCCCATCTATAAAAGCGTAACCCTAGTTAACCCCTTCAGTGAAAGCCATAAAAAAAAACACAAAAAAGTAGTAAATTATACTTTTTCCAAGCGGTATCATCATACCGCTTGGAAAAAGTGCAATAACACGCGATCAAAAAGTCAGATATAAATAATCATGGTACCGCTGAAAAGTCATCTTGTCCTGCAAAAAACAAGCTGCTATACAGCATCATCACAAAAAAAATAAAAAAGTTATAGCTCGCGGAATAAACTGATGCAAAAATAATTATTTTTACTATAAAATTTTTTATTGTGTAAAAAATGGCAAAACATAAAAAAATATATAAATGAGGTATCGTTGCAATCGTAGTGACCCGAAGATAAAGCTGCTTTATCAATTTTACCACACACGGAACGGAGGAAAAAAAAAAAAACAATTCCTGAATTGCTGGTTTTTGTTCATTCTGCTTCCACAAAAATCGGAATAGGAAGCGATCAAAAAACGTTATGTGCCCGAATATGGTACCAATAAAACGTCAGCTCGTCCTGCAAAAAATAAGCCCACAGATAACTCTGTCAGCCGAAATATGGAAAAATTATAGCTCTCAAAATACGGCGATGCAAAAATTTCTTACAAAAAATTATTCCAAAAAAAAGCATCTTTTAGTGTGTGACAGAAGCTAAACATGAAAAAAGGGTATAAATCTGGTATCGCTGTATCACACCGATCCGAGGAATAAAGTCGCCTAATCACTAATACCGCACGAGAAACGGCACAAAAAAGAAAACCAATTCTTCACCTTTTGTGGATTTGTTCATTGTGCCTCCCAAAGATCGCAGTAAGGCGATCACAGTGGTTCCCCCCCACATATGGGATATCAGCGTACTCAGGACAAAATGCACAATAGCTTTTGGGGCCCTATTTCTCCTGTTACCCTTAGAAAAATAAAAATTTGGGGGCAAAAAGGTCATTTTTGTGGAAAAAAATATGATTTTTTTATTTTCACGGCTCTACGTTATAAACTTCTGTGAAGCCCTTGGGGTTCAAAGTGCTGACCACACATCTAGATAAGTTCCTTGGGGGGTCTAGTTTGCAAAATGGGGTCATTTGTGGGGGGTTTCTACTGTTTAGGCACATCAGGGGCTCTCCAAGCGCGACATGACTCCCGCAGACCATTCCATCAAAGTCTGCATTTAAAAACGGTGCTCCTTCCCTTCCGAGCTCTGCCATGCGTCAAAATAGTGGTTCCCCCCCACATATGGGATATCAGCGTACTCAGGACAAATTGCACAATAGCTTTTGGGGTCCTATTTCTCCTGTTACCCTTATAAAAATAAAAATTTGGGGGCAAAAAGATTATTTTTGTGGAAAAAAATATGATTTTTTTATTTTCACAGCTCTACGTTATAAACTTCTGTGAAGCACTTTGGGGTTCAAAGTGCTCACCCCACATCTAGATAAGTTCCTTGGGGGTCTAGTTTCCAAAATGGAGTCACTTGTGGGGGGTTTCTACTGTTTAGGCACATCAGGGGCTCTCCAAACGTGACATGACACCCGCAGACCATTCATCAAAGTCTGCATTGAAAAAGGCGCTACTTCCCTTTCGAGCTCTGCCATGCATCAAAATAGTGGTTTACCCCCACATATGGGGTACTCAGGACAAATTGCACAATAACTTTTGGGGTCCTGTTACCCTTTGGAAAATAACAATTGGGGGTGGAAAGATCATTTTTGTGGAAAATAATGATTTTTTAATTTTATTGCTCTACGTTATAACCTTCTGTGAAGCCCTTTGGGGTTCAAAGCTCTCACCACACATCTAGATAAGTTCCTTGGGGGTCTAGTTTCCAAAATGGGGTACTTGTGGGGGTTTCCACTGTTTAGGCACACAGGGACTCTCCAAATGCGACATGGCGTCCAATCTCAATTCCAGCCAAAAAAGTCAAATGGCGCTGCTTCCCTTCCAAGCTCTGCCATGCGCCCAAATAGTGGTTTACCCCCACATAAGGGGTATCAGCGTACTCAGGAAAAATTGCACAATAACTTTTGGGGTCCTGTTACCCTTTGGAAAATAAAAATTGGGGGTGGAAAGATCATTTTGTGGAAAAGATATGATTTTTTAATTTTACAGCTCTACGTTATAACCTTCTGTGAAGCCCTTTGGGGTTCAAAGCTCTCACCACACATCTAGATAAGTTCCTTGGGGGGTCTAGTTTCCAAAATGGGGTCACTTGTGGGGGTTTCCACTGTTTAGGCACACAGGGACTCTCCAAATGCGACATGGCGTCCAATCTCAATTCCAGCCAAAAAAGTCAAATGGCGCTGCTTCCCTTCCAAGCTCTGCCATGCGCCAAATAGTGGTTTACCCCACATAAGGGGTATCAGCGTACTCAGGAAAAATTGCACAATAACTTTTGGGGTCCTGTTACCCTTTGGAAAATAAAAATTGGGGGTGGAAAGATCATTTTTGTGGAAAAGATATGATTTTTTAATTTTACAGCTCTACGTTATAACCTTCTGTGAAGCCCTTGGGGTTCAAAGCTCTCACCACACATCTAGATAAGTTCCTTGGGGGGTCTAGTTTCCAAAATGGGGTCACTTGTGGGGGGTTTCCACTGTTTAGGCACACAGGGACTCTCCAAATGCGACATGGCGTCCAATCTCAATTCCAGCCAAAAAAGTCAAATGGCGCTGCTTCCCTTCCAGCTCTGCCATGCGCCAAATAGTGGTTTACCCCCACATAAGGGGTATCAGCGTACTCAGGAAAATTGCACAATAACTTTTGGGGTCCTTTACCTTTGGAAAATAAAAATTGGGGTGAAAAGATCATTTTTGTGGAAAAGATATGATTTTTTAATTTTACGCTCTACGTTAAACCTTCTGTGAAGCCCTTGGGGGTTCAAAAGCTCTCACACACATTAGATAAGTTCCTTGGGGGTCTAGTTTCCAAAATGGGGTCACTTGTGGGGGTTTCCACTGTTTAGGTACACAGGGCTCTCCAAATACGACATGGCGTCCAATCTCAATTCCAGCCAAAAAAGTCAAATGGACTGCTTCCCTTCCGAGCTCTGCCATGCGCCCAAATAGTGGTTTACCCCACATATGGGGTATCAGCGTACTCAGGACTAATTGCACAATAACTTTTGGGTCTTTTATCCTTGGAAAATAAAAATTTGGGATAAAAGATCATTTTTGGAAAAAAGATTTTTTAATTTTTACGTTCACAGTTACAACTTCTTGTGAAGCCTAGGGGTTAAAAGCTCTCAACATTTAGATAAGTTACCTTGGGGGGTCAGTTTCCAAAATGGGTCACTTGTGGGGGTTTTCCATGTTTTAACACACAGGGACTCTCCAAATGCGACATGGCGTCCAATCTCAATTCCAGCCAAAAAAGTCAAATGGCGCTGCTTCCCTTCCGAGCTCTGCCATGCGCCCAAATAGTGGTTTACTCCCACATATGGGGTATCGGTGTACTCAGGAGAAATTGTACAACAAATATTGTGGTTCATTTTCTACTGATACCCTTGACAAAATTTAAAAAAATTGTGTCGAAAGAAAAATTTTGGGAAAAAAAGTTAAATGTTCATTTTTTTACTTCCACATTGCTTCAATTCTTGTGAAGTACCTAAAGGGTTAATAAACTTGTTGAATGTGGCTTTGAACACGTTGAGGGGTGCAGTTTTTAGAATGGTGTCACTTTTGGGTATTTTCTGTCATATTGACCCCTCAATTTCACTTCAAATGTGAGGTGGCCCCTAAAAAAAATGGTTTTGTAAATTTTGTTGGAAAAATGAGAAATTGCTGGTCAACTTTTAACACTTATAACTTCCTAACAAAAAAAAAATTTTGGTTCCAAAATTGTGCTGATGTAAAGTAGACATGTGGGAAATGTTATTTATTAACTAATTTTTGTGACATATCTCTCTGATTTAATGGCATAAAAATTAAAAGTTTGAAAATTGCAAAATTTTCAAAATTTTTGCCATATTTCTGTTTTTTTCATAAATAAACGCAAGTTATATTGAAGAAATTTTACCACTATCATGAAGTACAATATGTCATGAGAAAACATTCTCAGAATCGCCAAGATCCATTGAAGCGTTTCAGAGTTATAACCTCATAAAGAGACAGTGGTCAGAATTGTAAAAATTGGCCTGGTCTTTAACCTACAAAATGGCTTGGTCGTTAAGGGGTTAAATATGAGTGTCTGAGCTAAGGGTCTGAATACTTATGACCATGTGATATTTCAGTTTTTGTTTTTTAACAAATTTGCAAAAATTTCTACATTTCTGTTTTTTTCAGTCAAGATGGGGTGCAGAGTGTACATTAATGAGAAAAAAAATAACTTTTTAGCAGTTACCAAATGGCTGCAAAAAACAAAGAGTGAAAAATTTAAAGGGTCTGAATACTTTCCGAACCCACTGTATGTCCTTTTTTCCTCCCATGTTCCTCCCCTTTTTCCAAACCTTTTTCCAAATATCCTTTGGCAAATGTTTTTTTGGATATTTCTTTTTTAAATAAATAACAATAAATTTTGGATTTTATCTGTAACGTATGAGGAGCTGGATACATTTTTTTCTTTCCTGCAAGAGGAAAATTAGCTATGGACATCCTGGCTCTTATAGACTAGGAACTATGGTCTTCCATTAGCACATGAAGCTATGTTACCTGATCATTTTGCCATAATCACACTGTCATCCTCCTCTACTGTGTGTTAGGGTCCCGTTACACATAGCGATGCGCCAGCGATCACAACAGCGATGCGACCTGGCAAGGATCGTTGTTACTTCACCACATGGTTGTGTGTGGCCCAGCTGCACTTGGTACACATGTTCCTTGGAGAGTGCACAAAAAGGTAATTACAAAACCTGATATTCATTCACGCTCACATTTCCCAACATTACCACTAGAGGGAATCCTAGACTATTTAAGGTCAGTGAGATAGGTAGCATGAGCCAGTCTTGGTTAGTTCCTGTCAGAGCTCAGTTGGAGCTGGAGAGACAGACGTGTGGAGATTTCCTGTCAGACAAGACAGAGGAGGAGAGATTGCAAGCTGATAACTCAGAACAGACAGACTGCTAGAACCCTAGGAAAGTGGAGAGTGACTCTCGGAGCGGGCTTGTAATCAGTCTGACGAAACGTCCTGAAAGCTGCTCTGGACAGAGTCTTTGAAGGAAAGAAGGAAGGGGACTACAGTTGTTAAGAACATCGAGTTAACTGAGAGTCAGTCAGCGAGCTTGGAAAGAAGGAAGAAAGTAATGACAGAACCTACTGCTGCCCTGTGCTTATGTTAAGGAGGAGAGTAGGGCGACGGGCGAGTGGTTACCCTAGGAAGGAGTGACTTCGGTGACAGATCACCTTCGCTCGAACTAACCGGACACCGGGTCCGAAGTATTGCTGGTACCTTCACGGCTAGTGATAGAAAACCGGAATCCCTGCTGGGCTTCAAGTCGCAGAGGGTAGCCTAAGTGCCGATACGTAACCGGGGTCAGGGAGAACAGGAGTCCGGCCTGATCAGCCACAAGGGCTTAGTTCTTTCCAATTTCTGGTCACCAGAACAAGCAAAAGGCTCCCCACAATGTCGACCGGGCGTAGCTGTTGCATCAAGAGTTAAACTTGACTTCACGCAAGTTAGGACTCATACACTTTAAAGGGAAAGGAGGCCTTTAACCTACTCAGCAATTACCTGGATGTGCATACTCCACCCTGAACAGCTTCCCGGGACATACCTGCAACCTTCATCAGTAAAGGTATGGAAAGAGAACCACTTGTGTGTGACTGACTTATTGCCTGCACCCCGCACCACCATAGACTTTGAGGGAACAGTCCCACCTGTGGGGGATGTAACATCTAGCTGCCTAATAACATCCCCTCAGAAGATTCACCCTGCAGCGCTGGTCTACTTGATCAGAAACCACAGGTGGCGTCACGAACTATTCCTAAAATCCCCTGTAAATATCCCCCTTTGTATGAGCGCCCAGGGCAACGGACCGAGCTGTGCTGCTTGTGACATTCCCCATAGACTTCAATGGGCTCGGTGCCGAGTACCCCATAAGCCCTGGTACCGTGTGTTGCGCGAATCAGTTGTTTAGTGAGCTGCCAAACAAAGCGATCTCCTCAACGACGCGGTAACAATCAGCGATCTGTATAACGATCTCGACGGTCGTTGGGACCGTGTCACACAGCAGCTATTGTGACTATTCAGACCTCGAATAGGCATGCTTCAGCATTACCGTTTCCACGCCCCTCTGCGCCGATTGGTGGCCAGTTTTTTGACCGCGGCATAAAAGGCAACATACAACCTGGCCCCTTCCTTTGCTCCCGAGCACTATGGATGCACTAGTATTGTTTTCTGTATTTCTGCAGTTCCAGTGCGATCCAGTGTGAGTCGCTATTGCGTTCCACATGTTTTTCACCCGCGTGCTTGCAGCAACGACCTTGTCAGAGACGCTACTGCATCATTTCGTGGGTATACCATCAACTTTGGATTTTTGCTCAATCTCGCAAGGTAGGCATTGTTTGGATTATCATGAACGGATCATTGTTGCTTTTTTTTATGTCTCTATTATTCTACAATTTTTTGGAAACTTTTCACCTGAAAGCAGATGGGGGCTCATTAGCTTCTATGTGTGTACACATGTTTGCCATGAGCTGTCATTTTCTTTTCCTGCGGTGCACGCCATTGTAGGATCTTTGTAGCATTTCCATCTGCTGTTGTTCATATTTCATCTTAATTTGATTCTACATTTTATTTTATGCCTTTACATAGCCATTTTAGTATTACTGTTGCGTCCACCTCCGCCATTTTAGGATCTCTGTAGCGTTTCCATTCATAGGTCAGCTATCAATTATACTTTTTTCCTTTTTTTTTCCAGATGGCCGACAAGCAAGAATTAATTCGTGAATTTATCGACATGTATCACTCCCTGCCCTGTATGTGGAAAATTAAATCTGCAGATTATAGTAATAAGTACAAGAAAAAAAGGCATATGAGCAGCTTGTCGAGTTGTATAAACTCCACAATCCGACTGAGACGGTGGATGAGGCAGTAGTTAAAAAAAAATTCAGGCCCTCGCACGGTCTATAAAAAGGAACTGAACAAAGTGGAGAAAACGAGGGAGTCTGGGCCGGAACTGATGAGGTCTATGTACCCAAACTGTGGTACTATGATTTGATGGGCTTTACCAGAGACCAGGAGATGCCACGCCAAATGACCGACATCTGTCTGAAGAGCCGGCGATCCTGCCTGAATCCCCTGTTGGAGATGTAAGTACCCAATTTGATCCCCTCTAAACAGAATTGTAATGTTGTATGTACATGGCATAGTTGAATAGAAAATAGTAACTTCGGTTTCACATGATTAATTTTTCAGATGACAAAAGTTATCCCTTCCTGTACAGATAAGTATACTGCTTTACCTGTTTAGGCCTACTCATTTCTCACACCGTTGAATACAATTTCATATCCCGTAGTACTAGTCCTGTCCTAACATTCTTTTCCAGTTAACGTGCACGCTTGTAACTGCTGCTCATGATCAGGGCTGGCTCCAGGTTTTTATGGGCCCCGGGCGAAAGAGTCTAGTGGGCCCCTTAACACAGACCACGATTCATGATGCACAGATACTGCAGAGAAATATGGGTATAGCACAACGCCAAACACTTCTCTTCTTCCATTACATGACTGATGCCTATTGTAAATTTACAATAGCTCAAAAACCGCCAAATCCTCACAGCGCACAGTACAGACTGGACAGTACAGTCCTCCATACAATATTATGGGCACCACAGAGTCTCCCCCTCATCACCCATATAATACCCCATGCAGGATGTCACCCCGCCATCCCCCATATAATGCTCCATACAGAATACTGGACCCAATATAATGCTCCATACAGAATACTGGACCACATATAATGCTCCATACAAAATATGTAGCTCTCCTCTGCACTGTGCTGCGTTCTGCACTGTTATGGCTCAGGAAAGGGCGCTGTAGAAAGACTCCCCATTATCATCATCATTGCCTGCCCATCATCATCATTGCCTCCCCTCATCATCATTGCCTCCCTATTATCATCATTGCCTCCCCATTAATATCATCATCATCATTGCCTTCCCATTATCATTGCCTCCCCATCATTATCATTGCCTCTCCATTAATATCATCATCATTGCCTTCCCATTATCATAGCCTCCCCATCATCATCATTATCATTGCCTCCCCATTAATATCATCATCATTGCCTTCCATTAATATCATCATCGCCTCCCCATTAATATCATCATCATCATTGCCTTCCCATTATCATTGCCTCACCATCATCATCATTATCATTGCCTCCCCATTAATATAATCATCATTGCCTTCCCATTATCATTGCCTCCCCATCATCATCATTATCATTGCCTGCCCATTAATATCATCATCATCATTGCCTTCCCATTATCATTACCTCCCCATCATCATCATTATCATTGCCTCCCCATTAATATAATCATCATTGCCTTCCCATTATCATTGCCTCCCCATGATCATCATTATCATTGCCTCCCAATTAATATCATCATCATTGCCTTCCCATTATCATTGCCTCCCCATCATCATCATCATAGCCTCCTCACCACCATCACTGCCTGCCACCCCACCAACCATCACACATACAGCACCGCAGGCAGCACTCTCTCACATACACAGGCACACACACACACACACCTCACCTGTCCGGCGTCCGCGTTCTCTCTGCCACAGCCGGCCGCTGAATGATGACGTCATTCAGCGGCGCTGCTGTGAGAGAGGAAGTGCCGGCGCAGGCGCCCCCTGGAGCTCGGAGCTGCGGCAGCGGAGGCACGGGGAGAGGTGAGTATTGCGCCGGCTGCCGCCGGGGCCCTGAGCAAGCGGGGGGGCCCAGTGGCGGCGCTGACACCGCTAACGAGCGCCGGGGTGCCCGACGGCGAGTGGGCCCCCCGCCTGCTCAGGGCCCCGGCACTTGCCCGGGTGTGCCTGGTGCTGACGTCGGCCCTGCTCATGATATCCATGCTACCGCATTACTTTGGTGTTGGTGTCTGCTGAACTAGAACTTTTGTTTTTGGCTTTAAGGCCGTATTCACACATGCGATGAAGACGTCAGAGTCTCTCATGTGAAATCCCAGCTCTGGCGCAGGCATTCATGAGTGGAGCGAGCGGCTGCATATAACTACATGCAGCCGCACACTCCACTCCCGAGTGCCGGCACCAGAGCTGGGATTTCACATGCGAGACTCGGACGTCTTCATCACATGTGTGATCCCGGCCTAACATGCATTTTATGTTCTCGCAGGAGCATGATGAAGCAGCATTCACGTCGACTTCTGCCACTCCAGACATCTGCGCAGAGGATGATGCGGAAGAAATTACATCTACTCCAGTATCTCGTCGACTCCACTCTGCTGGACCTGAGTTTGTGCAACTGGCCAAACAAATTATAAGTTCTCAGCAAAAACTGCCGGAAATAAGTGTATGTTCGTTACAGAAAAAATGAGGACACTTGGAGAAACCCAAAGGTTACACGCTGAACTTGTCATTCTGAAGACATTGAGCAAAGCGGGAACTGATAAACTCAGTGACTTGTCTGGAGTCACTGAAATACATCCGTATCCTCAGTACTCCAAGCCACAGACCCAAGAGAGTCAGCAAACCCATAACCTTGGGGCAGCCCAGGGTTTTTTTTTTTACACGGCAACGCTATGACTCTGACCCATATTACCACCAGTTGTAATAGGAGTGATGTTGTGTTTCGTTAATACTTTACTTTTGCCTTTTGTGTTTATTAGATTTTGTACATATTGTTTACTTTAATAAAAATTGTATTTGTCTTAAACATTGTTTTCAGCTTTACTCAGACTTATTTGCTCTTCTACTAAGCCGGGGGAATAGGATGGGTTGAGGGCAGGTCGGGTCCGCCATCAGGGAGTTACTCAAGCTCAAGATGCCCTGATATAATGGTGTGTTTTTAATTTTGTAGTTTTTTAATTTTGTTTTTAAATTTAGAAAAGTGTTTTTACAATGTTTTTTTTTGTTTTTACGGTGTTTTCGTTTTTGTTTTCATAGTTGAATTTTGGGTTTTGGAAAAAAGTTGACACTGCAACGGTTATAAACTTAAACTTTCTATATTTATGTTTGTATAGATATATCTTGTTTTTTTTTCCTTTTAGATATATCCAAAATTTTAAACTGTGCAACATCAAAAAGAATACAAATTTTATTGGCTGCCCCCCTTTTGGAGGCCAGCCACAAACCTCTCCAGCATCACCCCGTGGTCATGCATAGCTGCCATCATCCGCCTGTGCGATGACAACAGGTCCTGTGCGGTGGGGTTTTCTGTGTAGGTAATGGTAAAAGTTAACCAGGGAATTTGGTTGCAACATCAACTTAAGTTTCATGTTTGCTGTTTAACACTTACGGTTTTGGGGGGACTGTGTATCAACAGAGGAGCCGCTTAACGCCCACCCGGATCCTGTGGCACTACTGGCTAGGGAAACACAGAAAAATAGATATATCACGACAGCCCTTGAACATTTTAAGACCTAACAATGTTTTCAAACTTGTTGGGAGCTTATATTATGTGCGTAAATTACCAGAAGGTGAGCCTGCACCAAGGTCACGGAGTGACGCTGGAGAGAATCCAATTGGGGATGGGGTTGATGACCCCAAATGTGGAGACGGGGTAGAAAAGGAGAAGGGGTAGCTGCTGGGATGGTGGTGCAGCTGGTAATGGCGTTGCTGCTGGGGATGGTGGTGCAACTGGTGACGGCGGTGCTGCTGGGGATGGTGTGCTGCCAAAAATAATCCAATTGAGTGAAATACTCCTTCTACTAACCCCATCACTGCTGGTACTCCCGTCTCTGCCGGTACTCCCGTCACTGCCTGTAACCCCATCACTACTGGTACTCCCGTCACTGCCTGTAACCCCATCACTACTGGTACTCCCGTCACTGCCGGTACTCCCGTCACTGCCTGTAACCCCATCACTACTGGTACTCTGTCACTGCCTGTAACCCCATCACTACTGGTACTCCCGTCACTGCCGGTACTCCCGCACTGCCTGTAACCCCACCACTGCCGGTACTCCCATCACTACCTGTAACCCCATCACTGCTGGTACTCCCGTCACTGCCTGTAACCCCATCACTACTGGTACTCCCATCACTACTGGTACTCCCGTCACTGCTGGTACTCCCGTCACTGCTTGTAACCCCATCACTACTGGTACTCTTGTCACTGCCTGTAACCCCATCACTACTGGTACTCCGGTCACTGCCGGTACTCCCGTCACTGCCTGTAACCCCACCACTGCCGGTACTCCCATCACTACCTGTAACCCCATCACTGCTGGTACTCCCATCACTGCCTGTAACCCCATCACTACTGGTACTCCCGTCACTGCCTGTAACCCACCACTGCCGGTACTCCCATCACTGCGGGTGCATTGATATAGGTAGATAACCCATGAAACATAACCTCTCCAGATACCTTCACCAACACTCACCACAACGCCTGCAAATCTGTGCGAATGCTGGCGACCCGCTCGCTGGACTGATAGCGCAGGTCTGTCAGCTTTTTCCTGATTTGTGTTGTCATCCGCTGCACCCCGAATCGGCGGCATAGGCCCCTCCTATCCTGCGCAGGACCGCCTTCTTGTGATGCATGGGATGTGCCACAGGGAGCCTGCAGTCGTAGTCCCATGCATCAATTTTGTAATGAGGTTCCACATCTCATCCTCTTCCCAGGGAGCAGAGCGTTGCCTAGCCGCAAATTTTTCCCGAGATATAAGCAATGCCCAATGAACGACGCCCAAAAACTGATCAAAATTTTGGGGGCAATTTTAAATTTTATTCCACTCCGTTTTGGGGGAAAAGGCAGTAGCTCCGTAGATGTGACAATCGCATTAAACGTCTCCGGAATTAAACGCCCGGCCAGGGACCTTGAACAGTGCAGACAAAAAATTTTTAAATTTGCAGTGAGCGTCCGGTGGCCAGGAATCGCAGCGTGACTGCCAAAATTTTTGTCTGCCGGGACGGCAGCATGCTTTTCTGTATCCTTCCATAAATAAGTGGCGATACACTTTCCTGTAAAAAAGTTTGAAGGATTCCTCTGAATCCGGTAGGTAGGTTTCGGAAATTTATGAGGATTCTTCTCCTGAACTTTCTCACAAGTTGCATGTGGGAGGAATTTGGTCTCTGCTCCAGCCATTCTCTGGTCCCCCCGCGACCTTTTGTTTGGAAAAGCCTTCTCGCATCCGGCCTCTTCTTCTTGTTGCCGCTTCCCCCAAGCACCAATGCAGCGCCAAAACAAAACGCTCCACCCCAAATTCATGATGTGCAAACTGCAAAATAAAAGGGGGAAGGTGAAAGAAATTAAAAAGAAATTAAGTAATTGTTATAAATGTACATGTTAAATGTTTAGATTGCATATAATTGATAGGGTGACGCAATTACTAAAGGAAATGCTCAAAAAAAGCAAAATGGCGGGGATAGGAGCAACCGCAAAACTAAAATGGCTGCCCATTATATGTTCCCCTGTTAAAAAAATATATATATAAAAAGCCAATTGTGTTTAATATGATTTAACAAAATAGAATACATAAAAAAAGGAAACGCAACAAGTCAATTTGGTATCTCAAACTATGCCAAACCCTTTTAAGATGGAGCAAATCCAAAAAAAAAACCCAGGAGCGTCTCAGCAGGGTCGCAATAGGGGGAAAATCCAAGGGACGATGCAGGTTTAAAGTATCCACAGCGCTCAGGAACAATGGATGGGCTCACTGCCACGTTGTAATTTTATGACAAGGTGGCTGTAGTAGTCACCAATCGGAGCGGAGGGGGCCCTTGCCCCAGCAAAAAGGTGAAGTCACGCCTACGTTGCAGAGTTTTGAGTCGCCAAAAGAGGTGCTCGTCGTTGAAAAAAGGGCATCAACCCCTGCAATACATGTTGGCCCGCGGGCGCCAGCGATCAAAAATGACCCAGGACGTTTTAAATGCGAATCAGCGACATCTTTGCGGGGGTCCTACTTACATGTAATCTCACCCCCAAAACAAACCCAACTATTATTTATTTCAAAATTTCTTTAAATTACCCAATTTTAAATTTACTCAAAAATTTCCCCCCTTTTAACCCCCAAACTTAAAATTCCCCCCCATCCCCCTTTCCAAAAAAATTCTCTAACTAACTTAAATTTACACACAACCCACTTAAATTCATAATTAATTTAAACCACATTTTTAAACCCAATTAAATAACCACCCATTTAAATTATATTTTAAAATTTCTATCTTTTCCCCTTTCCCCCCCTAATTTTTTTTTTATTTTTAATTTCCTCCCCTTTTTCTCTTTAATTTTTTACACTCATTTACGAATTCACCCAATTTTCCTAAAAATACTCACCAATTTTATTTGGGGAATATTATAAAACACATCTTTCACACGGGCACCTTTCTTTTTTACCCAAAATTAACCGGGCCAACTACAATATTTTTGGGAAAAACCAAATACAAAATTACCCTCCTTTTTCAATAAAACCTACAACATTGAGCTATTTCAAAATCTCCAACTAAACCCCCCACCCCCCCTTCCTCCCATAATTTTTGCCCCCTCTAAACTAATTTCCTTCCTAAACTCAAATTTACCCCCCCAAAATACCCACTTAACATTATAAATCCTTAAAGGTTCCTTTTTTCCCCCCCAACTCCCCAAAACCAAAATTACCCCTTACCCCAATTACCTTTTAATTCTCTTCAAATTTCCCCTTTCAAACCAATCCTTTTCCCTTATCCCCCTTTAACAATACACCCTACCAATCACTCCGTTCTCCTTTACTTTCCCCCCAAAATTGCCCAAGCCCCCCACCCCCTTCCCCTTTCCCTGGCCTTTTTTTATCTTCTTCTGCCAGTTCTGGAATGGCAGCCACTTTACCAGGTACCAGCCCCCTTCGCCCACGTTTATGGTGTTAGTGGTAATTTTTTCCCCCCAAACGTCTTTACAATTCCAAGTTCTCCCTTCCTGCCAAGCCTAACTCACTAAAACCCCTCCAACCCACCACTGGACACCCCCCCAGTTAATTCCTACCCAGGGTTTGTAGTGTTGGAAATTTAAAATTTTGTTTTTCCTCGAAACACTCTCCAAAGGGGAACTTTTTAAAAGTCCTTTTGGAAACAAACCCCTTCCCTTAATTCAAAAAATTTTGTTTTGTTTTAAAACAAAATAGGGGGATTAAATTTTTGAAAACTTTATAAAAATCCTTTTTAATTACCTAATCTTTTTGTGATTACCAAACCAGTTACATACCACAAAAAAGGGATATTTTTTAACTTCTTGTTGAGAGGACATTACTTCTTCACAATCAAAGCAGTAAAGCAATCAGAAGCATTTTAATTATGCTATTCACACAAATCAAATTTTCGGGAAATATTCAGTGAAATTGGCGAATTGGAATTTTAAAAAAATGCGCTAATCTCTATTCAGCACATTATTTCTTTAAATAATTATGTTTAGTAAAATTGTCGCTGCTGATCTTCTTTCATATTTGGCAATTATTAACGTAAAGGGAAGGGTACTTATTTTCTTCACTGAAGCAACATATGTCGTATCATACTCTGTTATTCACACTTTAATTACTAATTCTAAAAAACTGACATCTATTTTGTGAATCTATTTCTTGTAAATTATTTTACTGAACGGTTGACAAACTTTTATGGCCTCCTATGTAATAATTGAATTACTAATATACATACGGTATATGTATCCTGTTAATCCAATAAGAAGTTATCAGCATCTCGTTTCATTGACTGCCAATTTGCTTTAAAAAAGTCACAACTGTTTATGATCTAAGCTCACAACCCTTATTCACCTCCTTGAAACCAAACCATACAGCAGAATCATGCACATAAAGGTTTAATGCTCAGTTTAGCCCTGAGAGTCTTTCAGAGGAATGGATCTACATTCCATTCATGTTGATGAACATTAATGGACCAATGGCATCAGTCCCAAATGTAGGAATATTAGGCCAATGTACCTCCTAATGTAGGCTTCACAATCCTGCGGCTGCTAACATTTTCCCTCATTGTGACAGAGCCAATGCTTATCGTAGTATTCAAGTTTCTAAGTATTTATATATACACGACTGGTGCACTTTTTCCAAGGCTGAAAGATTAAAGTGAACAGTAAACTACAATGCCATTATAACCATTTAAAACTAGCATAAAAGGATTTTGTTTGTCCATAATTTATGCTTTTTATATAGTATTAATACGCTTTGCAATCGCCAACCTCCTGAAATAGTTACCCTGGTTCCCGTGACCAGGGCTGGCTCCAGGCTTTCGTGGGCCCCGGGCGAAAGAGTCTCAGTGGGCCTCTTTAACACATACCAGAATTCATGATGCACAGATACTGCAGAGAAATATGGGTATAGTACAATGCCAAATACTTAAATTCTTACACTACCTGAGTGATATCTATTGTAAATTCTACAATAGCTCAGAAACCGGACAGTATAGTCCTACATACAGTATTATGGGCAACACATAGTGCGCCATACAGAATAATAAGCCCCATATATTGTTCCATACAGAATAATGGACCCCATATAATGTTCCATACAGTATATGATGAGCTCCACATAATGCTCCAGTATATGATGGTCTCCATCTAATGCTCCATACAGTATAGGACAGGCCCCATAGAGTATAATGAGCCCCACATATTGCTCCATACAGTATAATGAGTCACATATAATGCTCCATACAGTATATGATGGGCCCCATATATTGCTCCATACAGAATGGGCTCCATATAATGCTCCGAGTCCATACAGAATAGGCCCCATATGTGCTCCATATGATGCTCCATATATAATGGGCCCTATATGATGCTCCATTATATGATGGGCCCCATATATAATGCTCCAGTGTATAATGGGCCCCATATATGATGCTCAAGTATGTGATGGGCCCCATATATAATTCTCCAGTGTATAATGCTCCCCATATATTGCTCCAAACATAAAAAAATGAAATACTCACCTCTCCTCGCTGGGCACTGCTCTACTCTGGACTCCTCATTGTCGCCATCTTCCAGCTCTCTGCACTGTGACTGTTCATGCAGAGGGCGCACAGACGTGACGTCATCGCTCCTGCTGACCTGAATGTCACTGTCAGGGAACACGGAAGATGTCACAACACTGGAGCAGGGAAAGGTAAGTATCGCAAGTGCCGGGGCCCTGAGTACGTCGGTGTCTCGGATGGCAAGTGGGCCCCCGCCTGCTCAGAGCCCCGGCACTTGCCCGGGTACGCCAGATGCTGATGCCGTCTCTGCCCGTCACTCCGCTCCACCAGGTAAGCTACGCCAGGTGCTGATGCTGTCCATGCCCGTCACCCCGCTCCACCTGGTAAGCTACGCCAGGTGCTGATGCTGTCCATGCCCGTCACCCCGCTCCACCAGGTAAGCTACAGTTAAAACGGATTTTAAGGTGCACACAATTTCATTTCAAAATATTTTTTTCCTATTTTCCACACAAAAATTTGGGGTATGTTTTATAATCAGATGTGTCTTATAATCCACAAAATATGGTGCATAAATATCTATCATCAGTTAATAAACTGCATACATAAATATATATAGACAAAACAAAATGAAACAAAATGAACATGCAGTATACTGTATCCTGCTATAAGCAAATACATATTAATAATCTGCATACATAAATATTAATAGTATCAGTGAATAAAATATATACAGAAATATATATCTCAAGTAAATAATCCATATGTAAAAATATCAGTCACAAGAGAATATGTATGATTTACCAGCAGTGAATAATACATATTCATAAATATATACAATTGTGCTCAAAAGTTTACATACCGCAGCAGAATTGTTGCTTTCTTGGCCTTTTTTCAGAGAATATGAAAGATAACACCAAAACTTTTTCTCCACTCATGGTTAGTGGTTGGGTGAAGCCATTTATTGTCAAAGTACTGTGTTTTCTCTTTTTAAATCATAATGACAACCCAAAACATCCAAATGACCCTGATCAAAAGTTTACATACCCCATTTCTTATTTCTTAACACCGTGTATTGCCCCCTCTAACATTAATGACAGCTTGAAGTCTTTTGTGGTAGTTGTGGAGATTCTTTATTTTCTCAGATGGTAAAGCTGCTCACTCTTCTTGGCAAAAAGCCTCCAGCTCCTGTAAATTCCTGGGCTGTCTAGCATGACCTGCGCGCTTGAGTCCTCCAGAGTGGCTCAATGATATTAAGGTCAGGAGACAGAGATGGCCACTCCTGAACCTTCACTTTGTTCTGCTGTATTCTGACAATAAATGGCTTCACCCAATCACTAACCATGAGTGTAGAAAAAGTTTTGGTATTATGATTCATATTCTCTTAAAACAGACCAAGAAAGCAAAATTCTGCCAGGGTATGTAAACTTTTGAGCACAATTGTTTCATCAGGGAATAACATGAATACACAAATGTACAGTGGCATATAAACATTTGGTTACCTCTGGTCAAAATTACTGTTATTGTGAACACTCAAACAAAAAAGGTAGCACTCTGTAGCACCATAGCATGCAAATATGAAATATGAAAATTGAATTGCGTTACTGCATTAGAAATATGAAAAATTGAGAATGCTTAGCGCATAAATTGGCCAATTCATGTGTACCTGAAAGCCACGTTAAGGCGATTCTCATTTCCAGGACCTAACCTAATGCCAATCCTCTCTTAGACTAAAGTCTTCATCTCACCAATCATTATACCGATGCCTCTACCTTGTGCCAGTCATTACACTGGTTACCCATCCACTACAGAATCCAGTACAAACTTATTACCCTCACCCACAAAACACTCCATGGCTCAGCACCACCCTACATCTCCTCCCTTGTCTCAGCCTACCCGTGCCCTCTGTTCTGCTAATGACCTGAGGTTAGCATCCTCATTAATCAGAACCTCCCACTCCCGTCTCCAAGACTTTTCATGTGCAGCGCCAATTCTTTGGAATACACTACCCAGGTTAATATGATTAATCCCCAATCCCCACAGTTTTAAGCGTGCCCTAAAAACGCATTTGTTCAGACTGGCCTACCGCCTCAACGCATTAACCTAACTATCCCTGTTGGCCCAAATTTTTTTTTTACCATAATCAGGTACCTCGTATTATGTTCTCACCCGCTTTATGCATTTAATAGCCCTCTGTGTCTGTACTGTTACATACTTTGGCTGTTAACTGAATCATGCAGAATTACATGAACACCCGATTCTTACACTATGGCTGGTCCGAACAATGAAAGCAATTGTTACCATCTACCATTCCTGTCTCCCCTTTTTCCTCATAGATTGTAAGCTTGCGAGCAGGGCCCTCATTCCTCTTGGTATCTACTTTGATCTGTGTTTATTATTATGCTGTAATGTCGATTGTCTGTACAAGTCCCCTCTTATAATGAAAGTGCTGCGGAATATGTTGGCGCTATAGAAATAAAATTATTATTATTATTTTGGGAAACTAATGTGAATCCTCTCATAGACTGAAATCTATATCTCTGTGGAGGGGTAGTGGTCCTGCTGTGATTAAAAATGCCTGAGGCTAAGAGGCGGAGTGATCAGTCAGAAGGCTAATGAATACAAATTTAAAAAAACTGACCATCACATCCAAACATAAACTATGAGTGATCAGGGACAATACATGATGTTCATGACCTACTGAGTGAATGTTTGTAGCGGCAGCGATGCATTGCCGCAACCAAAACAGGTGGTGAAACCTCCATGACTGGAAGCTAATTCTGTTTCTAGCGCAAGATGGCTTTTTTTCTTTTAAATACATTTGATTAAATTTGGATTTTAACTGGTTGGAGTGCTGGATACACATCCTTTCACTTTCGCTCATTTGCTGTGCTCGCCAGCAGGATCGGCACCCACCAGCCACATACTGACAAACTGTCATGATCCATTTTTGATGCGTGGCAGCTCTGGTTCCACTATGATTTAAATGTAGCTTTTTTTCCTTTCAGGCCAGCAAGGGTTAATGACAGCTTCCTTTACTGCAACTGCAGAGTTGCTAGGTCAACTGATGTGGGTGGTGACCACTCCCACCATCCTTTAAATGGTCACCTGATGCATCAGCTGACTGTCAGTGATAGAGCAATCTATGTTGACCAAGCCTGGAGTAAGGAGCACTCTGGTTGCAGTGATGAATCAGCTGGTTTTGTGGAGTTTGTCATCCTGGTGCCTTTCTTCTGCTGTGCGGTGCATTGCAGCAGAGAAAGTTAAGCTAAGTTTTGTGTTTTTACCTCGTCTGTCTCATGCTTGTCACTGTCCCCTGTGTTGCACCATCTGCAGTGATGAGGCTAGCTCCCTTGCCAGCCAGTGCACTAGCCAGGGCAGTGTGAGGTGACAGTAAGGGACAAAGTTTGTGATGGCGGTGGGGGGAAGGACCCGCTTAGGGTATTAGGGAAGTGCAGTGACAGGCTCAGGTTGCAGCTCAGGAGGTGTCCATCACTCATTCTCTATTGGTAGGGCCTTCCTCTCCCCTTTACCATCCCGTTGTGTGTGTGTTGTGCCATCCACGGGACCGACCCCTGTTCATCGTGACATATCGTGACAGAACCGCTACTGGATTTCAGCGTCAGCCTTCTGCATGTCGATTCTCAGTCCCTCCTCTCTCTAAAGATGGAGTTAATCTGTCTCATCGTACATCTTCTCTGGGTCTTACTGAACAGACATGCATCTCCAACAGCCAGAGGTTGTAGTGTTGATTCCACACACAGACCTCACTCATTTAGCTCATATTGGCGTATTGGCATGTTCATATATGCGCAGTATTTATTAGGCCAAAACACTTTAGGCTGGCTTTCACCAGCTAATAGCGAATGTAAATCCAAAAAGACCTGGAAGCATATAGCCATGTAACAACACTTTATTGAAAAATATACAAAAAATTTCACAAACAACATTAAAAAATGGGATGTATGTCCAATGAACTCCCATAGGTAAGTATGTGTACAAGTATCTAAAAAGACCACTAAATAATCCACTGCTCAATGCCATATATATATGGTGGTCATTATTTGGACATTGAACATATTGTCAGAACCATTAAACAGTACCCAATGCTACAGTATATTAATATAAGGCATGGAGTATAAACCACAAAGGAGATCTTTGTATAAGCGTAGACAATTAATTGCAATAGTGCAGATATATAAACGCTACAAATCCTCACCGGTGTAATTTTATACAAGTGGCTGTTAAAGGTATCATATAATATAGACTAAGTATATAATATAGCCAAACCTGCAAAAAAATGCCAATGGCCCAATTTTTTATATGTATATATAATGGCTGGTGCCATAGTATTAATACAATGCATATATATGCGGTCTACCAGATTATATTAGTGGGTCCAAAATTAGTGGCTATATTACAGATATACTTACACTACATATCTTAAGTTAGTATGACACTATGTCAATAGACATATAAGACATAGCCTAACACAGGCAAAAGTACTGCAGTGAAATCATGATTATACTAAAAGTCCTTGCTAAGCTATAGATGCAGTGATATAGAACACATACGACCTTATGGGGATGACTGAGATGCCCTGACGCGCGTTTCGCGTTTGCTTCGTCCTGGGGGGTGTTAGGCTATGTCTTATATGTCTATTGACATAGTGTCATACTAACTTAAGATATGTAGTGTAAGTATATCTGTAATATAGCCACTAATTTTTGACCAACTAATATAATCTGGTAGACCGCATATATATGCATTGTATTAATACTATGGCACCAGCCATTATATATATATATATATGTATATATAAAAAATTGGGCCATTGGCATTTTTTTGCAGGTTTGGCTATATTATATACTTAGTCTATATTATATGATACCTTTAACAGCCACTTGTATAAAATTACACCGGTGAGGATTTGTAGCGTTTATATATCTGCACTATTGCAATTAATTGTCTACGCTTATACAAAGATCTCCTTTGTGGTTTATACTCCATGCCTTATATTAATATACTGTAGCATTGGGTACTGTTTAATGGTTCTGACAATATGTTCAATGTCCAAATAATGACCACCATATATATATGGCATTGAGCAGTGGATTATTTAGTGGTCTTTTTAGATACTTGTACACATACTTACCTATGGGAGTTCATTGGGACATACATCCCATTTTTTAATGTTGTTTGTGAATTTTTTTGTATATTTTTCAATAAAGTGTTTGTTACATGGCTATATGCTTCCAGGTCTTTTTGGATTTACTTACTAGGTGGGAAGCGCCATTTCCCTAGGCTCAGATCTTTAGGATATATTGTAATAGCGAATGTACACTGGTCGCTCTATGACTATTAGTTCTGTGCGAATTGGAAGTGTTCTCAGCCTGTCTAGTCATGCTATTAAATGACTGCCACTGATTGGCTTGCAAGTAGCCGACTGGCAGTGATATAACTTCCACAGTCGTGTAGTGAGAACACAGCTTAACACTAAGTATTACACTGTTAGGTTATGTGCACTCTGTTTTTTTCAGGCATTTTTAAGCTGAAACCGAGCATAAACGCTCCAAATACTACTTTAAAACACAAAACTTCTCAAAAACTTGGAGTTTCTGCTGAGTTTCCGCATCAGAAACTCATCACTGTGGTAAAAATAATAAGATCTTAACAGATCCGTCAAAAGATGATTTTTATTTTTTAAGGTCAAAGGGTTAATGATAAGTAAATTAGAAAAGAAACCATTTGCTTCACTAATGTAGGCTTTGAGATTTTCCTGATCGGAATGTGAAGGACAGAATATTTTCAATCAGTGCTTGGATTCACGAAGTGTTACAGCAGCACTGTCAATCATTACACAGAAACATATTCTTATAATAATGGTGTCTAGACTAGAGGGTGATGAGATGTGATAAAATCCCATATGGCTAACAGGCTGCCTACCCTCTGCCTTTAAGGCTCTGGATTCAGAAGTCCTTATAAATAAATAAAATGAGAATATATTATGTAGGGAAATGTATAAAAATATTAAAAGCACAGATGATCTGGTCCCATAATATATCTAGGAGAAGTTTAGCTTTTATTCTACTTCACTGCCTAGACTCGAATGTGGATGTTGATTTTTTTTTCCTTTTTTTAAATGTACGTTAATGTAGACAACACATTTTTTATAATATGAAATGTCAGCATTTTATGCCAGTCCCAGCCAACTCTACCAACTGTCAGAAAAGTGGGCGGAGCTTGTGTGGGACTGGGCGTGGGCAAGTGCAACCAAACAAAATTCATTATAATTATTGTATAAATTACAGCAGAAATGTAGGCCAGGCTTCTTGTTGGCGTATGACAGTTGAATGATGTGCCAAATTCATAGATAAGTAGAAGATGCTCCCTTTTTTCAGACTGGCATACAAAATGCATAGAGCAGAGCATAACGTAGAACACAAGAATGTGATCCCAGCCTTATACTGAATGTGATCAAAAATTATCCAGTAAAAAACATGCCAGCATTCAGGTCCATCATCTGTCATTGGGAATTTAGGACATTACTGGCAGGAAAAAGGCTCTGATAAAGTGGCATGTCTCCCACCCATTCAAATAAAATCCAGTGAAATCTGCACTCCCAAATACAAATGCTGCTGTTCTGGCACATTAAGGGCCACAAGCTATTCCAGCAAATTCAGAGATTCAAAAGCCACGTGGTGCTTCTATCTTCTAAGGCCCATTTTGTGATCTAGCAGTAGTTTCCTATAACATATGGGGTATCACCACATTCAGGAGAAATTGTGAAACAAATTGTGTGTTAGGGTCTGCGGAACTCACCAAATAAATATAAATAATAGGTGCGTTCGCAGCCCGGGGTCCACTGTGCAGGCAAAGCCTGCTGCTAGTAAGATGGCACAATATGGCGGTATAAGCGAACTCTGTTACACCACAGAGTCGCTAACATAGATGCTGTGGCACTATATAGCGGTATAAGCGAACTCCGTTACTCCACATAGTCGCTGTGGTAGAGACTGTGTCCTGTTAACCCCACAGGAGTACACAGATAGCTGCAGAGCGGATAGCAGTCCGTGGTCATGCAGACAGTAATGCAAACAACCCACTCCTCACCGGAGCAGCCGGTATTCTAGAGGCTATTTCAGCCAAGCCCTGAACAAATGCATACAAAACTCCTAACTGGAGGTGCCGGTATTCTAGGGGCTTATTTCAGCCGAGCCCTAACCACATGCGTACATGACCACACTGGCGCAAAGCACACAACTGGATTAATACTAGCGCATGGCCGTGCAGCCATGCAACCCTTTTATAGCTGCATCAAGTACAGGACCTTCCCAGAAAGACCAATGGAAAGCTGTCCCAGAACTAGAGAAGCTTCAGGACCTTCCTGGAGGACCAATGGGAGTCGCTGCAGTACCCGAGCATGTGACCCCTGATCTCCTATGAGAGATCTTACCCTGGGCATGCTCAGAAGGGAACACACAGGACTTAGTCCCAAATACGTCTGCTCGCCGTTGTCCTGCACTGGTCACAATAGCAGAACCTGGAGAGGCAGCAGTCATCCTCTGCACAGTGTTAGACCGGGCGAGACGCTGGGACCGACGTCTCTGCTGAGCAGGCTCCACTGCGGCCGGAGACAGATGGAGGACCGCAGCGGGAATGGCTCGAGATTCCCCTTGTGCAGCAGTGGGAACTCGATCCTTAACATTGTGTGGTCCATTTTCATCTGTTATCCTTGTGTAAATTAAAAATTTGCAGCTTATAAAAAATTTAATTTTTTTTCCACAGCCCAATGATATAAAATTCCGTAAGGCACCTATGGGTTTAACCCCTTCACGACCTGTGACGCCACGTAGGTGTCATGAAAGTCGGTGCCAATCCGACCTGTGACGCCTATGTGGCGTCATGGGGAGATCGCGTTCCTGTGGGTCGGGTGACCGGGGTCACTGAAAGGTCACCCAACCCGCAGGCACAGTAGGCTTTGTACTTCACCCCGGGGAGGTGACTTTGCCCCTCCGTGGCTACGATCGCTCTGATTGGCTATTGAAAGTGAAACAGCCAATCAGAGTGATAGTAATATTTCACCAATGAAACTTGGTGAAATAATACAATCCAGCCATGGCCGATGCTAAAATAGCATCGACCATGGCTGGAAACACTAATCTGACACCTCCCATACCGACTGACGGGGGCGATCTGCCCCTGCCACCGAATGACGGCAGCAATCCGCCCTCCGCTTCCCCCTGCCTTCCGATCCCCCCTCTCTCCCCCGGTACCGATCTGACTCCCGGCGTTCCTCCGGTTGTCCTCCATCTTCCTCCATAGGCGCCGCCATTTTCCAAAATGACAGGCGCATGCGCAGTGCGCCCGCCGAATCTGCCGGCAGGCAGATTTATTCATTCACTACAGGTACATTTTGATCACTGTGATAGACCTTATCACAGTGATCAAAATAAAAAAAATAGTAAATAAACCCCCCTTTATCACCCCCATAGGCTGGGACAAATATTGAAATAAAGAAAATATATTTATTTTAATTTTTCCATTAGGGTTAAGGTTAGGATTAGGGTTATAATTAGGGTTGGAATTAGGGTTAGGGTTTCAATTAGGGTTAAGGTTGGAATTAGGGTTGGGGTTGGAATTAGGGTTAGGGTTGGGGTTGGAATTAGGGTTAGGGTTGCAATTAGGGTTAGGGTTGCAATTAGAGTTGGGGGTGCAATTAGAGTTAGGGTTAGAATTATGGTTAGGGTTGGAATTAGGGTTAATATTAGGGTTAGGGGTGTGTTGGGGTTAGGGTTGGGATTAGTGTTAGGCTTGTGGTTAGGGTTATGGTTAGGGTTGGGATTAGGTTAGGGGCTTGTTGGAGTTAGGGTTGGGATTAGGGTTAGGGATGTGTTGGGGTTAGGGTTGGAGTTAGAATTGAGGGGTTTCCACTGTTTAGGCACATCAGGGGCTCCCCAAACGCGACATGGCGCCACCATTGATTCCAGCCAATTTTGCGTTCAAAAATTCAAACGGTGCTCCCACCCTTCCAAGCCCCAATGTGTGCCCAAACAGTGGTTTACCCCAACATATAAGGCATTAGTGTATTCAGGAAAAATTGCACAACAACTTTGGGAGTCTAATTTCAACCGGTTACCCTTGGGAAAATAAATATTGGGGGCTAAAAAAATATTTTTGTGGAAAACAAATGATTTTTTATTTTCACGGCACTGCATTATAAGCTTCTGTGAAGCACTTGTTTGTGGAAAAAATTAGATTTTTTAATTTTCACGATCGGGCGTTATAAACTTTAGTGAAATACCTTGGGGTTCAAATTTCTCACCATACATCTAGATAAGTTCTTTGAGGGGTCTAGTTTCCAAAATAGTGTCATTTGTGGAGGACTTCCACTGTTTAGGCACATCAGGGGCTCTCCAAACGCGACATGGCATCCTGCCAATTCTGCATTGAAAAAATCAAACGGCGCTCCTTCCCTTCCAAGCTCTGCCATGCACCCAAACAGTGGTTTACTCCCACATATCGGGTATCAGCGTGCTCAGGACAAATTGCACAATAACTTTTGGGGACTTGGTACCCTTGGGAAAATAATTTTTGTGGAAAAAATATGATTTTTTAATTTTACGGCTCTACGTTATAAAGTTGTGTGAAGCACTTGGGGGTTCAAAGTGCTCACCACCGATCTAGATAAGTTCCTTATGGAGTCTAGTTTCTAAAATGGGGTCACTTGTAGGGGGTTTCCACTGTTTAGGCACATCAGGGGCTCTCCAAACGCGACATGGCGTCCAATCTCGATTCGAGCAAATTTTGGTTTGAAAAAGTGAAATGGCACTCCTTCCCTACCGAGCACTGCCGTGCGCCCAAACAGTGTTTCCCCACACATATGGGGTATCATCATACTCAGGACAAATTGGACAACAACTTTTCTGGTCCAATTTCTCCTGTTACCCTTGGGAAAATAAAAAATTGGTGACTAAAACATCATTTTTGTGGGAAAAAAATAGGATTTTTTATTTTCATGCCAGGGCATTATAAACTTCTGTGAAGCACTTGGGGGTTTAAAGTGCTCACCACAGATCTAGATAAGTTCCTTAGGGGGTCTAGTTTCCAAAATGGGGTCATTTGTGGGGGATTTCCACTGTTTAGTCATATCACAGGCTCTACAAACTGTACATGACATCCATAAAAGTCTGCATTCCAAAAATGTCATTACTTCCTTTCCGAGCCCTGCCGTGCGCCCAAACAGTTTCCCCCCCACATATGGGGTATCAGCGTACTCAGGACAAATTGGACAACAACGTTTGGGGTCCTATTTCCTTGGGAAAAATCAAAAATTGGGGACTAAAAAATCATTTTTGTGGATTTTTTTTCACACCCAGGCAATATAAACTTTAGTGAAACACTTGGGGGTTCAAAGTGCTCACAACAGATCTAGATAAGTTCCTTAGAGGGTCTAATTTCCAAAATGGTGTCACTTGTGAGGGGTTTCCACTGTTTAGGCACATCAGGGGCTCTCCAAACGCGACATGGCGTCCAATCTCGATTCGAGCAAATTTTGGTTTGAAAAAGTGAAATGGCACTCCTTCCCTACCGAGCACTGCCGTGCGCCCAAACAGTGTTTCCCCACACATATGGGGTATCATCATACTCAGGACAAATTGGACAACAACTTTTCTGGTCCAATTTCTCCTGTTACCCTTGGGAAAATAAAAAATTGGTGACTAAAACATCATTTTTGTGGGAAAAAAATAGGATTTTTTATTTTCATGCCAGGGCATTATAAACTTCTGTGAAGCACTTGGGGGTTTAAAGTGCTCACCACAGATCTAGATAAGTTCCTTAGGGGTCTAGTTTCCAAAATGGGGTCATTTGTGGGGGATTTCCACTGTTTAGTCATATCACAGGCTCTACAAACTGTACATGACATCCATAAAAGTCTGCATTCCAAAAATGTCATTACTTCCTTTCCGAGCCCTGCCGTGCGCCCAAACAGTTTCCCCCCCACATATGGGGTATCAGCGTACTCAGGACAAATTGGACAACAACGTTTGGGGTCCTATTTCCTTGGGAAAAATCAAAAATTGGGGACTAAAAAATCATTTTTGTGGATTTTTTTTCACACCCAGGCAATATAAACTTTAGTGAAACACTTGGGGGTTCAAAGTGCTCACAACAGATCTAGATAAGTTCCTTAGAGGGTCTAATTTCCAAAATGGTGTCACTTGTGAGGGGTTTCCACTGTTTAGGCACATCAGGGGCTCTCCAAATGCAGCATGGCGTACAATTTCAATTCCAGCCATATTTAGTTTGAAAAAGTCAAATGGCGCTCCTTCCCTTTCGAGCCCTGCCGTGCGCCCAGACAGTGGTTTTCCCACACATATGGGGTATCTGTGTACTCAGGAGAAATTACAAAACAACTTTGTTTGTCAATTTTCTCCTTTTACCCTTGTAAAAATAAAAAAATTGCTTGTAAAAGATAATTTTTGTGACTAAAAAGTTAAATGTTCATTTTTTCCTGCCACGTTGCTTCAGCTCCTGTGAAGCACCTGAATGGTCAATAAACTTCTTGAATGTGGTTTTGATTAGCTTGAGGGATGCAGTTTTTAGAATGGTGTCACTTTTGGATATTTTCAGCCATATAGACTCCTCAAACTGACTTCAAATGTGAGGTGGTCCTAAAAAAAATGGTTTTGTAAATTTTGTTGGAAAAATGAGAAATCGCTGGTCAACTTTTAACCCTTATAACTTCCTAACTGTTAAGGGCCTGCGGAACGCACCAAATAGATATTAAGGAGAGGTGCGTTCGCAGCTCGGGGTCAACCGTGCAGGCAGAGCCTGCTGCTATTAAGATGGAGTGAGTAGCGAACTCTGTTATCCCGCAGAGTCGCTAAAATAAACGCCGTAGCGCGCTGTGGCAGTTAGAGCGAACTCTGTTAATCCACAGAGCCGCTAGCGGGAATGCCACAGCGCTATATGGCGATAAGTGCGAACTCACTTAACTTCAGTGAGCCACAAAGTAAAACACTAGGGCGCTGACTAGCGTTTTAAAGCGAACCCTGTTGCGTCACAAAGTCGCTGAGTAACCCTACTGGGTCCAGGTACACGGTTAACTGCTGTGCGGATAGCAGTCCGTGATCATGCAGTCAGAACACAAGCAATAATCTCCTCACCGGAGAAGCCGGTATTCTAATGGCGTTTTCAGCTGAGCGCTGAACACATGCATACAATCTCCTCACCGGAGGTGCCGGTATTCTAGGGGCTTATTTCAGCCAGACCTAACCACATGCATACATGACCACACTGGCGCAAGCACGTAAAGGATTTAATACTAGCACATGGTGGCCCAGCCATGCCACCTTTTTATAGTAGCAACTGCAGGACCTACCAGAAAAGGACCAATGCGAAACCATTCCAGAACACATGTAGTTTCAGGACCTTCCTGGCGGACCAATGGGAGTCGCTGCTGTAACCGAGCATGTGACCCCTGATATCTAATGGGAGATCTTGCCCTGGGCATGCTCAGATGGAGAAAGCAGGGACTTAGTTCCCGAACTGCCTGCTCCAGCACTGGTTATAATAGAGGAACCAGGAAAGACCGCAACAAGCCTCTGCACAGTGTTAAACTGGGCGAGACGCTGGGACCGACGTCTTTGCTGAGCGGGCTCCACTGCGGCCGGAGATGGATGAGGGACCGCAGCGGGACTGGTTCAAGACTCCCCTTGTGCAGCAGCGGGAACTCGAACCCTAACATTACCCCCCCTCCTAGGGCCCCCCCTTCTTTGGGCCTCGCTGCGCTCAAAGGCAGCAATGAGCTGCGGAGCATGAACATGCTCGGCAGGCACCCAGGACCTATCCTCAGGTTCATAACCCCTCCAATCCACCAAATAAATTTTTTTTCCTCATACCACCTTGCACCCAACAATGGCGTTCACCTCATGATCGTCGGTAGATGAACCCAACGTCCCGGCAGATGACTCGGAAAACCGGGAAATGGCCACGGGTTTCAGGAGGGACACGTGAAAGGTGTCTGTGATACAAAGGCGAGGCGGAAGGGATAGGCGGTAAACCACCGGGTTCACCTGCTCAAGAACTTTAAAGGAACCCAAAAAGTGAGGTGCCAACTTGGTGGACTCTGCACGTAGCCTGATGTTTCGGGCAGAGAGCCACACTAGGTCACCCGGAGCAAATGTAGGAGCGGGGCGCCGATGGGCATCGGCCGAAGACCTCATCCTCTCTTTGGAGGCCTGAATGGCATCCTGGGTGCGGTCCCAAATGTCCCATGCCTCCACAGCCCAGGCTGCCACCCTGGAATCGGCGGAAGACACAGGCATGGGCACTGGTACCCGCGGATGCTGACCGTAGTTCAGGAGGAATGGGGTCTGTCCGGTGGAGTCAGCCACAGCATTATTTAGAGCGAACTCAGCCCACGGTAGCAAGGATGCCCAGTCATCCTGCCTGGCAGAGACAAAATGTAGCAAGTATGTGACCAATGTCTGGTTGGCCCTCTCTACCAACCCATTCGTCTCGGGATGGTATGCAGAGGAGAGATTCAACTCAATGCTGAGTAAACGACACAGCTCTCTCCAGAACCGAGACGCAAACTGGGGACCTCGATCACTGACAATTTTGTCTGGCATACCGTGTAGGCAGAAAATATGCCTAATGAATAATGCTGCCAAGGCCCGTGCAGATGGTAACCGTAGTAATGGCACCAAGTGCACCATTTTGGAGAAGTGGTCGGTTATCACCCAGATGATGGTGCAGCCCCGAGACTTGGGTAAGCCCACCACAAAATCCATCCCAACCATCTCCCAGGGCCTGTCTGCCACCGGTAAAGGGAAAAGTAACCCAGCTGGCCGTTGTCGAGGGGACTTATTCTTGGCGCAGGAGACGCACACCTGAACGTATTACCTGACGTCACGGACCATATGTGGCCACCAGTATGTCCTCGCCAGCAACTCAGATGTCCTCTTTGCCCCAAAATGTCCACTCAACCTGGACGAGTGTGCCCAAGAGAGTACCTCCGGTCGCAAATTGATGGGCACAAAAGTCTTGCACGGAGGCACAGACTCAAGCGAAATCGGGCCACAGTTCTTAGGCTCTCTGTGGGGACAATCAGCCGAGGCTCCTCCTCCACCTCCTCAGAGAACACCATGGAGCGAGACAAAGCATCAGCACGAATGTTCTTCTCCCCGGAGAGAAAATGGAGGGTGAAATGGAACCGGGAGAAGAACAGGGACCATCTGGCCTGATGGGAATTTAGCCGCTGGGCGGTCTGTAAATAGACCAAATTTTTGTGATCAGTGAACACTTGAAAGGGAAAGCGAGCCCTTTCCAGGAGATGTCTCCACTCGGAAAAGGCCAACTTCATGGCTAGCAACTCCCTATCCCCAATGGAATAATTCCTCTCCTCTGGTGTGAAGGTCTTGGAGAAGAAGAAGCAAGGATGTTTACGACCTTGAGCATCCTTTTGAAAAAGGACTGCTCCAGCACCAACGGACGAGGCATCTACCTCCAATATAAAAGGCTTATCAACCTCGGGACGATGTAGGATAGGAGCACTAGCAAAATGGGACTTGATTGAAGTAAAGGCCTTGGAGACCTCCTCTGACCACAATTTGGGATTGACTCCCTTCTTTGTGAGGGCTACCAAGGGAGCAACCAAAGTAGAGAAGTGGGGAATGAATTGGACGATAGTAATTAATGAACCCCATAAAGCGCTGCACCGCTTTAAGAGAGTGGGGTTCTTGCCAATCCATTACAGCCTGTAGTTTGGCAGGATCCATAGCCAATCCTGAGTGGAGATGATATAGCCCAGGAATGGCAGAGACTCCTGCTCAAACACACACTTCTCCAACTTTGCATTTAAGGAATTTACCCGCAAGAGGTCGAAGACCCTACAACCATCTCTCCGGTGGGTGTCCATATCTGGAGAAAAGATGAGAATGTCATCCAGATAGACTACCACAGAGGTGGAAAGCATGTCCCGGAAGATGTCATTTACGAAATCTTGGAAGACGGCTGGAGCATTACAGAGCCCGAAGGGCATCACAAGATATTCGTAATGTCCATCTCTGGTATTGAACGCCGTCTTCCATTCGTCCCCCTCACGGATGCGGATCAGGTTATAGGCACCACGAAGATCCAGCTTAGTAAATACCCTTGCTCCCCGGAGCCTATCAAAGAGCTCAGATATTAGGGGCAAAGGATATTTGTTCTTAACGGTAATGGCGTTAAGACCCCTATAGTCTATACACGGTCGTAATTCTCCATTCTTCTTCTGCACAAAGAAAAATCCTGCCCCTGCTGGTGACACTGACCTCCTAATAAACCCTCTTGCCAGATTTTCCTGGATGTATTGTGACATGGCCTCCGTCTCAGGAAGAGAGAGAGGATACACTCTTCCCCGAGGGGGCTCCGTTCCAGGCAAGAGGTCTATAGGACAGTCATAGGGGCGATGAGGCGGAAGAGTCTCCGCTGCCTTTTTGGAGAATACGTCCGCGTATGACCGATAAACCTTGGGGAGAGAAGCAAGGTCTATGGGTATCTCTGTGGTGGAAACCTGAACGTCCTCTCTGAGACATCTGTCTCTGCAATGATCACCCCAACCCAGTATTCTCACAGAGGACCACTCAATATGGGGAGAGTGGTGGCGAAGCAAGGGAAATCCCAACAAAACCTCATCTATTCCCTCAGGAAGAACAAAAAGGGATATATTCTCCTGATGAAAAGGGGACATAGACAGAGGTAGAGAGACAGTCTGGTGGGTGATTTGTGAGGGCAGTATTGCTCCATTCAATACTCTCATCGATATTAGCTCGGCGAGCGTCACCAGCGGTATGGAATGGCGAGAGGCAAAGGAGGAGGACATAAAATTCCCCTCTGCCCCAGAGTCCACACAAAGATTGGTGGGAAGAGTGAATGAACCTAGAGAGATTAACCCTTTAAGGAGCACTTTCGGAGCAAAATCCCTCGCGTCTAATGACCCTGCACCCATGGTCATGGAACATGACCGTTTACTCATTCGCTGGGGACATCGGTTGGCATAATGTCCTGGCTGCTGACACACTCTACAGACCACAGATACTCGAGTGGTCCGAGACTTAGATCCCACTCGAGTAGTCTCCACGGTCTCTGGGGAATCGGACGCCCGAACGGGAAATTCAAGAGGTTTGGCAAAGGTGGGTGCCATCCGAAACCTCTGCCTACACTGGGTCCGCTCTAACCTCCGCTCGTGAAAACGGATGTCGATGCGGGTAGATATAGAAATAAGTTTCTCCAGTGTGGCAGGAATCTCCCTGGTAGCCAAAGCGTCCTTTACATGGTCTGCCAGTCCTCTCCAGAACACTGGAATAAGAACTTTATCTGGCCACTCTAATTCAGAGGCCAAAGTCCGAAATTGGACTGAGAACTGGCTGACCATGGACAAGCCCTGTGACATTGCCAACAGTTGGAGTGCCGTATCGTGCGTGACCTGAGGTCCTAAAAAGACCTTTTTCAGAGCCTCCAAAAACCGAGAAGCACTCCGCACCACACGATCGTTGCGCTCCCACAGCGGGGTTGCCCACTCCAATGCTCTGCCCGACAGAAGAGACACAATAAAAGCCAATTGTGCCCGTTCCGTGGGGAAACGTGTGCCAGAAGCTCAAGCTGTATAGAGCACTGACTCACGAATCCCCGACAATGTTTACTGTCACCCGTAAACTTGTCTGGAAGTGGGAGGTGGGATAATGTCGGAGCAGAGGTAGCGGTGGACAAACTGGCTGCAGCTACGCTAGCAGCCTGAACAGTGACTGCGGTAACATCCACAGCTGAGGTTGTGCGCTCAAGGACCGCCAACCTACCCTCCAGCTGCTGGATGTACTGTTGTAGACGCTGGTCGTCCGCCATTTTACTAGCCAGACCCTGGCGCTAGTATTATGTTAAGGGCCTGCGGAACGCACCTAATAGATATTAAGGAGAGTTGCGTTCGCAGCCCGGGGTCAACCGTGCAGGCAGAGTCTGCTGCTAGTAAGATGGCGTGAGTAGCGAACTCTGTTATCCAGCAGAGTCGCTAAAATAAATGCCGCAGCGCGCTGTGGCAGTTAGTGTGAATTCTGTTAATCCACAGAGCCGCTAGTGGGAATGCCACAGCGCTATATGGCGATAAGTGCAAACTCACTTACCTTCAGTGAGCCGCAAAGTAAAATACTAGGGCGCTGACTAGCGTTTTAAAGCAAACCCTGTTTCGTCACAAAGTCGCTGAGTAACCCTACTGAGTCCAGGTACACGGTTAACTGCTGTGCGGATAGCAGTCCGTGATCATGCAGTCAGAACACAAGCAATGATCTCCTCACCGGAGTAGCCGGTATTCTAATGGCGTTTTCAGCCGAGCCCTGAACACGTGCATACAATCTCCTCACCGGAGGTGCTGGTATTCTAGGGCTTATTTCAGCCAGACCTAACCACATGCATACATGACCACACTGGCGCAAGCACGTAATGGATTTAATACTAGCGCATAGCGGCCCAGCCATGCCACCCTTTTATAGTAGCAACTGCAGGACCTACCAGAAAAGGACCAATGCGAAACCATTCCAGAACACATGTAGTTTCAGGACCTTCCTGGCGGACCAATGGGAGTCGCTGCTGTAACCGAGCATGTGACCCCTGATATCCAATGGGAGATCTTGCCCTGGGCATGCTCAGATGGAGAAAGCAGGGACTTAGTTCCCGAACTGCCTGCTCCAGCACTGGTTATAATAGAGGAACCAGGAAAGACCGCAACAAGCCTCTGCACAGTGTTAAACTGGGCGAGACGCTGGGACCAACGTCTTTGCTGAGCAGGCTCCACTGCGGCCGGAGATGGATGGGGGACCGCAGCGGGACTCGTTCGAGACTCCCCTTGTGCAGCAGCGGGAACTCGAACCCTAACACCTAACAAAAAAAATTGTTTCCAAATAAAATAAAAATTCGAAATTTTCGCCAAATTTCCATTTTTTTCACAAATAAATTCAAAAATTATTGACCTAAATTTACCACTAACATGAAGCCAAACATGTCACGAAAAACCAATCTCAGATTCTCTAGGATCCGTTGAAGCGTTCCTGAGTTATTACCTCATAAAGGGACACTGGTCAGAATTGCAAAAAATGGCCAGGTCATTAAGGTCAAAATAGGCTGGGTCATGAAGGGGTTAAAGTAGTCACTATACCCCTAGATTAATTCTGCATTTCTTGAGTACTGAAGTCTCCAAACTGGGATCTCTTGTGGCCAATTGTTTACCACAATCTATTTATTCAAAATATGCGTTCCAAAAGCCAAGTAGCACTCTTTCCTTCTAAGGCCGGAGTCACACACAACTACAAAAAATCGGTCCGTTTTAGTCGGTCGATTGTCGGATCAAAATACAAACATCACACATCCTTCTGGCATCCGATTTTCCTTCAAAGATGCGATTTAGTCGCATGTGTGTGTACCTTGTAACATCCGATTTTCATCCGACTACCGTTTTTTAGTTGCAGCTTACCAAAAAGGACCAATAACGGTTTTGAGGCCTGATACTCATTTAAATCATCAGGCAGAGCTATATTTAAGTGCTCTGCTACAGTGTGACTCTCCCACCTTTGCACTGGTGTCATTTTGTTCCTTGTGCTTAGTGCTTGCTAGCTGCTTTAGACAAACATGAGCGACACACTCAGATTTACTCCCACTGAGGTGTGCTGTTTCATTGGGTTATATCCAGACGTTTTGGGGAGCCATATCCTGTCATATCAGATCCCAGAAGACGCAGAAGGATGTGGGTACATCCACTTTTGACAAGAAGGCTAACTAAAGGCCATTTTCACGCTATATTTGTCACTGCGTAGCCATGGAGACAAGTTTTTCCTATATTGTCGAATGAGCATAGCTACCTTTGATACGCTGCTTGAAATTGTGCGCCCTGGGATCACATTTCATGACACCAGGATGAGAAAAGCTATTTCTGCCGAGGAACGTCTTCTCCTAACAATAAGGTATGTGTGTCAACGATATGTTGATGATGTTTGCCTCGACATAGTCACTTAGCAAGTGTTGGAGCACACTTCTTGTAAACTTATAATGTGTGTAATGTATTTCTCAACCTTAGCTATGTCAATTATTGACTATGGTCTATTCTACTGTTATTTTTGTAAAACTGATTTGTCCATGTTCTATGTGTGTTACAGGTTCCTTTCTACTGGCATGTCCTACGCTGCTCTGCACCTAGAGTTCCTAATAGGCAGATCAACAATTTCTGGCATTGTTCGGTCAACTTGTGTGGAAATTTGGAACAGACTACATGAAGAAGTCATGCCTGAACCCAAAATGAGTGACTGGTTGAGGATAGCACAGGGTTTTGCAGAAAATTGCCAGTTTCCACACTGTATAGGAGCCCTGGACGGCAAGCACATACGTGTTCGTAAACCTCATAACTCAGGCTCCCAATTCTTCAATTACAAACAATATTTTTCTGTTGTTTTGTTGGCCTTGGTCGACACAAACTACATGTTTATAATTGTAGACATTGGGGCCTATGGAAGGACTGGAGACTCAAGAGTCTTCAATACTTCCATAATGGGTAGGCGGATACGCAGTAACCAACTGGACCTACCTCCAGCAAGTCAACTTACTGACTCTATTCCAGAACATGTGCCTTATGTTATAGTAGCGGATGAGGCATTTCAATTAAGCCGTAATGTAATGAGGCCATATCCCCGTCGTTATCTCACCCATCGCCGTAGAATATTTAATTGTCGGCTGTCACGTGCTCGGCGTCTGGTGGAGTGCACATTTGGAATTCTTTGTGCTAAATGGCGGGTACTTCAATCTGAAATTCAACTGAGTGAAGATAATGTTAATGTGGTCCTTAAAGCATGTGTGGTCCTACATAATTTTTGTAGAATCCATGAATGCTCCTCTCAACATGTGGGTGAATTAACCTCTGTGAATGTGTCTTTGCCTATGTCACCACCCATCCATCCCCGTCGTCCACCTTCAGGCATAAAAGTACGTGATGTCTTCACTCAATATTTTGTGTCCCCTGAGGGTGCTACTGCCTGGCAAGAGGAGGCATTATTAGACATGTAGTGTGGCTATGTTACTCAGTCATAAAGATATTTCTTCTCACTTTATTGTATATGTTGTGATTTTTTTCTTGTCATGTTGTGTGTAAGTTACGCAGCCCATCACCTTTTGAAATAATCACATACAATCAATGCCACTTCAATATTTTTTTATGTCTGCTGTTATGTTTAGTGGCTTTAAACATAATGGTAAAGGACTAATGTGTCCCTAGGTTTTTTCAACATATTTGCTGATAACTTCTCAGCAGTAAAACAAAGGTAAATTTGATAACTTAAAACATAAACATTATAAATACATTTAACACCTATAACTGCTGGTAGGTGTGTGGTGGTGAAGGTGGAAGTGCCAGTTGTGAGGGCTGCCTAGACTGTTCTCCAGACACTGTGTCACCATGAGTGGTGGCTGACTGAGCAGTTTGCTGCATGCTTCTGGCTTGCTCTGGATGTGGGTTTGGGTATGGTAAGTTTGGGAACTGTTGTGGGTAGTCATAATATGACTGCCCACTTACACTATAGCCCCCAAAATGCCCATGTCGACCATACCCATGTTGTGGCCAGCATTGAACATTGGGTATGGTCGAGTGGGCATATTGTGACTGTGCACTCTGTGCCATGGCTTGGATCTGGTTAGCTCCGTATAGAGAAGAAGCTGCAGTAGGATGAGGAGGAGGAGTTGGGTTCTGTTGGACACAAGAAGGAGGTGGAGGAGGAGGATGATGAGGAGGAGGAGGATCAGAGACTGATGCAGATTGTGAGGGATTTGGACCCAACAATCTAAATACATTTTCTGGACCAACCACCCATCTATCAAGATAATTGAGTAGGTTGGTTGGATCATTAGGCGGTGTTCCAGCATCCAACACAACATGCAGTGCACTTCTGATCCGCAGTATGTGCTGTCTTGGAATCGCCCGGAGGTAACGGGCCAGACTGCGGCAAAATCCCTCCTCACCATCATCATTAGCTACAGTGGACAAATAGTCCAGCACTCCTCGGTCCACCTGCCTCCTTGTGACAGAACCAACTCCTTCTCTTCTACGCCTGGGTCGCCGTGCAACATCTGCTGTAGGCGAAGCCACATCCAGGGGCCTACCAGGGCTGCTGCTCAGGGAGGGTCTTGCGACTGTAGAGCCAATCTCTCAGACTCCACTGCTGGTGGTGGTGGTGGTGATGCTGCTGCTGCACTTGCTGCAGATGATGGGCCAGCCTCCTCAACATCCCCCACAGGGTCGATAACTGCCTCCGAGTCCGAAGCTGGCTCTCTGTCTGTAAGGTTTGACTCGGTGCTAGAGAATATGAAAAATTTATTAAAATTTAGTCATTAAAAATCATAGAAACTTTGTACAGACATGAACTTACGGTCGCAAATCCAGAGCTGGAGCAAGAAAATTAAGTCGATCAAAATACACATATTTGCGCTTAGTGCTTGCTGCTGCCCCACTGCGCCCCCTCAGCTGTCTCTCTCTCCTGTAGCAGTCTCTACAGCTGCGCCAACGTCTTGTAACATCTGAGGCTGAAAAATTAACAGATACAATAACATTTTTAAATTATGTGCCCTTGTAATGTATTTTACAAAAAAATAAAGGAAAACAGCAATATATTACTTTTTTATCCTGTTATAGGGGTATAGAACAGCAATACAAATTGTATGTAGGTAAAATAACAATTTAATATTACAAGGGGTCATACATTGAAAGCTGTATGACATATGTGTCACAATAATTAGCATTTATTTGGCACACAGCAATGGAATTAACTAAAGGGACACATATTAAGTAGTTCACCTACGCATTTATTGTGTCCGGCAAAATGTGAAACTTTAATTTGGCGACCATTGCAGTAGGACCTAAATATCACACCAACACAGACGGCACCTGAACATTCATCATACCAGGACCTTCAGTTGGTCCCTGCCCTGTGTGATTCCCGTATATATGGGATGGAGTGTTTGGAAATTATCATATCCCACAGTGCCCTCCTCTGTTCCTTTTGAGTTATGTTCCTTAAGGTTTGAGAAACACCCATTGCAGGCTCGAAACGTTACCTCTACATGTTTTTAGTCTGTGGACTTTTTAAGTTACAGTTTTTGAACTTTTTTTTTTTTTTTTGTTTTTGGCCCCTGTTTTGACAATTATACAGGAGCTAAATATTACATGTGCTTGGATTTCTCACATAGCATTGGGGGTTCAACAGGAATAACTGATTAATTCAACACATTTCGGGTTGACATATAAGGGTACAGGGACATTATAACACATTGTTGTTGGTACATACTGAGTAGTAATACAGTATTGTAAGCGGTTTCAAGTCGTTACTTACTAATGCGTTCTTGCTCCTCCCTAGACCTGTCGCTAAAATCCGGGAACATCTGTCCACATATTCTCCTCCAAGCCGCATCCTTCCGCGACCAGTTCGAATAATTTGGATCCCGCTGGTCCCAAAGTTCTGGCCTCTCCTGGACCAGAACGATCAACATCTCCACATTGATGTGACTGGCCATGGTTCTGGACTCCGTGGAGGCGGTTTCCTGTTTGGGTTTGAATTTTCGTAGCCTAATTAGCATGTCAGCCCTTCCTGGCAATTATCCTGATGCAATTTCCTGACACCTGGGATAGTGGTGCGATTTAATCGAAAGTCACACGTGCGGTCCGTTTGTAATCCGATTTTTCATCGCTCCCATAGACTTGCATTGGCGATAGTCGACCCACAATCGGTGACAATCGCAGCATGCTGCGATTGCACACGGACGATTAAAACGGACCACAAAAAATCTGATACTGGGAGCTGCTCCATAGATTAACATAGGGCAGACTGCAATACGATTTTTCATCGTATTGCAGTCGTCCGATTCTGTCGCCAGTGTGACGCCGGCCTAATTCTCACTGTGTGCTTCAATGGTAGTGCACAACCACATATGAGGTATTGCCTTGTTCAGTAAAAATTGGATAGCAAATTGTCTTGTCCATTTTTCTCCTTTTACTCCCTATTAAAATTAAAACTTTGAGGCTGATGTATCATTTTGGAGAAAAAACCTTACATATTTCATGTTCATGGCCCAATTTTATACAATTTTGTGATGTGTTTTGTTAGTCCAGTCAAAATACGGTTTGACCCGGAACAAATTCTAAGAAAGCGCTTTATGATTTTTTTTATTACACTTATATGTGGGGAACAACTTATTAAAAGTTTTCCAAAAATTGATCACCACAAAGGTCCTAACTATGACGTCATAAGACGATGACAGCCATCGCACTAAAAATAATAAATATTTCCCTATTTCAAAGCTGTAGCTGTAGGTTACAGAAGAGTTTGCATTTTGTATACTATATATTTTGATATGACAATTTTTATACAAATTTTTATACTAACTACATGGACAGGCGAGGTCATGACGTCATCAATGACGTCATGACATACATTTACATTTCTAGAAATTATTGAATTAATACACAGTGCATTTTAAGACCTACTTCATCACTGAATAAGCGTGTCAGGTCAATAGTCACTATTTTCATCATCAGACACTGCTTCCTCACTCATATTGTCACAATGCCCTTCTGGACATTGTCCGCATACCCATGAACAGGTAAAGTCCGTGTCTTTTGCAAGTGCACCGAAGTGTACTACAACCACGAGAAAAATTGCAGTGAATTATTTTCAGAAGTGTTTCTGGCGCGGGTGAAGTATCCATCATCACTGGAACTAGACTGTTGTTCTGCAATTCCCATCCCCATTCAGTAGTGTCCATGGCCTCACCATTGTCCATCCAAAGCGTCACTTGGAGGTAACTTCAAAGGGCATGATACTTCGTTGCAGAGGAGGTCGGTGGCAGTCGTTCAGGTGTAACAAAGATTTTCGCTGAACCAACTTTTTTGCAGAGAGTAGAATACCTCATTGCAAACAGATTGTCTCCAGGTTTGCCCCCGAACAATACCACCATCGCTTTACACCCAGCGTCTTCAATATCAGCTCTGTTTTTGTTAGGTGTGGAAAAGATTTTAGCACAGCTATTTAAGACCGAGTCTTCCTTCAAAACCTTGTGTAGACCGAGTTTTTTTCTGATTCCAAAAACCGCGGATGTGGTATCGCAACCCGTGAATGCATGAAGGAACAGAAGATTGCTGCAGACATGGTTTCCAAGGAACTTCTTCATAACCTTAATGTCTTATACTGTTGCAGGACTTCCTTTATCCGAGTAGAAATAAAGCTTGTTGCCATTGCTGGTTGACGGTTGATGAAGTAACAACACCAAAAGATCTGTATCTTCGCCAATGAGACTAGTACTTTTGTTGGATGACATTGACACTGCTGCCTTAACAATCTCCACATCTGCATCCCCCTCTGATTGTATTACGTGGCAACCTCTGTCATTCATGCGCTGTGAAACGAGATTGTTAAGAGATTGTTTGTTCTCCACATTCGAAAGGAAGTCCTCCTTTTTCCCGACAAATTTCGTTCCTTCAGCAATGTTCACTTTGTTACTTGTTCGTTTTTTGTGCCGTCGCTGATGGGTAATGTCCTTAGTGTTTGGTCCTCCAATGTAACAATCAAATACTATCGTAGCCTTACCATAGTGCTTTAGTGTAAAAGATTCATAGTCTTCAGCAGTTGAACAATATGTCTTTCCTTCTGACCACTTCAGTCGATGGAGAAGAGAACCTCCATTAAGAACATAATGTTCCTCTTCTGGTACATCCTTGAGTACTGCGTCATCTGAACTCTGTTCTTTTATAGCAGCCATCAGTTGTGCTTTGTTTGGTTTGCATAAGAAATGTTTTGCCTCAAAGAGGGATGGTGGGTATGGTGAAAGTTCATAGGCCATCGCCTCATCAAAGGAAAGATCACCAGTTTGAGACACCACAAGAAACCTTTGGAACAAAAGAGCGGGGTCTATTGTTTTGTCCTTAGCAACGTCAATAGCCTCACTGGATGCCAGGGTCTTAGCTTTCATTGACCGCTTGTACTTAACAGAATACAGTGATTGACCCTCCATTGTTGCCACTATTTATCTGCCAAAGGTGAACAGGTTATGGACATTCACATCCTTATTTGCATTGACACCAGTGATAATGTTGCGAAGAGACACTTCATCAGAGAAAGGTAAAAAGGTCTCGAGTTTATCTGCAATTTTCTCCAGGTCTTCACGATCTCTTCTCGTCCTTGACGTTCTTGCCTCCTTGTGTTGTTCACTGGTGAGAAAGCTCTGGCGAGTGAAACCCTGCATTGCATCACTGTAGGAAGAGGATACTGGAAGAGGATACCATTTATTACTATAGGCAGCACAGTCTCCTTCTACAAGATATTCCATCATTTTCTTTGCAAGATCTGTGACAGTCAGTTGCTCTTCATTGTTGTCCTCGAGAAATGCACACAGTCTCAAGAACGTTTGCTCTTGGTCCATGTTCATTGGCCTCCCTACCTTCAGCGGTTTCTTTGTAGTAGATCCACCACCATGACGCATAGGAATTCCGTAATTTGTTCTAAAGTTAATGTCACATGAACGATGATACAGACAGTCTGCAGCATGTAAGTCCTTCCCAAAGTACGCGATTCTCCCTTGAATGGTGATTGCCCAGTCATCATTACGCTGTTTGCAATGTGACAAGATGGACCTTACAAATCCATCCGTTTTAGCAAAGCTATAGTCATCGAAATCACTACTAGATCTTGTCTTCACCACTTCATGTCCACAGAACAAACACTGCGTCGTGCCATCATAGGATCCAGTAGACACCTGTGTACCTCTCTTGGCAGGTGAACAATGAACGGAAGTAGCTTTCTTATGCAAGTCTATTTGCTTCTTGTTTATGTAGTTCATATGACATCTCTTGTGCACCACTGCTCCAGCAGCTGCCACAGTGCTAACGCCCCTCTCAATACTGGCTTTATTGATCCCTTCAGCTCCTTTTGCACCAATCACCACTCTTTCTCCGTCATCTTCTACTTCATGGCTGCATAAGGGGCAAGTTTCTTGACTTTCCATCATTCTCAGCTCTGTAAAAGAATAGAAGATAAATAAATCATTAAATGATAAATATAATAATAGTAGTAATTGTAAAAGAAATATGATAGACACTGAAAGGCGAGTCGCATTTAACATTTTACAGCTTTGGTGGCCATATTCTTTGACGTCACATTTGGACCCTTTGTGGTAACCCTATCTTGGTAAACTTTTAGTATGTTTTTCCCTACTTGTAATACTACCAAAAACCGCTTTCTTGGAATTTGAAAACCTTTCCACTTGTCAAGTGACCCACAGAGGGTTGCCTTGAAGTGGCGGGATGGCTTGTACATTATTTTGATCAAAATTATGTTTACTAAATACCCTTATTATTATTACTACCTTCATGCATTTTGCAAAAAGATTTTTTATTCATTTTTGGATATTTGTGTTTTTTTTGTGCCTGTTTTTCTGTGTAATGGTCATGTGTTAATATGCATTTACATTTTGCATACACATTAACTTACTTTTTCAGTTCAGATCTAGTTTTCTATGTAGTTCATAGTGCATTCCGTGCATATAAGGGTGTGACCGCCCTGTTTTCTGAGTTGAGAAAATCCATCCTGTCTGGCCGGAGCTTCAACTGGTGGGTTCAGTCCCTCTGCCCTTGTTCACATTTAAGTCACTTGACAAGTGGAAAGGTTTTCAATATTAGAGTAGGACTGTCCCACAGAGGGTTGCCTTGACGTGGCGGGATGGCTTGTACATTATTTTGATCAAAATTATGTTTACTAAATACCCTTATTATTATTACTACCTTCATGCATTTTTGCAAAAAGATTTTTTATTTCATTTTTGGATATTTGTGTTTTTTTTGTGCCTGATTTATTCTGTAATGGTCAGTTTAATAGCATTTACATCTTGCATACACATTACTTACTTCAGTAGATATTTCTATGTGTTCATAGGCATTCTGCAAATAAAAGGTTGACCGACTGTTTATCTGATGAGAAATCATCTTCTGCCGGACTTCAACGATTTCTTCTCGCCTTGTTCATTTAAGCCTCACTTGAAGTGGTTTTCACTTAGAGTGGACCAAAGCTCTGGCGGTGATGCATTGACATATTTGATCAGAATAGTTTACTAAATACCCATATTATTACTACCTCATGCAATTTTTCAAAAGATATTCATATATTTTTTTTTGTGCATGATCTGTGAAGTCAGTGTAATGCATTTACATTTTGCCTACAATAATACCAGTCAGAATCTAGTTTTCTATGTCAGTTCATATGCATCCGTCCTATCAGGTGTACGCGTTTTCTGTTGAGAAATCCACTGCTCCGGACTCACTAGTGATTCAGTCTCTGCCCTTGTCACAGTTAATGTCACATAAACAGTGAAAGGTTTCAATTAGAGTACCTTCCCAAAGTGGTTCTCCTTGAATGGGGATGGCCTTGTACATTATTTTGTCAAATTGACAAATACCTTATAAATACCACTTCCAGCATTTTGCAAAAGTATTTTCATTTCATATTGGATATTTGTCTTTATTATGTGCCACAGTAATACCTGTGTATATGGTCCAGTGAATATGCTATTACATTTGCATAACATTGAACGTACTTTTTAGTCAGATCTAGTTTTTTTATGTAGTTCATATGCATCGTGCTATAAGGTGTGACCCCTGTTTCGAGTGAGTCCACTGTCTACGCCACTTCAAACTGGTTTCAGTCCCTTCAGCCCTTGTTCACATTAAGCCCACTTTGATCCGTGAGTTTCAATATTAATGGACTGCCAAGGGAGTTGCTTGACTGCGAGATCTGCTTGTACATATTGAATCAAAATTAGTTTACTAAATACCTTATTATAGTATTAAACTATGCATGCACTTTTGCAAAAGATTTCTATTTCATTTTTAACTTTGGTGCATATTTTTTGTCGCACAGTTTTTTGTGGTAACTGTCATGTGTTAATAGCATTTACATTTTTGCATACATTAATACTTTCCAATTCAACTGCTTTCTTGGAATTTGTTCAGGGTAAAGGTTTTTTTTTTCGTATTTTGACTGGACTATGTGGTTACAAATGCTGAACACAAGCCTAGATTAATTCTTTGTAGGGTTTAGTTTCCCAAATGGTATCACTTGTGGTTGTAAACAAAATTTAAATGGATATAGTCAGCTCACGACACTAGAGGTCCTTTAAGTGGAGTCTTTGACACTTTGGATGGATATGGACTGGACAAGAGCCATCCAACTGCTTGCATGGAAGGAAGAAAAAAAATCCAGCATAGTAAATCAATAAAAAAAAATCCCCTCAAAATTTTTGTATAAAACTTAACATTTATTCCACTATATGAAATCTCCACAGAGGTCCAAAAACAAAGAAAGTACAAAATGCCTTACTCATAGTGATAAGCGAGCGTGCTCGTCACTACTCGTTACTCGCTCGAGCATAAGTATGCTTGGGATGCTTGTTATTCGTCGAGTATTTTTTTAATGTTTGTTAAAAAAATCGCATTTGTATATTGATACTGCAGTTTTATATGTCCATATGAAGTGGGCAAATTTTGCTGGGATTGTAATACTGCAATTTTTTTCAGCTGTAAAGCTGCGACGTTTTATACGGCACTTATTAAGCCAGAGTTGAGCCTCAAAACACAAAAAAACACCTTTGCTAACAAATAGCATTGCTATATTGATACTGCAGTCTTATACGTCCATCCGTACAGGGCAAGTTTTGCTGGCATTGTATTACTGTCTGCAGCGTTTTCTCAACAGCGATACTTCAACCATAATTTAAAATGGGTAAGGCACGTGGTACGGGATGGGGAAGTAGACGTGATGCTGATGACGAATGCAGAGGCCATGTGGAAGGTTAAACTGTGCCTGCCGCAGAAGCACAACAAACACACACATCATGTCAATCTAGCTTCCTGTCCCACTTTGTAGGGGAGCAGCGAACTCCACTCTTGAAGCCAGAGCAGTGTGAAAAGGTTGTTGGATGGATATCAGATAATATTTCCAGTTACTTTGCCAGCACTACCTTGTCTATCACACAGTCCAGTCTCAGTAGCCGTGATTCTGGATCACATAATCTTCTCCCTTATCCTCTTCCTCCGACCATGCCGAGTGTCCGGAGACAAGTGATCTCACACTTGTACACTTTGAAAAGCTGTAGTGTTCACATTTACATTTATTTATTCTAGCCTCTTTCCCTGCCCATTTCAAGCGAGACATGAGGAGATCGCATATAGCGATGCTCAAATATTTGAGCAGCCATGCTCGCAAGAAGGGGACAGTGGGAAAACGAATTACTGTCGCAAGAGGTGGATGATGATGAAACACAATTGCCAACAAGTAATGAGATCCAGGAAGGGGCTGTGGGGTGGCCAGAGATGCAAGATGGGCAGCTGTTCCCCAGAGCACCAACATGGGTGAATTTACCAAGCCAAGCTTTAGGTTTTCACAAGTCTGGTGCTTTTTTAAAGACAGTCCAGTTAATAAAAAAGGCAAATTGCAACATCTGCCATGTCAGCATCAACAGGAGCAGCACAACTACCAGCCTGACCACCACTATAATGCTCAGGCACTTGCAAGAAAGCACCTGACTACTTGGGCCAAATGCCAGGGTTCAGAAACAGAGCAACTGGTGACATCACTGCCTCTTCCCCTGTTCTACGTACATGCCAATCCCCTCATCATGACATAGGGGAAGATGCCTCCCACCCTTCATCTGTTGTTGCACACTTGCAACCACCATCAGCAACCACGTCCATGGCCTTGTCCCAGCACAGCATTCCGTTATCCCCACCCCAGTCCTTGGAACCCAAGCGTAAATACCCAGAGACCCACCCCACTCCAGTCCTTGGAATGCAAGCATAAACATGCAGCCACCCACAGGCTACAATTCTAAATGACTGAAGCTAATCTGCTTAGGTGACAAACCACACACCACTGCCGTGGAGTTGTTGAAAGGTCTAACAGACCAGACTGATCTGTGGCTATCTCCCCTGAACCTACAACCAGGTATTGTGTGTGACAATGCCGTAATCTGGTGGCAGCTCTGAAACTTGGCAATCTCAAAATATGTATCATGTCTGGCCCACATGCTCAACTTAGAGGTTCAGCAGTTTCTCAAAACTTACCCAGTTCTGCCTGAGCTACTTGTAAATGTACGTCGCGTGTGTGCCCATTTCCGCAAGTCGGCTACAGTTGCCTCTTCCCCTGTTCTACGTGCATGCCAATCCCCTGTCCATGATGTAGACGAGGATGCCTCCCACCCTGCACCTGTCGTTGCACACTTGCAACCACGATCAGCAACTTCGTCCATGTCCTTTTACCAGTGCAGCATTCATTTGAAATGCAAGCGTAGATACACAGCCACCCACAGGCTACAATAATAAACTGCCACATTTCCAGACAGCTTGCCCTGGAAATGTGCCCAAAACTGTGACCAACTGCACTTTTATGCACGCCTAAAAACAGGGACACTGCCGGATCACAAGTCAGACGGAATCCACAGTTCCACCATTTGCCTCATTATAGGGAATCTTCTACCGGGGGTTCCGTCTGAATCACGTATTTCAGAGATTTTTATGGAAACACCAGTCTAAGCACTCAGTGCAGGGCGCAAAGGCTTACTGCTATTTTTGGGAGACAAAATGCACAAATCAACAGCAGATGAAGAATTTGTTTTATTTATTTTTTTACCCTGTTCCTCATGCAGTATAACTGATTAGACGACTTTATTCTTTGGGTTGGTGTGATTACAGCAGTACCAGATTTAATTTTTTTTCCATGTATGGTTGCTGTCACACACTAAAAGACACTTTTTATTGCAAAAACAATTTTATAGGAAAAAATAATTATTTTTGCATTGCTTTATTCTCAGAGCTATAACTTTTTTATGTTTTCACTGATGGAGCTGTATGGTGGCTTGTTTTTTGTGGGACAAGATGTCGTTTTCAACAATACCATTTTTATTTACATTTCATTTAATGACAGAAAAAACCACAATGGTGACAGAAATAACTTGAATCTGACAAAAGTAATCTATATATATAAAATTGAATGTGTGTGTGTGTGTATCACCAACCAATCACGAAGCATCTTTCATTTCACCAGAGCTGTTTAAAAGAAGCTGAGCTGTGATTGGTTGCTATGAGCAACAGTTTTCTCACTCCACGACAACTCAGGTTCTCACCCCAGGCCCCTGTTAAAGGGATCCCCGGTATGGAATTGAGGCCAAATCCACTCTGGCTCTGATGCTGACCCAAGGCCCCTCTTAAAGGGACCCCCGGTATGGAAGTGAGGGCAAATCCACTCTGCGCTTTGGTATTGAACCCAGGTCTCTCTTAAAGGGATCATTGGTATAGAAGTCAGGGCAAATCCATCCAGTGCTTTGGTTTTGACCCCAGGCCTCTCTTAAAGGGATCCCCGGTATGGAAGTTAGGACTGTTCCACTCAGCGCTGTGGTTCTGACCCCAGGGCCTCTTAAAGGGATCATTGGTATGGAAGTTAGGGAAATTCTACTCAGCCTCTGGTTCTGACCCCAGGCCCCTCTTAACCCCTTCACCCCCAAGGGTGGTTTGCACGTTAATGACCGGGCCAATTTTTACAATTCTGACCACTGTCTCTTTATGAGGTTATAACTCTGGAACGCTTCAACGGATCTTCGCGATTCTGAGATTGTTTTCTCGTGACATATTGTACTTCATGTTAGTGGTAAAATTTCTTCGATATAACTTGCGTTTATTTTTGAAAAAAACGCAAATATGGCGAAAATTTTAAAAATTTTGCAATTTTCAAACTTTGAATTTTTTTTCCCTTAAAACAGAGAAATATGTCACACAAAATAGTTAAGAAATAACATTTCCCACATGTCTACTTTACATCAACACAATTTTGGAACCAAAATTTTTCTTTGTTAGGAAATTATAAGGGTTAAAAGTTGACCAGTGATTTCTCATTTTTACAACAAAATTTACAAAGCCATTTTTTTAGGGACCACCTCACATTTGAAGTCACTTTGATGGGTCTATATGGCAGAAAATACCCAAAAGTGACACCATTATAAAAACTGCACCCCTCAAGGTACTCAAAACTACATTCAAGAAGTTTATTAACCCTTCAGGTGCTTCACAGGAGCTGAAGCAACGTGGATGGAAAAAATTAATATTTAACTTTTTAGCCACAAAAATGATCTTTTACAAACTTTTTTTTATTTTCACAAGGGTAAAAGGAGAAAATGGACAGATAAAGTTGTTGTGCAATTTCTCCTGAGTACGCCAATACCCCATATGTGGGGGAAAACCACTGTTTGGGCACACGGCAGAGCTCGTAAGGGAAGGAGCGCCGTTTGACTTTTTCAAACTAAAATTGGCTGGAATTGAGATTGGACGCCATGTCGTGTTTGGAGAGCCCCTGATACGCCTAAACAGTGGAAACCCCCCACAAGTGACACCATTTTGGAAACTAGACCCCCTAAGGAACTTATCTAGATCTGTTGTGAGCACTTTGAACCCCAAAGTGTTTCACAAAAGTTTATAATGCCTGGGTGTGAAAAAAAAAAAAAACAATTTTCCACAAAAATGATTTTTTAGTCCCAAATTTTTGATTTTTCCCAAGGAAATTGGACCCCAAAACTTGTTGTCCAATTTGTCCTGAGTGCGCTGATACCCCATATGTGGGGGGGGGGAAACTGTTTGGGCCCCACGGCAGGGCTTGGAAAAGAAGCAGTAACGTTTTGGAATGCAAACATTGATGGGGGTCATGTTCCGTTTGTAGTGCCCCAGATGAGCCTAAACAGTGGAAACCCCCCACAAGTGACCCCATTTTGGAAGCTAGACCCCTAAGGAACTTATCTAGATCTTTGGTGAGCACTTTGAACCCCCAAGTGCTTCACACAAGTTTATAATGCCCGGGCATGAAAATAAAAAATCCATTTTTTTCCAAAAATTATCTCTTAGTCACTAATTTTTTATTTTCCCATAGGTAACAAAATTTTTTTCCACAATTATCTTTTCACCCCAATTTTTATTTTCCCAAGGGAAACAAGACTCCAAAAGTTATTGTGCAATTTGTCCTGAGTGCGCTGATACCCCATATGTGGGGGTAAACCACTGTTTGGGTGCATGGCAGAGTTTGGAAGGGAAGGAGCGCCGTTTGACTTTTTCAACGCAGAATTGGCTGGATGCCATGTCGTGTTTGGAGAGCTCCTGATCTGCCTAAACAGTGGAAACCCCCCACAAATGACACCATTTTGGAAACTGGACCCCTCAAGGAACTTATCTAGATGTGTGGTGAGCACTTTGAACCCCAAAGTGCTTCACAGAAGTTTATAACGTACAGCCGTAAAATAAAAAAATCTTTTTTTTTTTTACAAAAATGATTTTTTAGCCCCCAATATTTTATTTTCACAAGGGTAGCAGGAGAAATTGGACCCCAAAAGTTGTTGTACAATTTGTCCTGAGTATGCTGATACCCAATATGTGGGAGTAAACTACTGTATGGGCGCACGTCGGGGCTCGGAAGGGAAGTAGTGACGTTTTGGATTGCAGACTTTGATGGAATGGTCTGGGGAGTCATGTCGCATTTGGAGAGCCCCTGATGCGCCTAAACAGTGAAAACCCCCACAAGTGACCCCATTTTGGAAAATAGACCCCACAAGGAACTTATCTAGATGTGTGGTGAGCACTTTGAACCCCGAAGTGCTTCACAGAAGTTTATAACGTACAGCCGTAAAAATAAAAAATCCTTTTTTTTTTTACAAAAATGATTTTTTCGCCCCCAATATTTTATTTTCACAAGGGTAACAGGAGAAATTGGACCCCAAAAGTTGTTGTCCAATTTGTCTTGAGTACGCTGATACCCAATATGTGGGAGTAAACTACTGTATGGGCGCACGTCGGGGCTCGGAAGGGAAGTAGTGACGTTTTGGATTGCAGACTTTGATGGAATGGTCTGGGGGAGTCATGTCGCATTTGGAGAGCCCCTGATGCGCCTAAACAGTGGAAACCCCCCACAAGTGACTCCATTTTGGAAAATAGACCCCACAAGGAACTTATCTAGATGTGTGGTGAGCACTTTGAACCCCGAAGTGCTTCACAGAAGTTTATAACGTACAGCCGTAAAAAAAAAAATCCTTTTTTTTTTTACAAAAATGATTTTTTCGCCCCCAATATTTTATTTTCACAAGGGTAACAGGAGAAATTGGACCCCAAAAGTTGTTGTCCAAATTGTCCTGAGTACGCTGATACCCAATATGTGGGAGAAAACTACTGTATGGGCACACGTCGGGGCTTGGAAGGGAAGTAGTGACGTTTTGGATTGCAGACTTTGATGGAATGGTCTGGGGCGTCATGTCGCATTTGGAGAGCCCCTGATGCGCCTAAACAGTGGAAACCCCCCACAAGTGACCCCATTTTGGAAAATAGACCCCACAAGGAACTTATCTAGAAGTGTGGTGAGCGCTATGAAGCCCCAAGTACTTCACAGAAGTTTTATAACATACAGCCGTAAAAACAAAAAAATCATTTTTTTTTTTACAAAAATGATTTTGTCGCCCCCAGTTTATTATTTTCCCAAGGGTAACAGGAGAAATAGCCAAATTGCACAATAACTCTTGGGGTCCAGAGTATGCTGATACCCCATATGTGGGGTAAACTACTGTTTGGGCGCATGGCAGAGCTCAGAAGTGAAGGAGCACCATTTGACTTTTTCAACGCAGAATTGGCTGGAATTGAGATCAGACGCCATGTCACATTTCGAGAGCTCCTGATGTGCCTAAACAGCAGAAACCCCCCAATTCTAACTCCAACCCTAACCCCAAACACCAATAACCCTAGTCCCAACCCTAACCACAAACCTAACCCTAACACACCCATAACCCTAATCCCAACCCTAATCCTAACGTTAGCGCCAACCCTAACCCTAATACTAACGTTAGCGCCAACCCTAACCCTAACTTTAGCCGCAACCCTAACCCTAACGGGAAAATGGAAATAAATACATTTTTTAATTTTATTATTTTTCCCTAACTAAGGGGGTGATAAAGGGGGTTTGATTTACTATTTATAGCGGGTTTTTGTGATTGGCAGCTGTCACGCTAAAAGACGCTTTTTATTGCAAAAAATAGTTTTTTGCATCACCACATTTTGAGAGCTATAATTTTTGCATATTTTGGCCCACAGAGTCATGTGAGGTCTTATTTTTTTGCGGGACGAGTTGACGTTTTTATTTGTACCATTTTTGAGCACGTGACATTTTTTGATCGCTTTTTATTTCGATTTTTGGGTGGTTAGAATGAACAAAAATCAGCAATTCATGAATTTCTTTTGGGGGAGGCGTTTATACCGTTCCGCGTGTGGTAAAATTGATAAAGCAGTTTTATTCTTCGGGTCAGTACGATTATGGCGATACCTCATTTATATCATTTTTTTAGGTTTTGGCGCTTTTATAGAATGAAAACAGTTTTATATAAAAAATCATTATTTTTGCATCGCTTATTCTGCGAGCTATAACTTTTTTATTTTTTCGCTCATGATGCTGTGTGATGGCTCGTTTTTTGCGGGACAAGATGACGTTTTCAGTGGTATCATGTTTATTTATATCGGTCTTTTTGATCGCGTGTTATTTCACATTTTGTTCGGCGGTATGATGATAAAGCATTGATTTTTTGCTTCGTTTTTTTTTTTTTTAAGGGGTTCACTAAAGGGGTTAACTAGTGGGACAGTTTTATAGGGGGGGTCGTTACGGACGCGGCGATACCAAATATGTGTACTTTTATTGTTTTGTTTTTTTTATTTACAGGAAAAAAATGAATTTATTGGGAATATTTTTTTTTTTTTTTTATGATTTTTTTTTACACTTTTTATTTTTACTTTTTTTACTTTTTTACTTTGTCCCAGGGTGGGACATCACAGTATTTTATCAGATCGCTGGTGTGACAGTGTGCACAGCACTCTGTCACACCAGCGATCGCTCTGGCATCGCTGCAGGCTTCCCCAGCGCCTGCTCTCAGCAGGCACTGAGGAAGCCGCCTCCCTGCAGGACCCCGGCGCCATCTTGGATCTGGGGACCTGGAGGGAGGACGGACCCTCGGAACAGCGCGACACATCGCGCTGCTCTGAGGGTCTCAGGGGAGCGCGCAGGGAGCCCCCTGCCTGCGCGATCCTCCCTGTGCCCCGGGTACACCGCGATCATGTTTGATCGCGGTGTGCCAAGGGTTAATGTTCCGGGAGCGGTCCGTGACCGCTCCTGACACACAGTCACGGTGTCAGCTGTGATAATCAGCTGACACCCGGCGGCGATCAGCTGCGCTCCCCCCGGGAGCGCAGCTGATCGCCCATGACGTACTATTCCGTCCATGGGAATTAGGTCCAGGGTCACATGGACGGAATAGTACGTCTGATGGCAGAGAGGGTTAAAGGGATCCCCGGTATGGAAGTTAGGGCCATTCCACTCAGCGCTCTGGTTCTGACACCAGGCTGACTGGATGATGTGGATATTAGGGGTAGTAGTCCAGTGGCTCTGGCTGATGGGATGATGTGGGATATTAGGGGGAGTAGTCCGATGGCTCTGATGGGATGATGAGGATATTAGTAGTCCAGTGGCTCTGGCTGACGGATGATGTGGGATATTAGGGGTAGTTGTCCGGTGGCTCTGGCTGACGGGACGATGTGGGATATTAAGGGTAGTAGTCTGGTAGCTCTGGCTGAAGGGATGATGTGGTATATTAGGGGTAGTAGTCTAGCAGCTGTGATGGGATGATGTGGGATATTAGTGGTAGTAGTCCGGTAACTCTGGCTGATGGGATGATGTAGGATATTAGTAGTCCGGTGGCTCTGGCTGACGGAATGATGTGGTATATTAGGGGTAGTAGTCTAGCAGCTGTGATGTGATGATGTGGGATATTAGTGGTAGTAGTCAGGTAGCTGGCTGATGGGACGATGTGGGATATTAGGGGTAGTAGTCCGGTAGCTCTGGCTGACGGGACGATGTGGGATATTAGGGGTAGTAGTCTGGTGGCTCTGGCTGACAGGACAATATTAAGGG
>JARQOD010000008.1:97745821-97842844 GCA_033576555.1 Oophaga sylvatica | reverse complement strand
TAAACTTATAATGTGTGTAATGTATTTCTCAACCTTAGCTATGTCAATTATTGACTATGGTCTATTCTACTGTTATTTTTGTAAAACTGATTTGTCCATGTTCTATGTGTGTTACAGGTTCCTTTCTACTGGCATGTCCTACGCTGCTCTGCACCTAGAGTTCCTAATAGGCAGATCAACAATTTCTGGCATTGTTCGGTCAACTTGTGTGGAAATTTGGAACAGACTACATGAAGAAGTCATGCCTGAACCCAAAATAGTGACTGGTTGAGGATAGCACAGGTTTTGCAGAAAATTGCCAGTTTCCACACTGTATAGGAGCCCTGGACGGCAAGCACATACGTGTTCGTAAACCTCATAACTCAGGCTCCCAATTCTTCAATTACAAACAATATTTTTCTGTTGTTTTGTTGGCCTTGGTCGACACAAACTACATGTTTATAATTGTAGACATTGGGGCCTATGGAAGGACTGGAGACTCAAGAGTCTTCAATACTTCCATAATGGGTAGGGCGATACGCAGTAACCAACTGGACCTACCTCCAGCAAGTCAACTTACTCTGACTCTATTCCAGAACATGTGCCTTATGTTATAGTAGCGGATGAGGCATTTCAATTAAGCCGTAATGTAATGAGGCCATATCCCCGTCGTTATCTCACCCATCGCCGTAGAATATTTAATTGTCGGCTGTCACGTGCTCGGCGTCTGGTGGAGTGCACATTTGGAATTCTTTGTGCTAAATGGCGGGTACTTCAATCTGAAATTCAACTGAGTGAAGATAATGTTAATGTGGTCCTTAAAGCATGTGTGGTCCTACATAATTTTTGTAGAATCCATGAATGCTCCTCTCAACATGTGGGTGAATTAACCTCTGTGAATGTGTCTTTGCCTATGTCACCACCCATCCATCCCCGTCGTCCACCTTCAGGCATAAAAGTACGTGATGTCTTCACTCAATATTTTGTGTCCCCTGAGGGTGCTACTGCCTGGCAAGAGGAGGCATTATTAGACATGTAGTGTGGCTATGTTACTCAGTCATAAAGATATTTCTTCTCACTTTATTGTATATGTTGTGATTTTTTTCTTGTCATGTTGTGTGTAAGTTACGCAGCCCATCACCTTTTGAAATAATCACATACAATCAATGCCACTTCAATATTTTTTTATGTCTGCTGTTATGTTTAGTGGCTTTAAACATAATGGTAAAGGACTAATGTGTCCCTAGGTTTTTTCAACATATTTGCTGATAACTTCTCAGCAGTAAAACAAAGGTAAATTTGATAACTTAAAACATAAACATTATAAATACATTTAACACCTATAACTGCTGGTAGGTGTGTGGTGGTGAAGGTGGAAGTCCAGCTTGTGAGGGCTGCCTAGACTGTTCTCCAGACACTGTGTCACCATGAGTGGTGGCTGACTGAGCAGTTTGCTGCATGCTTCTGGCTTGCTCTGGATGTGGGTTTGGGTATGGTAAGTTTGGGAACTGTTGTGGGTAGTCATAATATGACTGCCCACTTACACTATAGCCCCCAAAATGCCCATGTCGACCATACCCATGTTGTGGCCAGCATTGAACATTGGGTATGGTCGAGTGGGCATATTGTGACTGTGCACTCTGTGCCATGGCTTGGATCTGGTTAGCTCCGTATAGAGAAGAAGCTGCAGTAGGATGAGGAGGAGGAGTTGGGTTCTGTTGGACACAAGAAGGAGGTGGAGGAGGAGGATGATGAGGAGGAGGAGGATCAGAGACTGATGCAGATTGTGAGGATTTGGACCCAACAATCTAAATACATTTTCTGGACCAACCACCCATCTATCAAGATAATTGAGTAGGTTGGTTGGATCATTAGGCGGTGTTCCAGCATCCAACACAACATGCAGTGCACTTCTGATCCGCAGTATGTGCTGTCTTGGAATCGCCCGGGGTAACGGGCCAGACTGCGGCAAAATCCCTCCTCACCATCATCATTAGCTACAGTGGACAAATAGTCCAGCACTCCTCGGTCCACCTGCCTCCTTGTGACAGAACCAACTCCTTCTCTTCTACGCCTGGGTCGCCGTGCAACATCTGCTGTAGGCGAAGCCACATCCAGGGGCCTACCAGGGCTGCTGTCTCAGGGGAGGGTCTTGCGACTGTAGAGCCAATCTCTCAGACTCCACTGCTGGTGGTGGTGGTGGTGATGCTGCTGCTGCACTTGCTGCAGATGATGGCCAGCCTCCTCAACATCCCCCACAGGGTCGATAACTGCCTCCGAGTCCGAAGCTGGCTCTCTGTCTGTAAGGTTTGACTCGGTGCTAGAGAATATGAAAAATTTATTAAAATTTAGTCATTAAAAATCATAGAAACTTTGTACAGACATGAACTTACGGTCGCAAATCCAGAGCTGGAGCAAGAAAATTAAGTCGATCAAAATACACATATTTGCGCTTAGTGCTTGCTGCTGCCCCACTGCGCCCCCTCAGCTGTCCTCTCTCCTGTAGCAGTCTCTACAGCTGCGCCAACGTCTTGTAACATCTGAGGCTGAAAAATTAACAGATACAATAACATTTTTAAATTATGTGCCCTTGTAATGTATTTTACAAAAAAATAAAGGAAAACAGCAATATATTACTTTTTTATCCTGTTATAGGGTATAGAACAGCAATACAAATTGTATGTAGGTAAAATAACAATTTAATATTACAAGGGGTCATACATGAAAGCTGTATGACATATGTGTCACAATAATTAGCATTTATTTGGCACACAGCAATGGAATTAACTAAAGGGACACATATTAAGTAGTTCACCTACGCATTTATTGTGTCCGGCAAAATGTGAAACTTTAATTTGGCGACCATTGCAGTAGGACCTAAATATCACACCAACACAGACGGCACCTGAACATTCATCATACCAGGACCTTCAGTTGGTCCCTGCCCTGTGTGATTCCCGTATATATGGGATGGAGTGTTTGGAAATTATCATATCCCACAGTGCCCTCCTCTGTTCCTTTTGAGTTATGTTCCTTAAGGTTTGAGAAACACCCATTGCAGGCTCGAAACGTTACCTCTACATGTTTTTAGTCTGTGGACTTTTTAAGTTACAGTTTTTGAACTTTTTTTTTTTTTTTTTGTTTTTGGCCCCTGTTTTGACAATTATACAGGAGCTAAATATTACATGTGCTTGGATTTCTCACATAGCATTGGGGTTCAACAGGAATAACTGATTAATTCAACACATTTCGGGTTGACATATAAGGGTACAGGGACATTATAACACATTGTTGTTGGTACATACTGAGTAGTAATACAGTATTGTAAGCGGTTTCAAGTCGTTACTTACTAATGCGTTCTTGCTCCTCCCTAGACCTGTCGCTAAAATCCGGAACATCTGTCCACATATTCTCCTCCAAGCCGCATCCTTCCGCGACCAGTTCGAATAATTTGGATCCCGCTGGTCCCAAAGTTCTGGCCTCTCCTGGACCAGAACGATCAACATCTCCACATTGATGTGACTGGCCATGGTTCTGGACTCCGTGGAGGCGGTTTCCTGTTTGGGTTTGAATTTTCGTAGCCTAATTAGCATGTCAGCCCTTCCTGGCAATTATCCTGATGCAATTTCCTGACACCTGGGATAGTGGTGCGATTTAATCGAAAGTCACACGTGCGGTCCGTTTGTAATCCGATTTTTCATCGCTCCCATAGACTTGCATTGGCGATAGTCGACCCACAATCGGTGACAATCGCAGCATGCTGCGATTGCACACGGACGATTAAAACGGACCACAAAAAATCTGATACTGGGAGCTGCTCCATAGATTAACATAGGGCAGACTGCAATACGATTTTTCATCGTATTGCAGTCGTCCGATTCTGTCGCCAGTGTGACGCCGGCCTAATTCTCACTGTGTGCTTCAATGGTAGTGCACAACCACATATGAGGTATTGCCTTGTTCAGTAAAAATTGGATAGCAAATTGTCTTGTCCATTTTTCTCCTTTTACTCCCTATTAAAATTAAAACTTTGAGGCTGATGTATCATTTTGGAGAAAAAACCTTACATATTTCATGTTCATGGCCCAATTTTATACAATTTTGTGATGTGTTTTGTTAGTCCAGTCAAAATACGGTTTGACCCGGAACAAATTCTAAGAAAGCGCTTTATGATTTTTTTTATTACACTTATATGTGGGGAACAACTTATTAAAAGTTTTCCAAAAATTGATCACCACAAAGGTCCTAACTATGACGTCATAAGACGATGACAGCCATCGCACTAAAAATAATAAATATTTCCCTATTTCAAAGCTGTAGCTGTAGGTTACAGAAGAGTTTGCATTTTGTATACTATATATTTTATATGACAATTTTTATACAAATTTTTATACTAACTACATGGACAGGCGAGGTCATGACGTCATCAATGACGTCATGACATACATTTACATTTCTAGAAATTATTGAATTAATACACAGTGCATTTTAAGACCTACTTCATCACTGAATAAGCGTGTCAGGTCAATAGTCACTATTTTCATCATCAGACACTGCTTCCTCACTCATATTGTCACAATGCCCTTCTGGACATTGTCCGCATACCCATGAACAGGTAAAGTCCGTGTCTTTTGCAAGTGCACCGAAGTGTACTACAACCACGAGAAAAATTGCAGTGAATTATTTTCAGAAGTGTTTCTGGCGCGGGTGAAGTATCCATCATCACTGGAACTAGACTGTTGTTCTGCAATTCCCATCCCCATTCAGTAGTGTCCATGGCCTCACCATTGTCCATCCAAAGCGTCACTTGGAGGTAACTTCAAAGGGCATGATACTTCGTTGCAGAGGAGGTCGGTGGCAGTCGTTCAGGTGTAACAAAGATTTTCGCTGAACCAACTTTTTTGCAGAGAGTAGAATACCTCATTGCAAACAGATTGTCTCCAGGTTTGCCCCCGAACAATGCCACCATCGCTTTACACCCAGCGTCTTCAATATCAGCTCTGTTTTTGTTAGGTGTGGAAAAGATTTTAGCACAGCTATTTAAGACCGAGTCTTCCTTCAAAACCTTGTGTAGACCGAGTTTTTTTCTGATTCCAAAAACCGCGGATGTGGTATCGCAACCCGTGAATGCATGAAGGAACAGAAGATTGCTGCAGACATGGTTTCCAAGGAACTTCTTCATAACCTTAATGTCTTATACTGTTGCAGGACTTCCTTTATCCGAGTAGAAATAAAGCTTGTTGCCATTGCTGGTTGACGGTTGATGAAGTAACAACACCAAAAGATCTGTATCTTCGCCAATGAGACTAGTACTTTTGTTGGATGACATTGACACTGCTGCCTTAACAATCTCCACATCTGCATCCCCCTCTGATTGTATTACGTGGCAACCTCTGTCATTCATGCGCTGTGAAACGAGATTGTTAAGAGATTGTTTGTTCTCCACATTCGAAAGGAAGTCCTCCTTTTTCCCGACAAATTTCGTTCCTTCAGCAATGTTCACTTTGTTACTTGTTCGTTTTTTGTGCCGTCGCTGATGGGTAATGTCCTTAGTGTTTGGTCCTCCAATGTAACAATCAAATACTATCGTAGCCTTACCATAGTGCTTTAGTGTAAAAGATTCATAGTCTTCAGCAGTTGAACAATATGTCTTTCCTTCTGACCACTTCAGTCGATGGAGAAGAGAACCTCCATTAAGAACATAATGTTCCTCTTCTGGTACATCCTTGAGTACTGCGTCATCTGAACTCTGTTCTTTTATAGCAGCCATCAGTTGTGCTTTGTTTGGTTTGCATAAGAAATGTTTTGCCTCAAAGAGGGATGGTGGGTATGGTGAAAGTTCATAGGCCATCGCCTCATCAAAGGAAAGATCACCAGTTTGAGACACCACAAGAAACCTTTGGAACAAAAGAGCGGGGTCTATTGTTTTGTCCTTAGCAACGTCAATAGCCTCACTGGATGCCAGGGTCTTAGCTTTCATTGACCGCTTGTACTTAACAGAATACAGTGATTGACCCTCCATTGTTGCCACTATTATCTGCCAAAGGTGAACAGGTTATGGACATTCACCCCTTTAGTTTGCATTGACACCAGTGATCGTAGTTCAAGGGCGACTTCAAGACAGGTAAAATGGTTCTCAGTTTATCTGCAATTGTAAGGTCTTTCACGATTCTCTGTCCCAGTTGACGTTCTTGCCTGCGTTGGTTGTTCACTTGTCAAAAAGACTAAACCTCTTGCGATGAAACCCTTGCATTGCATTCTGTAAAAGATTTATTGAATTGGATACCATTTTTACTATTGCAGCCAGTCTTCTCTTCAAGATTCATCATTTTTGCAAATGCATTGACATTCAGTTGCATCTTCTTTGTTCCTTGTTGAAATGCACAGTCTCAAGAACGTTTGCTCATTGGTCCATGTTCATTGGCCTCACCTACCTTCACGGTTTCTTGTATGTCCACCACAGACCATTAGAATTCCGTAATTTTCTAAAGTTAATGTCCATGAACGATGATCAGACAGTTCTGCACATTTTAAGTCCTTCCCCAAAGTAACGCGATTCTCCTTGAATGGTGATTGCCACATCATTAGCTTGTTGCGGATGCTGTAAATGACCTTTACAAATCCATTACTATTTAGCAAAGCTATAGTCATCGAAATCACTTTTCAAGATCTTGTTTTATCACTTCATGTCCACAGAACATAATCTTTTTTTGGCCGTGCATCATAGGATCAGTAGACACCTGTGTTACTACTCTTGGCAGGTGAACAATGAACGAATAGCTTTCTTATGCAAGTCTATTTGCTTCTTGTTTATGTATGTTCATATGACATCTCTTGTGCACCATGCTCCGCAGCCCATGCTAACGCCACTCCATACTGGCTTTATTGATCCTTCAGCCTTTTGCACCAATCACCACTCTTCTCCGTCATCTTCACTTAATGGCTGCATAAGGGAAGTTTTATTTCAATCATTCATCAGCTCTGTAAAGAGTGAAGCTAAATAATCATTAGATGTAATAATTTAGTATAATTGTAAAATAATATAATAACACTTAAAGCTAGTCGCATTTAACATTTTAAAGCTTTGTTGGCCATTTCTTTGACGTCACATTTGGCCCTTTTTGTCTGGTAACCTATCTTGGTAAACTTTTAATATGTTTTTCCTTATTGTAATACACAAAACCTGCTTTTCTTGGAATTTTGTTTCAGGGGTAAAGTTGTTTTTTTTTTCGTATTTTGACTGGACTATGTGGTTACAAATGCTGAACACAAGCCTAGATTAATTCTTTGTAGGGTTTAGTTTCCCAAATGGTATCACTTTGGTTGTAAACAAAATTTAAATGGATATAGTCAGCTCACGACACTAGAGGTCCTTTAAGTGGAGTCTTTGACACTTTGGATGGATATGGACTGGACAAGAGCCATCCAACTGCTTGCATGGAAGGAAGAAAAAAAATCCAGCATAGTAAATCAATAAAAAAAAATCCCCTCAAAATTTTTGTATAAAACTTAACATTTATTCCACTATATGAAATCTCCACAGAGGTCCAAAAACAAAGAAAGTACAAAATGCCTTACTCATAGTGATAAGCGAGCGTGCTCGTCACTACTCGTTACTCGCTCGAGCATAAGTATGCTTGGGATGCTTGTTATTCGTCGAGTATTTTTTTAATGTTTGTTAAAAAAATCGCATTTGTATATTGATACTGCAGTTTTATATGTCCATATGAAGTGGGCAAATTTTGCTGGGATTGTAATACTGCAATTTTTTTCAGCTGTAAAGCTGCGACGTTTTATACGGCACTTTTAAGCCAGAGTTGAGCCTCAAAACACAAAAAAACACCTTTGCTAACAAATAGCATTGCTATATTGATACTGCAGTCTTATACGTCCATCCGTACAGGGCAAGTTTTGCTGGCATTGTATTACTGTCTGCAGCGTTTTCTCAACAGCGATACTTCAACCATAATTTAAAATGGGTAAGGCACGTGGTACGGGATGGGAAGTAGACGTGATGCTGATGACGAATGCAGAGGCCATGTGGAAGGTTAAACTGTGCCTGCCGCAGAAGCACAACAAACACACACATCATGTCAATCTAGCTTCCTGTCCCACTTTGTAGGGGAGCAGCGAACTCCACTCTTGAAGCCAGAGCAGTGTGAAAAGGTTGTTGGATGGATATCAGATAATATTTCCAGTTACTTTGCCAGCACTACCTTGTCTATCACACAGTCCAGTCTCAGTAGCCGTGATTCTGGATCACATAATCTTCTCCCTTATCCTCTTCCTCCGACCATGCCGAGTGTCCGGAGACAAGTGATCTCACACTTGTACACTTTGAAAAGCTGTAGTGTTCACATTTACATTTATTTATTCTAGCCTCTTTCCCTGCCCATTTCAAGCGAGACATGAGGAGATCGCATATAGCGATGCTCAAATATTTGAGCAGCCATGCTCGCAAGAAGGGGACAGTGGGAAAACGAATTACTGTCGCAAGAGGTGGATGATGATGAAACACAATTGCCAACAAGTAATGAGATCCAGGAAGGGGCTGTGGGGTGGCCAGAGATGCAAGATGGGCAGCTGTTCCCCAGAGCACCAACATGGTGAATTTACCAAGCCAAGCTTTAGGTTTTCACAAGTCTGGTGCTTTTTAAAGACAGTCCAGTTAATAAAAAAGGCAAATTGCAACATCTGCCATGTCAGCATCAACAGGAGCAGCACAACTACCAGCCTGACCACCACTATAATGCTCAGGCACTTGCAAGAAAGCACCTGACTACTTGGGCCAAATGCCAGGGTTCAGAAACAGAGCAACTGGTGACATCACTGCCTCTTCCCCTGTTCTACGTACATGCCAATCCCCTCATCATGACATAGGGGAAGATGCCTCCCACCCTTCATCTGTTGTTGCACACTTGCAACCACCATCAGCAACCACGTCCATGGCCTTGTCCCAGCACAGCATTCCGTTATCCCCACCCCAGTCCTTGGAACCCAAGCGTAAATACCCAGAGACCCACCCCACTCCAGTCCTTGGAATGCAAGCATAAACATGCAGCCACCCACAGGCTACAATTCTAAATGACTGAAGCTAATCTGCTTAGGTGACAAACCACACACCACTGCCGTGGAGTTGTTGAAAGGTCTAACAGACCAGACTGATCTGTGGCTATCTCCCCTGAACCTACAACCAGGTATTGTGTGTGACAATGCCGTAATCTGGTGGCAGCTCTGAAACTTGGCAATCTCAAAATATGTATCATGTCTGGCCCACATGCTCAACTTAGAGGTTCAGCAGTTTCTCAAAACTTACCCAGTTCTGCCTGAGCTACTTGTAAATGTACGTCGCGTGTGTGCCCATTTCCGCAAGTCGGCTACAGTTGCCTCTTCCCCTGTTCTACGTGCATGCCAATCCCCTGTCCATGATGTAGACGAGGATGCCTCCCACCCTGCACCTGTCGTTGCACACTTGCAACCACGATCAGCAACTTCGTCCATGTCCTTTTACCAGTGCAGCATTCATTTGAAATGCAAGCGTAGATACACAGCCACCCACAGGCTACAATAATAAACTGCCACATTTCCAGACAGCTTGCCCTGGAAATGTGCCCAAAACTGTGACCAACTGCACTTTTATGCACGCCTAAAAACAGGGACACTGCCGGATCACAAGTCAGACGGAATCCACAGTTCCACCATTTGCCTCATTATAGGGAATCTTCTACCGGGGGTTCCGTCTGAATCACGTATTTCAGAGATTTTTATGGAAACACCAGTCTAAGCACTCAGTGCAGGGCGCAAAGGCTTACTGCTATTTTTGGGAGACAAAATGCACAAATCAACAGCAGATGAAGAATTTGTTTTATTTATTTTTTTACCCTGTTCCTCATGCAGTATAACTGATTAGACGACTTTATTCTTTGGGTTGGTGTGATTACAGCAGTACCAGATTTAATTTTTTTTCCATGTATGGTTGCTGTCACACACTAAAAGACACTTTTTATTGCAAAAACAATTTTATAGGAAAAAATAATTATTTTTGCATTGCTTTATTCTCAGAGCTATAACTTTTTTATGTTTTCACTGATGGAGCTGTATGGTGGCTTGTTTTTTGTGGGACAAGATGTCGTTTTCAACAATACCATTTTTATTTACATTTCATTTAATGACAGAAAAAACCACAATGGTGACAGAAATAACTTGAATCTGACAAAAGTAATCTATATATATAAAATTGAATGTGTGTGTGTGTGTATCACCAACCAATCACGAAGCATCTTTCATTTCACCAGAGCTGTTTAAAAGAAGCTGAGCTGTGATTGGTTGCTATGAGCAACAGTTTTCTCACTCCACGACAACTCAGGTTCTCACCCCAGGCCCCTGTTAAAGGGATCCCCGGTATGGAATTGAGGCCAAATCCACTCTGTGCTCTGATGCTGACCCAAGGCCCCTCTTAAAGGGACCCCCGGTATGGAAGTGAGGGCAAATCCACTCTGCGCTTTGGTATTGAACCCAGGTCTCTCTTAAAGGGATCATTGGTATAGAAGTCAGGGCAAATCCATCCAGTGCTTTGGTTTTGACCCCAGGCCTCTCTTAAAGGGATCCCCGGTATGGAAGTTAGGACTGTTCCACTCAGCGCTGTGGTTCTGACCCCAGGGCCTCTTAAAGGGATCATTGGTATGGAAGTTAGGGAAATTCTACTCAGCCTCTGGTTCTGACCCCAGGCCCCTCTTAACCCCTTCACCCCCAAGGGTGGTTTGCACGTTAATGACCGGGCCAATTTTTACAATTCTGACCACTGTCTCTTTATGAGGTTATAACTCTGGAACGCTTCAACGGATCTTCGCGATTCTGAGATTGTTTTCTCGTGACATATTGTACTTCATGTTAGTGGTAAAATTTCTTCGATATAACTTGCGTTTATTTTTGAAAAAAACGCAAATATGGCGAAAATTTTAAAAATTTTGCAATTTTCAAACTTTGAATTTTTTTTCCCTTAAAACAGAGAAATATGTCACACAAAATAGTTAAGAAATAACATTTCCCACATGTCTACTTTACATCAACACAATTTTGGAACCAAAATTTTTCTTTGTTAGGAAATTATAAGGGTTAAAAGTTGACCAGTGATTTCTCATTTTTACAACAAAATTTACAAAGCCATTTTTTTAGGGACCACCTCACATTTGAAGTCACTTTGATGGGTCTATATGGCAGAAAATACCCAAAAGTGACACCATTATAAAAACTGCACCCCTCAAGGTACTCAAAACTACATTCAAGAAGTTTATTAACCCTTCAGGTGCTTCACAGGAGCTGAAGCAACGTGGATGGAAAAAATTAATATTTAACTTTTTAGCCACAAAAATGATCTTTTACAAACTTTTTTTTATTTTCACAAGGGTAAAAGGAGAAAATGGACAGATAAAGTTGTTGTGCAATTTCTCCTGAGTACGCCAATACCCCATATGTGGGGGAAAACCACTGTTTGGGCACACGGCAGAGCTCGTAAGGGAAGGAGCGCCGTTTGACTTTTTCAAACTAAAATTGGCTGGAATTGAGATTGGACGCCATGTCGTGTTTGGAGAGCCCCTGATACGCCTAAACAGTGGAAACCCCCCACAAGTGACACCATTTTGGAAACTAGACCCCCTAAGGAACTTATCTAGATCTGTTGTGAGCACTTTGAACCCCAAAGTGTTTCACAAAAGTTTATAATGCCTGGGTGTGAAAAAAAAAAAAAAATTTTCCACAAAAATGATTTTTTAGTCCCAAATTTTTGATTTTTCCCAAGGAAATTGGACCCCAAAACTTGTTGTCCAATTTGTCCTGAGTGCGCTGATACCCCATATGTGGGGGGGGGGGAAACTGTTTGGGCGCACGGCAGGGCTTGGAAAAGAAGCAGTAACGTTTTGGAATGCAAACATTGATGGGGGTCATGTTCCGTTTGTAGTGCCCCAGATGAGCCTAAACAGTGGAAACCCCCCACAAGTGACCCCATTTTGGAAGCTAGACCCCCTAAGGAACTTATCTAGATCTTTGGTGAGCACTTTGAACCCCCAAGTGCTTCACACAAGTTTATAATGCCCGGGCATGAAAATAAAAAATCCAATTTTTTTCCCACAAATATTATCTCTTAGTCACTAATTTTTTATTTTCCCATAGGTAACAGGAGAATTTTTTTCCACAAAATTTATCTTTTCACCCCAATTTTTATTTTCCCAAGGGAAACAAGACTCCAAAAGTTATTGTGCAATTTGTCCTGAGTGCGGTGATACCCCATATGTGGGGGTAAACCACTGTTTGGGTGCATGGCAGAGTTTGGAAGGGAAGGAGCGCCGTTTGACTTTTTCAACGCAGAATTGGCTGGATGCCATGTCGTGTTTGGAGAGCTCCTGATCTGCCTAAACAGTGGAAACCCCCCACAAATGACACCATTTTGGAAACTGGACCCCTCAAGGAACTTATCTAGATGTGTGGTGAGCACTTTGAACCCCAAAGTGCTTCACAGAAGTTTATAACGTACAGCCGTAAAATAAAAAAAATCTTTTTTTTTTTTACAAAAATGATTTTTTAGCCCCCAATATTTTATTTTCACAAGGGTAGCAGGAGAAATTGGACCCCAAAAGTTGTTGTACAATTTGTCCTGAGTATGCTGATACCCAATATGTGGGAGTAAACTACTGTATGGGCGCACGTCGGGGCTCGGAAGGGAAGTAGTGACGTTTTGGATTGCAGACTTTGATGGAATGGTCTGGGGGAGTCATGTCGCATTTGGAGAGCCCCTGATGCGCCTAAACAGTGAAAACCCCCCACAAGTGACCCCATTTTGGAAAATAGACCCCACAAGGAACTTATCTAGATGTGTGGTGAGCACTTTGAACCCCGAAGTGCTTCACAGAAGTTTATAACGTACAGCCGTAAAAATAAAAAATCCTTTTTTTTTATACAAAAATGATTTTTCGCCCCCAATATTTTATTTTCACAAGGGTAACAGGAGAAATTGGACCCCAAAAGTTGTTGTCCAATTTGTCTTGAGTACGCTGATACCCAATATGTGGGAGTAAACTACTGTATGGGCGCACGTCGGGGCTCGGAAGGGAAGTAGTGACGTTTTGGATTGCAGACTTTGATGGAATGGTCTGGGGAGTCATGTCACATTTGGAGAGCCCCTGATGCGCCTAAACAGTGGAAACCCCCCACAAGTGACTCCATTTTGGAAAATAGACCCCACAAGGAACTTATCTAGATGTGTGGTGAGCACTTTGAACCCCGAAGTGCTTCACAGAAGTTTATAACGTACAGCCGTAAAAATAAAAAATCCTTTTTTTTTTTACAAAAATGATTTTTTCGCCCCCAATATTTTATTTTCACAAGGGTAACAGGAGAAATTGGACCCCAAAAGTTGTTGTGCAAATTGTCCTGAGTACGCTGATACCCAATATGTGGGAGAAAACTACTGTATGGGCACACGTCGGGGCTTGGAAGGGAAGTAGTGACGTTTTGGATTGCAGACTTTGATGGAATGGTCTGGGGGCGTCATGTCGCATTTGGAGAGCCCCTGATGCGCCTAAACAGTGGAAACCCCCCACAAGTGACCCCATTTTGGAAAATAGACCCCACAAGGAACTTATCTAGAAGTGTGGTGAGCGCTATGAAGCCCCAAGTACTTCACAGAAGTTTTATAACATACAGCCGTAAAAACAAAAAAATCATTTTTTTTTTTACAAAAATGATTTTGTCGCCCCCAGTTTATTATTTTCCCAAGGGTAACAGGAGAAATAGACCAAATTGCACAATAACTCTTGGGGTCCAGAGTATGCTGATACCCCATATGTGGGGTAAACTACTGTTTGGGCGCATGGCAGAGCTCAGAAGTGAAGGAGCACCATTTGACTTTTTCAACGCAGAATTGGCTGGAATTGAGATCAGACGCCATGTCACATTTCGAGAGCTCCTGATGTGCCTAAACAGCAGAAACCCCCCAATTCTAACTCCAACCCTAACCCCAAACACCAATAACCCTAGTCCCAACCCTAACCACAAACCTAACCCTAACACACCCATAACCCTAATCCCAACCCTAATCCTAACGTTAGCGCCAACCCTAACCCTAATACTAACGTTAGCGCCAACCCTAACCCTAACTTTAGCCGCAACCCTAACCCTAACGGGAAAATGGAAATAAATACATTCTTTTAATTTTATTATTTTTCCCTAACTAAGGGGGTGATAAAGGGGTTTGATTTACTATTTATAGCGGGTTTTTGTGATTGGCAGCTGTCACGCTAAAAGACGCTTTTTATTGCAAAAAATAGTTTTTTGCATCACCACATTTTGAGAGCTATAATTTTTGCATATTTTGGCCCACAGAGTCATGTGAGGTCTTATTTTTTACGGGACGAGTTGACGTTTTTATTTGTACCATTTTTGAGCACGTGACATTTTTTGATCGCTTTTTATTTCGATTTTTGGGTGGTTAGAATGAACAAAAATCAGCAATTCATGAATTTCTTTTGGGGGAGGCGTTTATACCGTTCCGCGTGTGGTAAAATTGTTTCAGTTTTATTCTTCGGGTCAGTACGATTATGGCGATACCTCATTTATATCATTTTTTTAGGTTTTGGCGCTTTTATAGAATGAAAACAGTTTTATATAAAAAATCATTATTTTTGCATCGCTGTATTCTGCGAGCTATAACTTTTTTATTTTTTCGCTCATGATGCTGTGTGATGGCTCGTTTTTTGCGGGACAAGATGACGTTTTCAGTGGTATCATGTTTATTTATATCGGTCTTTTTGATCGCGTGTTATTTCACATTTTGTTCGGCGGTATGATGATAAAGCATTGATTTTTTGCTTCGTTTTTTTTTTTTTTAAGGGGTTCACTAAAGGGGTTAACTAGTGGGACAGTTTTATAGGGGGGTCGTTATGGACGCGGCGATACCAAATATGTGTACTTTTATTGTTTTGTTTTTTTTATTTACAGGAAAAAATGAATTTATTGGGGAATATTTTTTTTTTTTTTTATGATTTTTTTTACACTTTTTATTTTTACTTTTTTTACTTTTTTACTTTGTCCCAGGGTGGGACATCACAGTATTTTATCAGATCGCTGGTGTGAAAGTGTGCACAGCACTCTGTCACACCAGCGATCGCTCTGGCATCGCTGCAGGCTTCCCCAGCGCCTGCTCTCAGCAGGCACTGAGGAAGCCGCCTCCCTGCAGGACCCCGGCGCCATCTTGGATCTGGGGACCTGGAGGGAGGACGGACCCTCGGAACAGCGCGACACATCGCGCTGCTCTGAGGGTCTCAGGGGAGCGCGCAGGGAGCCCCCTGCCTGCGCGATCCTCCCCTGTGCCCCGGGTACACCGCGATCATGTTTGATCGCGGTGTGCCAAGGGTTAATGTTCCGGGAGCGGTCCGTGACCGCTCCTGACACACAGTCACGGGTGTCAGCTGTGATAATCAGCTGACACCCGGCGGCGATCAGCTGCGCTCCCCCCGGGAGCGCAGCTGATCGCCCATGACGTACTATTCCGTCCATGGGAATTAGGTCCAGGGTCACATGGACGGAATAGTACGTCTGATGGCAGAGAGGGGTTAAAGGGATCCCCGGTATGGAAGTTAGGGCCATTCCACTCAGCGCTCTGGTTCTGACACCAGGCTGACTGGATGATGTGGGATATTAGGGGTAGTAGTCCAGTGGCTCTGGCTGATGGGATGATGTGGGATATTAGGGGGAGTAGTCCGATGGCTCTGATGGGATGATGAGGGATATTAGTAGTCCAGTGGCTCTGGCTGACGGGATGATGTGGGATATTAGGGGTAGTTGTCCGGTGGCTCTGGCTGACGGGACGATGTGGGATATTAAGGGTAGTAGTCTGGTAGCTCTGGCTGAAGGGATGATGTGGTATATTAGGGGTAGTAGTCTAGCAGCTGTGATGGGATGATGTGGGATATTAGTGGTAGTAGTCCGGTAACTCTGGCTGATGGGATGATGTAGGATATTAGTAGTCCGGTGGCTCTGGCTGACGGAATGATGTGGTATATTAGGGGTAGTAGTCTAGCAGCTGTGATGTGATGATGTGGGATATTAGTGGTAGTAGTCAGGTAGCTGGCTGATGGGACGATGTGGGATATTAGGGGTAGTAGTCCGGTAGCTCTGGCTGACGGGACGATGTGGGATATTAGGGGTAGTAGTCTGGTGGCTCTGGCTGACAGGACAATATTAAGGGTAGTCCAGTAGCGCTGGCTGACGGGATTGTGTGGGATATTAGGGGGAGTAGTCTGGTGGCTCTGGCTGATAGGATGATGTGGGATATTAGGGGTAATCCAGTAGCTTTGGCTGACGAGATTGTGTGGGATATTATAGCGAATGTGGCTATGCGGAGTGGGTGGGGCTATACACTCAGCTTTACACAGTACAGACCAAAAGTTTGGACACACCTTCTCATTTAAAATTTTTTCTGTATTTCATGACTATGAAACTTGTAAATTCACACTAAAGGAATCAAAACTATGAATTAACACATGTGGAATTATATACTTAACAAAAAAGTGTGTAACAACTGAAATTATGTCTTATATTCTAGGTTCTTCAAAGTAGCCACCTTTTGCTTTGATGACTGCTTTGCACACGCTTGGCATTCTCTTGATGAGCTTCAAGAGGTAGTCACCGGAAATGGTTTTCACTTCACAGGTGTGCCCTGTCAGGTTTAATAAGTGAGATTTCTGGCCTTATAAATGGGGTTGGGACCATCAGTTGTGTTGTGCAGAAGTCTGGTGGATACACAGCTGATAGTACTACTGAATAGACTGTTAGAATTTGTATTATTGCAAGAAAAAAGCAGCTAAGAAAAACGAGTGGCCATCATTACTTTAAGAAATGAAGGTCAGTCAGTCTGAAAAATTGGGAAAACTTTGAAAGTGTCCCCAAGTGCAGTTGCAAAAACCATCAAGCGCTACAAAGAAACTGGCTCACATGAGGACCGCCCCAGGAAAGGAAGACCAAGAGTCACCTGTGCTTCTGAGGATAACTTTATCTGAGTCACCAGCCTCAGAAATCGCAGGTTTACAGCAGCTCAGATTAGAGACCAGGTCAATGCCACTCAGAGTTCTAGCAGCAGACACATCTCTACAACAACTGTTAAGAGGAGATTTTGTACAGCAGGCCTTCATGGTAAAATAGCTGCTAGGAAACCACTGCTAAGGACAGGCAACAAGCAGAAGAGACGTGTTTGGGCTAAAGAACACAAGGAATGGACATTAGACCAGTGGAAATCTGTGCTTTGGTCTGATGAGTCCAAATTTGAGATCTTTGGTTCCAACCACCGTGTCTTTGTGCGACGCAGAAAAGGTGAACGGATGGACTCTACATGCCTGGTTCCCACCGTGAAGCATGGAGGAGGAGGTGTGATGGTGTGGGGGTGCTTTGCTGGTCACACTGTTGGGGATTTATTCAAAATTGAAGGCATACTGAACCAGCATGGCTACCACAGCATCTTGCAGCGGCATGCTATTCGATCTGGTTTGCGTTTAGTTTGACCATCATTTATTTTTCAACAGGAAAATGACCCCAAACACACCTCCAGGCTGTGTAAGGGCTATTTGACCAAGAAGGAGAGTGATGGGGTGCTACGCCAGATGACCTAGCCTCCACAGTCACCAGACTTGAACCCAATCGAGATGGTTTGGGGTGAGCTGGACCGCAGAGTAAAGGCAAAAGGGCCAACAAGTGCTAAGCATCTCTGGGAACTCCTTCAAGATTGTTGGAAGACCATTTCTGGTGACTACCTCTTGAAGCTCATCAAGAGAATGAGAGTGTGCAAAGCAGTCATCAAAGCAAAAGGTGGCTACTTTGAAGAACCTAGAATATAAGACATACTTTCAGTTGTTTCACACTTTTTTGTTAAGTATATAATTCCACATGTGTTACTTCATAGTTTTGATGCCTTCAGTGTGAATGTACAATTTTCATAGTCATGAAAATACAGAAAAATCTTTAAATGACGAGGTGTGTCCAAACTTTTGGTCTGTACTGTATATATATATATATATATATATATATATATATATATATATATATATATATATATATATATTGTGAGACAGGGAGGGTATGTGTATTGAATGGGGTGTACATTTCACCTAGGTACTTTGCTGACTGGTATAAGGGAAATGTGTGCCTTTGTAAAACTAGTGGTGGAGAAAGGTCATTACACCATCCATTCAAGTACACGCTTGCAGCTCAAACCTGTGGCCACTCAGGTGATAATTAGGAAACCAGAAGTAGGTGTCTGGGAATACAGACAGGGAGCTCGCTTAGTCTGGACAAGGAGTCCAGGCACAAGAAGCAGTCTCCAGGAGTATGAGCTGTCTCAGTCTGGGTGCTCGATGTACCCCGGACACAGGAGTAGTCTCAGTGAGAATCCATGCGGATAGCTGCTGAATAGGAGGGGAGCTCGCTTAGTCTGGACAGGGAGTCCAGGCACAAGAAGGAGTCTCCAGGAGTTTGAGCTGTCTCAGTCTGGGTGCTCGATGTACCCCGGACACAGGAGTAGTCTCTGTGACAATCCATGCGGATAGCTGCTGAATAGGAGGGAGCTCTCTCAAGTCTGGACGTTGAAGGTGCCTTCAGACACAAGGAGGAGACTGTGAAACTCCATGCTGGTAAATGCTGAACATATGTGTTGTTTTGGCCCAGGCTGTTAGAGTCGGGACCCGGATAGATAGGGAAATCTATCTAAGTGTAGTAAGTGGCTGGACAAGCCCAGGTCTTATGTTTATGATTTGTTTTATCTGTTTGCTGTGGACTTTAATAAAGCTGGTTGCGGCCAGTTTTTACCAGAACTGCTGTCTCTGAATGAACTGTTTCTATGCCATTCCGTCTACCCGGACGGCGATCTCAGAGCTATATCCCCTGAAAAGCTTACAATTGGCGGAGAATGCTGGGGCAGCACAGTGGCTGATACAATTGGTGCTGGAATGTGCGTGCAGCACAGTGGCGAGAGACAGCAATAAAAGGTGAAGTCTGTTGAAACAGCAGCAGAGAGAGAAAAAAAAAAGTGTGTCAGAGAAAAAAAAAAAAAAAGAGAAACGTCTGTTGGAGCAGTCTTAAAGAGACAGTGGCCCTAATAGAGTTTGCAGAGAAAAAAAAAGTGTGTCAGCAAGGAGAAACGTCTGTTGGATCAGTCTTAAAGAGACAGTAGCCCTAATAGACTGTCATGTGTGCATCGCCACGAAGATCGTCGCGGTTGCACATTCTGACTTCTCACAGCTGAGTTGCTGTTTCTTTGTGTTTGGCAGTTAGGGAGTTAATTCTGTCTGTGCTCAGTTCTGGGACTGGGTGCAGTTTTCTCCCGGCTGCAATTAATTATTTGTTGATTGGTTTCCTTTAAATCTCTGGTTGTCTGTGTTGGGAGTTGCCAGTGAAATTCTTCATGCAGACCACAGATAGGATTGTATCTGTATAGACTTAAGTTAAAGAGCTCCTTAGTTGTTTTAAGCTCACCTTGCTTAGAGTTTAATATCCCAGATCATTTATGTTCCTTCTGTGTTTGAGTGTGTATGCAAGTCTGTGTTTTCTCCAGTCTGTCTTATATGTCTAATCTGTGTATTTAGCAGAGATCAGCCCATATCCCTTTGGTGGTAATCAGAATCCTTCTTAGGACTGATTACAGGGTTCAGGGACTGATAGGAGACAGGGTTAGGCTGGAGACTTGGACCTCTGAACCATTATCAGTACCTCCAAGGTGAGGGATTAGTTAGGACCCCAGTTTAGGGTCAGGTTAGACCCCCGGTCCTCCTCTTTCCTGTGACAGTGTATCAAGTCCTCAAGATTAACCCTGAGTTCAACGGATATCGTGTCAGGTAAATCTATTCTATATTTACATGCTGATGTTGCTAATCTATATGTTGTATAGAGTGTTGTTCTTTTAAGAATAGTTTACTGACATCGTACACATATCATAAGACCGCGTGACATTTTCACTGGCCCATAAAATTATTCCCAGTTGCCATGGATCCAGTAGCCCAGCTGGCTCTGCAGTTGCAGGGATTATCCATGGAGCTGACGGACATTAAGTCCAAAGTTTTGTCTCCCTCGGAGCAAACCAGATTTGAACCTAAAGTAGCTCTCCCGGACAGGTTCACTGGTGGGCGAGACAAATTTTTTACCTTCAGGGAAGCATGTAAATTGTATTTTCGGCTTCGGCCTCGATCATCAGGGAGTGAAGAGCAGAGAGTGGGAATTGTTATCTCGCTCCTACAAGGGGACCCTCAATCCTGGGCCTTCTCCCTTCCTCCGGGATCCCCGGCTCTACAGTCAGTAGATCGATTTTTTACTGCCCTGGGTTTGGTATATGATGACCCAGATCGGGTCTCTCTTGCTGAGACAAAATTACGTAAGATACAGCAGGGAGATCGTCCGGCGGAGGAATTTGCTTCTGAGTTCCGTAGATGGGCCACAGATACTCAGTGGAATGACCCAGCTCTTAGGAGCCAGTTTTGTCATGGGCTTTCTGACAAATTAAAGGACGTTTTGGCTCAGTATGAGTCTCCTCCATCACTGGAGGCTGCTATGGCCCTAGCTATCCGTACTGATAGACGGCTCCGGGAGAGGTGCGAGGTAACTCCGCCCCCTGTTATTACTCCACTTACTACTAAAGTCCCTTATGTTGAGGTTCCCCTTGTCTGTTCGGAGGAGCCTATGCAGTTGGGAGGGACATCATTTCGTAGGAGGGGATTGGCGGTACGCCGCAGGACTAGAAGGTGTTTCTTCTGCGGGAAAGAGGGACATTTTGTTGGGGGATGTCCATCCCGTGCCTTGTTGAGCAAAAAGTCGCCGGAAAACTGTTAATCCCAGGTTGTGTGGTGGACGACAACCTGGGAGTATGTATTTCGTCCGCTAGTTCTTCTCAGTTCCTTGTACCAGTGGAGGTGGTGGTTGGTACGAGAGTGGAGAGATTTTCTGTTCTTCTTGATAGTGGGTCCGGGGCTAATCTGGTTGACGCTCAGTTTGCTCAGGCTCAAGGTATGCATCTGAGTGTATTGGTCAAACCGATCCCTATATTCTCCATTGACGCCAGGCCTCTCGGCCAAGGTAGCTTTGTTCATGAGGTTCATAACATTGACCTTCGGGTAGGGGCAATACATAGGGAACTATTATCTTGTTATGTGTTGGAGGGTCTACCTACTCCTATTGTGTTGGGACTTCCTTGGTTGGTTAAACATAACCCTGTGATTAATTGGCAGTCCAGAGATATAAGCCAATGGGGGGAGTTTTGCAAAAGTAACTGCATGAACACAGTCATCAGTGCGGTCGTGCCTAGTACTTTGCCTCCTTTTTTGGAGGACTTTGGGGATGTGTTCTCTGAGAGGGGTGTCAGGAGTTGCCTCCTCATCGCGTGTATGACTGCTCTATTAATTTACTTCCTGATGCTAAGTTACCTAAAGCTAGGTTATATAACCTTTCTGGTCCTGAGAGGCAGGCTATGAAAGATTATATTTCGGAAAGTCTGGCCAAAGGGCATATTAGACCTTCATCTTCCCCAGTGGCCGCGGGGTTCTTCTTTGTGAAGAAAAAAGATGGAGGCCTACGCCCTTGCTTGGATTTCCGCGAACTTAATCGGATTACTGTTCGAGATCCGTATCCACTCCCTCTGATTCCTGATCTCTTCAATCAAATTGTTGGCGCCAAATGGTTCTCTAAATTGGATCTCAGGGGGGCGTATAATCTGATTAGGATAAAAGAGGGGGATGAGTGGAAAACGGCGTTTAACACGCCGGAGGGACATTATGAGAACCTTGTCATGCCTTTTGGTCTGACTACTGCACCAGCAGTATTCCAACATTTTGTTAATGACATTTTTCGTCATCTGGTGGGGCTGTTTGTGGTCGTATATTTGGATGACATTTTAATTTACTCACCAGATCTTGTGTCTCACCAGGAGCATGTGAGACAGGTGTTGCAGATCTTGCGAGACAATAAACTATACGCCAAACTGGAAAAGTGTGTATTCGCCGTACAGGAACTTCAGTTTTTGGGTTTCTTGGTGTCAGCCTCCGGTTTCCGTATGGACCCTGAAAAGGTGAGAGCAGTGCTTGAATGGGATCAGCCAGAGGATCTTAAGGCTCTGCAGCGTTTTCTGGGGTTTGCTAACTACTACCGGAAATTTATTTGTAATTTCTCATCTGTTGTCAAACCTCTCACTGACATGACAAGAAAAGGGACGGATTTTTCTAAATGGTCGGACAAAGCTTGCCAAGCTTTTTCCTCTTTGAAAAAATGTTTTGCTTCGGCACCCGTTCTCATCCAACCAGATGCATCACAGCCGTTCGTTGTGGAGGTGGACGCGTCTGACGTAGGGGTGGGTGCAATATTGTCCCAGGGTCCGTCCCCTGGTAAATGGCATCCGTGCGCTTTCTTTTCTAAAAAATTGTCGTCCGCCGAAAGGAATTATGATATCGGCAATAGGGAACTTTTGGCCATTAAGTTGGCTTTTGAAGAATGGCGTCACTTTTTGGAGGGGGCAGTCCACCCGGTCACCGTCATTACTGATCACAAGAACCTGCTGTATTTGGAATCTGCTAAGCGTCTGAATTCCAGACAAGCTCGATGGTCGTTGTTTTTACCAGGTTTAATTTTGTTGTCACTTATCGCCCTGGATCTAAGAATGTTAAGGCGGATGCCTTGTCTCGCAGTTTCCCAGGGGCCGGGAAAATGGATGACCCGATTCCTATCCTTCAGGAGGGGGTGGTAGTGTCGGCTGTATGTTCTGAGCTTGAGGAGGAGGTGTTAGAGGCTCAGGGGGACGCCCCTGCAGGACCTCCAGGGAGACTGTTTGTCCAAATCAGTTGAGACAAAAGGTTATTGAGGCACATCATAATTCTGCTTTAGCAGGACATCCAGGGAGTAAGGCTACTTTAGATCTCCTTTCTCGCCGGTTTTGGTGGCCTAACGTTAATAAAGATGTTTTAACTTTTGTCGCGTCCTGTGGGGTTTGTGCTCCTCTAAGACCCCTCATACCCGTCCGTCTGGGACCCTCTTACCCTTGAAACTTCCGGAGCGTCCATGGACTCATTTGTCTATGGACTTCATCACGGACCTACTTCAGTCGTCAGGGAAGACTGTCATACTGGTGGTTGTTGACAGGTTCAGTAAGATGGCACATTTCATTGCTCTTCCTGCACTCCCTAATGCTAAAACTCTGGCGCAGGTGTTCATTGGGGATTGTGAGACTTCATGGGTTGCCTTCTGATGTGGTGTCAGATAGGGGGTCTCAGTTTGTGTCCAAGTTTTGGAGGGCATTTTGTTTACGTCGGGGGATGCAATTGTCATTTTCCTCGGCTTTTCATCCGCAGACCAATGGTCAGACAGAGCGTCTGAATCAAAGCCTAGAGACTTATCTTCGGTGTTTTGTCTCAGAGAACCAGGAGGACTGGTCTTCTTTCTTGCCTCTGGCAGAGTTCGCTCTTAACAACAGGCGGAGCGAGTCCACTGGTAAGTCCCCGTTTTTTGGGGCATATGGTTTTCATCCCCAGTTTTGTACATTCAATGGGGGGGGCCCTTCTGGGGTTCCTGAGGAGGAGCGTTTCTCGTCGTCACTTGCTTCAGTGTGGAGAGGTGTATTGAATAATCTGAGTGCTATGGGGAACCGTTATAAACGTATGGCTGATAGGAGGAGAGTTTCTGGTCCAGATCTTAATGTGAACGATCTGGTATGGTTGTCTACCAGGAATATAAAACTTAAAGTTCCCTCCTGGAAGCTGGGCCCCAGATTCATCGGGCCGTACAGGATCAGTTCCATAATTAATCCTGTGGCATTTCGTCTGGACCTCCCTCCTACGTTTAAAATTCATAATGTGTTCCACAAGTCATTACTTAAGAGGTACGTGGCACCAGTCATACCATCACCTCTACCTCCTCCTCCAGTGGTGGTCAATGGTAACTTGGAGTTTCAAGTGTCAAAGATCATTGACTCACGTCTGAATCGCCGGTCCCTTCAGTACTTGGTGCATTGGAAGGGGTATGGTCCAGAGGAGAGGACGTGGGTTCCTGCGTCTGACATTAACGCAGATCGTTTGGTGCGGACTTTCCACAGAACTCACCCGGGCAAACCTGGCCCTGAGGGTCCGGAGGCCCCTCGTCGAAGGGGGGGTACTGTCATGTGTGCATCGCCACGAAGATCGTCGCGGTTGCACATTCTGACTTCTCACAGCTGAGTTGCTGTTTCTTTGTGTTTGGCAGTTAGGGAGTTAATTCTGTCTGTGCTCAGTTCTGGGACTGGGTGCAGTTTTCTCCCGGCTGCAATTAATTATTTGTTGATTGGTTTCCTTTAAATCTCTGGTTGTCTGTGTTGGGAGTTGCCAGTGAAATTCTTCATGCAGACCACAGTTAGGATTGTATCTGTATAGACTTAAGTTAAAGAGCTCCTTAGTTGTTTTAAGCTCACCTTGCTTAGAGTTTAATATCCCAGATCATTTATGTTCCTTCTGTGTTTGAGTGTGTATGCAAGTCTGTGTTTTCTCCAGTCTGTCTTATATGTCTAATCTGTGTATTTAGCAGAGATCAGCCCATATCCCTTTGGTGGTAATCAGAATCCTTCTTAGGACTGATTACAGGGTTCAGGGACTGATAGGAGACAGGGTTAGGCTGGAGACTTGGACCTCTGAACCATTATCAGTACCTCCAAGGTGAGGGATTAGTTAGGACCCCAGTTTAGGGTCAGGTTAGACCCCGGTCCTCCTCTTTCCTGTGACAGTGTATCAAGTCCTCAAGATTAACCCTGAGTTCAACGGATATCGTGTCAGGTAAATCTATTCTATATTTACATGCTGATGTTGCTAATCTATATGTTGTATAGAGTGTTGTTCTTTTAAGAATAGTTTACTGACATCGTACACATATCATAAGACCGCGTGACATAGACTTTGCAAAGAAAAAAAAAAAAAAAGTGTCTGCACAGCAAGGCTGAATTTTCTGTGGAAAAGACTGTGGAGTGTGTATGTCTTGAGTGAAGACTGCCGTTGTTGAGACAGAGAAGTCTGACAGCATGGACGACGAGTGTGGATACAAGCATCTTGCTGTGACTCAGTGAGGTCACGAAGGCATCTTGCTGTGACTCGGTGGGGGTTACGAAGATTGTCGTCGCACTCAAATCCAGTTTTGCTGTGGCTCGGCGGGGCCACGAATATTTTTTCAAGGGAAAGCGGTGAAGTTCTGGTGTGAACAGTGCTCCGCGATGGCTGTGAACGGAGCAACGAATGGGTCTGACGAGTCGGACCGCATATTTGAGAAATGTCTACTGGACATGCAACTGGACATGGTGCGGGAGCTGTGGGCACCGTATAGAATGGTGGCAGTGGACCATTCTATGGACTCTCCGGGGGTGCCAGTGTTGTCACAGAGTGCCCGGGGAGGTGGTAAGAGATGTTGTGAACTGAGTCCTAAGACTACTGCTGATTTTTTGTGTAAAAATTACCCTGCCGGTGTGGTTGTTAAAAAGGGGGCGGAGTCTAAAAAAGGGGCGGATTTTCACAAGAGTGTAGAGTGTGGAAAACTGAAAATTGTTACTGGTGGTGGGTTGGTACCTCCTATAAATGACAATGTGACCGTTGATAACGGGGTAGCTCCAGTAGAAGGGGGTGACGTCAAAGTGGGAGGTGACCTGTTAGTCCACAACACCATGGGGAGTGACACAGACCCCGTAGCTGACTGGGACACTATGAAAGTAAAAAGTGAGTTCAGTCAGGAGAGGCTAGACGAGGGAAGAGAGTCCCCCTCTCGTCGTCGACGGCGCAAGGGCCACAAAAAGGTTGTTCCGGTAGTACTCGCTGAAAATGAAAATAAAGAGAATGTAGTACTGTCTGCCTATGCTTCAAGTGTGGATTCTCCTTTAGAGGTAGAAGAGGAGGGGGCCAGTCATGGCCAAGAGCTGGAACCTATTCGGCTGCAGTATCAGAGTGACATGCTGCAATTATGTGAAAACCTGGAGGACGTGTCCTCAGACCAGCGAGTTGTAGAAGGAAGCAACGAGGAAGTTACCCTGTGGAAAGAGATGTTCCACGCCATTAAAGAGGACCGCCGCAAAATCAAGGAAGAGGTTTTGCAGTTGAAGCGTGAGAAGGAGGCGCTGCAGGATGGAGTTTCTGGAAGTGAACAAATCCTAGAACGACTGCGCGAACAGCTCAACCAGGAGCTGTGTGACTCCAAGAAGGAGTGTGGTGAACACAGTAGGGAACTGCAACAGATGAAGAGAGATTATGTGGATCTCCTCAGGGTCAAAGAAAAACTAGAAGAGGATAAGATGGATGCAGAGCAAATGCGCCAGGTGGTTGAGACCACTCTGCAGGACACCCGTGATGAAAATGGTGATCTGCGCAGAAAGACCCTAGGTCTGGAAGCTCAGGTGAAGGAGCTACAGATGTCCTGTGATACTCTCCAGAAGGCGGAGATGTGCCTTAAGGAAAAGCTCAGACAGATGGAAGCTGAGCGGGAAAAGATGGAGGAGTCCATCAGAGAAGCTACAGACCAGGGCCAGGAGTTAAGGTACTGCCACACTAAACAATCCCGCTAGCGATCACAATAACGACGCATACTAATGCGATCGCTAGCGGGATTGTTTCTATATCGCTAAATGCTGCCGCATTTAGCGATATAGTTAACGACGCTATCGCCGTTAGCGATCTTCTTAACGACTTTAGCGGTACAAAAGTACCGCTAAATCGCTAAGAAAAGGTGCCACACAGCGATTAGATACTTACCCAGCGGGAGCGCCGACGAGAAAATAGGGTCCGGAACGATTCCAGCGACGAGCGAGATCACAGCAGGAAGCTCGTCGCTGGAAGCTGCCGCACTGAACAACATCGCTAACAGGATCGCTAAATAGTGACGTTTTTTAGCGATCCCGTTAGCGATATTGTTTAGTGTGGCATACCCTTTAGCCACTGGAGATGAGAGGTGTAAAGCAGATACTTCCTCGAGTGATGTGAGTTCGGATGATTCGGTGGATGTCGGAGCCGAGATCAGGAGCTCAAGGAGTGGTTACAAGCCCAGTGGACGCAAGAGAAGCTTCAGAGACGGGCAGCTGAGAGGCGAATGGCGGAACTAGAGGAAGCAGTTCTCGGGCTTAAAAGTCGCCTGATACAGTGTCACTCGGTGAACAAGGCCTCCTTGGAGAAAGAAAAGGGCAAACACGTTGCACTCGCTCCCTTTTGCCAGGAGAAGATAGACCTGAGGAGAGCTAAGAGGGTGGTAACGGAAGATAAATGTGAAATGGAAGTGGTCAGGACGGAAATTCACGAATTTGTAGCTGTGAGTCAGCTCAGAAGAAGTGTAAAGGGGGAAGAAGCTGAAAGTCAGTTGTCCCTGAATCCTGAGCTGATTGATCGTCTGGAAACCACTGGTGAGACCGAAACGTGTCGGTACAAGTGCCTCGTAGATGTACCCGAGGACTTGAGAGAAGAATGCACCCGTGAGTCTGTGCATGAAGCGTTTAGGAAGGCCGTGGGAGCCTGTAAGGTGTACTCGACCTCAGGAGCTAAACAGCTGGTGGTCTTGTCCACGACCGAAGTTACAGTGAAGAGGGTGGCAATCCTAAGTGACATGCACTGGCGATGTATTCGCACAAAGCGGTTTCTCCGGTTGAAGACAGAACAAGCCGTTAGACAACTGAAGCTTATGAGAAATGCTCACAGTCTGCGGGAAAAGGTCATCCGGGTGCCTCATGTTCTGGTGAGAAAGCTGATTGGGAGAAATGGCCGAGCCATGCAGATGATGGTGAAGAGGTCTGGTGTGGTGAAAGTAAGCAGTCCACGTGATCATCGGGACTGGACACCAGATGAAGACGGCATGGTGTCATTCTACGCTATAGGAACGGAAGAAAGTCTGGAATATGTGCGCATGCTGATGGCGTACCGTGTGACCTACCTGCGAGAGGTAGAACAATTGAATCTCGCTAGACAGCGAGTAGATAGACAGCATCATCTGAGCAGCAGAAGATGGCAGCCGTCTACTGAGGGTAGTGGGCGTGGGTTTAGAGGTAGTGAGACCTCCACTAACTCAGGTTTGAGAGGCCCATACAGACGACCCGATAGAGTACGGGACAGTACGAAGTCTAACCGGACCTTAGATTCCCAGGCAAGACCTGACAAGGTTACGATTGACCGCTGGGAACGGAGGGGAGACCTGACAAGGTTACGACCCGGAAATGTGACTGGACGAAGTCTGTGACAATGACAGACAGTAGGTCCCTAAGGAAGGAACGAATGTCATTGACTAATATTCCGGGGGCTGAACAGAGCAATGGACAAGTACATGGTCTCTGTGTGAACTGTGGGTTGAGGTGATTGGATGTATTTTTGTGTTCAAACCTACAAGTTTGGAAGGGGGGGGATAGGTAATGCAGCCCTGGGCTGGCGTTCCTGTAATGGCTCAGTGTGTGTGTTTTGACTGTCCATGTTCCTTTCCCCAGCTGACTAGTCACATGACTGTGACATCACACAGGTCCTTTTACACACACACAAGTCTGAACACATGACTATGACATCAGCTCAGGTCCCGTGCGTGGGTGTGTGTAAGGGTATATAAACCCTGCTTAATTGGAGACAGGTGTGTCAGTGATAGGCGTCAGGCCTGTTTCCTGTTCCCCTGGTGTGGGGGACACCGTTTATGTGAGGCCGAGTGAAGCCTGACTGCCTGAAAGGTCAGAGACTGGATCCTGTGTGGATGCTAGTGGCCTTGGAAGGTAAATGGACGGTAGTGAAGATGAAGTTGATGATGGCCATGACTGGTCCGGAGTTCACTGTCTCTTTTGGATTGTTGACCAGCCCTCCGGTCTGGATGACCAGCCCTCCGGTCTGGAGAAGAGGGAGGGGATATGTGAGACAGTGAGGGTATGTGTATTGAATGGGGTGTACATTTCACCTAGGTACTTTGCTGACTGGTATAAGGGAAATGTGTGCCTTTGTAAAACTAGTGGTGGAGAAAGGTCATTACACCATCCATTCAAGTACACGCTTGCAGCTCAAACCTGTGGCCACTCAGGTGATAATTAGGAAACCAGAAGTAGGTGTCTGGGAATACAGACAGGGAGCTCGCTTAGTCTGGACAAGGAGTCCAGGCACAAGAAGCAGTCTCCAGGAGTATGAGCTGTCTCAGTCTGGGTGCTCGATGTACCCCGGACACAGGAGTAGTCTCAGTGAGAATCCATGCGGATAGCTGCTGAATAGGAGGGGAGCTCGCTTAGTCTGGACAGGGAGTCCAGGCACAAGAAGGAGTCTCCAGGAGTTTGAGCTGTCTCAGTCTGGGTGCTCGATGTACCCCGGACACAGGAGTAGTCTCTGTGACAATCCATGCGGATAGCTGCTGAATAGGAGGGGAGCTCTCTCAAGTCTGGACGTTGAAGGTGCCTTCAGACACAAGGAGGAGACTCTGTGAAACTCCATGCTGGTAAATGCTGAACATATGTGTTGTTTTGGCCCAGGCTGTTAGAGTCGGAACCCGGATAGATAGGGAAATCTATCTAAGTGTAGTAAGTGGCTGGACAAGCCCAGGTCTTATGTTTATGATTTGTTTTATCTGTTTGCTGTGGACTTTAATAAAGCTGGTTGCGGCCAGTTTTTACCAGAACTGCTGTCTCTGAATGAACTGTTTCTATGCCATTCCGTCTACCCGGACGGCGATCTCAGAGCTATATCCCCTGAAAAGCTTACAATATATATATATATAAATATAATCACCGGGCTCTTCAGCTAGTAATAAATAAAAAATCTATGAAAATGAACAAATTAAAGTCAGACATTGCTTTTCAACCATGGGGTTTTTCTGTCATTAAATGAGGGGTACCAATAATTTTGACCACTTGTGTATATATATACAGTTGAACCCAGAAGTTTCCATACACTATATATATATATATATATATTATATATATAATATATATACAGTACAGACCAAAAGTTTGGACACACCTTCTCATTCAAAGATTTTTCTGTATTTTCATGACTATGAAAATTGTAGAATCACACTGAAGGCATCAAAACTATGAAGTAACACATGTGGAATTATACATTACACTTTACAAAAAAGTGTGAAACAACTGAAAATATGTCTTATATTCTAGGTTCTTCAAAGTAGCCACCTTTTGCTTTGATTACTGCTTTGCACGCAGAAAAGGTGAACGGATGGACTCTACATGCCTGGTTCCCACCGTGAAGCATGGAGGAGGAGGTGTGATGGTGTGGGGGTGCTTTGCTGGTGACACTGTTGGGGATTTATTCAAAATTGAAGGCATATTGAACCAGCATGGCAACTACAGCATGTTGCAGCGGCATGCTTTTCCATCCAGTTTGCATTTAGTTGGACCATCATTTATTTTTCAACAGGACAATGACCCCAAACACACCTCCAGGCTGCGTAAGGGCTATTTGACCAAGAAGGAGAGTATTGGGGTGCTACGCCAGATGACCTGGCCTCCACAGTCACCAGACCTGAACCCAATCGAGAATGTTTGGGGTGAGCTGGACCGCTCACCGCTTCAATTTTGAATAAATCCCCAACAGTGTCACCAGCAAAGCACCCCCACCCCATCACACCACCTCCTCCATGCTTCACGGTGGGAACCAGGCATGTAGAGTCCATCCGTTCACCTTTTCTGCGTGCAAAGCAGTAATCAAAGCAAAAGGTGGCTACTTTGAAGAACCTAGAATATAAGACATATTTTCAGTTGTTTCACACTTTTTTGTAAAGTGTAATGTATAATTCCACATGTGTTAATTCATAGTTTTGATGCCTTCAGTGTGATTCTACAATTTTCATAGTCATGAAAATACAGAAAAATCTTTGAATGAGAAGGTGTGTCCAAACTTTTGGTCTGTACTGTATATAAAGACACATCTGCATGTTTTTCTCAATATCTGACATGAAAGCAGAATAAAACTTTCCCATTTTAGGTGAATTAGGATTACCATAATTATTAATATTTGACAAATGCCAGAATAATGAGAGAGAGAATGTTTCAAGACATTTTTATTACTTACTGCAAAAGTCAAAAGTTTACATATATTTCATTAGCATTTGGTACCATTGCCCTTAAACTGAACAACTTCTTGAATGAGAGTACCAATAACAAATAATTTTTAATAAGTGATAATAAAAAAAAACATGCTCATGCAACCATATATCAATTTCTTAAAAACCAGGGTGCTATAATACACAAAACTGTGATTCAAAAATAAAGCACCCTCGACGAATACAGTGCACATAAAAAAACAGAAAGCTCTCACCAATATCCTTCATAGCTCTTGTGTCCCAAGGAGATAAGTGTTGGAGGAAGGGGGAGGCAATATGGTAACCCTAATATCCCCTGTCATGCCCCAAGCATAGACTCCCGGCCTGACAAGGGAAGTATCCAAGTATGGACCTTTTGTACATGATCCCCAGGGGAATCATGAATAAGGGGGGAGTTACAATTGAACTGTAATTATGCTATGGTCCTATGTAGGGCGTGCAGTGGCATGATGCCCTGTTAACAGCATAAGGGGTCTAGTCTGCAGAGTGCCTAATAGATTCTATGTTCAATGTTAACAGGGCATCATGCCATTGCACGGGGATATTAGGGTTACCATATTGCCTCCCCTTCCTCCAACACTTATCTCCTCGGGTCACAACAGCAAAGAAGGATATTGGTGAGACCTTTCTAGTTTTTTATCCGCACTGTTTTTGGCATGGGCACTTTATTTTTGAATCACAGTTTTGTGTATTTTAGCACCCGGTTATTAACAAATCTATATATAGTTGCATGAGCATGGCTCTTTTTATTATCATTTATTAAAGGTTATTTTTATTGGTTCTCTGATTGCCCTACATATACTTTCTTAAGGGGTCAATGCTATTACAGGTATGGTGGCAATGGGGTATTAGTGTTTACTTACCCAATAATAATAACATCGCAATTTTAGCATATTTATGAATAAAAATTTTACTAAACAAATGAACATTAATAACTAGTGAGCTCTTGTCCATTAACTGGTGCTTGTGTTATCACTTTCTGGACATGCAAATTGCCTCTTAAGTGAAAAAGAGGACTTAAACTCTATAGCGCCACCTATTGGAAGTAGCGATCCTACAAGTCACAATCAACCCTTTAACGAGTCTTGTAATATTACTTAGGATAAAAGCCAAATCAGTATCTCCATTTGCAGACACGGTGTTTCGGACTATTGGTCCTCGTCAGTGCAAAGTATGAGATCTGATTTGGCTGGATGAGAGGCTCTGGACTGAGGTCTAAGGGGTAAGGTTTCTCCTTGTGGAGAGTGACATACCAGCTCTGGCGTGTCGAGGTAAGGAGGCTTATTCGCCGTGCAATGCTCCTCTGGGAAATTTAATATGCAAATTGCCTCTTAAGTGAAAAAGAGGACTTGAACTCTATAGCGCCACCTATTGGAAGTAGCGATCCTACAAGTCACAATCAACTCTTTAACGAGTCATTCTTTTTACTGCATATGATTGTTAAATAAACAATTATGGTCCATAATTGATGGGATTTTCTGTTGGCAGCACAGGTTTGCTGGAAAAGTAAAGAACATTCTATTTTAAATTAAATATCCACCTGAAATTGGCCTATACATACAAACTGGCAGAAAATGTCCTTTGAGCAGCTAAATGATCTTTGACTACAGTTAAAAATTCCCAACTATTTATTTTCTGAAAACCTTAGCAAACCTCAGAGAAATACAACACAATTTACACAATGAGGAAGTTTTGGATGCCAGATGTCTCAAATATGAAACCTTTTATTCCCCTTAAACAATCTACCCTTAACTCTAATAGAAAGATATTTTCCACTAATGTATCACATAGATGAAGGAATATATTAATGCATTGTTTTCATCCAGTTACTTTTTTTCTTTTTGACTGTTCTATAAATGTTTCGCCAATAAAAACACAGCTTTTATGTAAAAACAAATATGAACAAAAAATTACACATATTTAGTATCACGGCATCCAGAATGACCTGAGCTATAAATTATTTAGTAAGAACAGTGAACACTGTAAAAAACAAAAAAAAACAAAATGTAGCTTTTTCATCATAGTATCACATAGGAAAAATGAATAAAAAGTGATCAAAAAGTTGTATATAGAAGGAAAAAATTGAATAACTGAAAATATCAATTGTCCTACAAACACAAATCTTCATATGGATATGCTGGTGGAAGAACGGAAGAATTTAAAAGTTATAGATCTCGGATTATAGTAATACAAAAATAAAATATTTTTTGTAAAAAATTGTTTTTATTGTGTAAAGGTAGGAAAATAAAAAATGAAAACCTTTTGCAGGGGAGCACTTGAACAGATTTGGTAGAAGTGACATATTTGTCAAAGTAGCAAAGTAGCGGGCAGTTAAACATGGCAGTTAGACAGAGCAGGAGAAACGTAAGCCATGCAAGACCTTCAAACTTGTCTCCAGTTCACTTGACATTAGAGTTGAGCGATACTTTCCGATATCCTAAAGTATCGGAATCGGAATGGTATCGCCGATATCACTAAAATATCGGCGATACCCGATACCGATACCGGAAGTCCCATGTAAGTCTATGGGAACAAAATATCGCAACTAAAAAAAACCCATTCTTTCCTTGTAAACACTAAATATACACACATAGAATACATTATATATATAATATATAATACATGTCATTGTGACATATATATATACATTATATGTTATAGTTTATTATCACTTCTACAATAGTAATAAATATCCTCTGATTCAATTGCCGGGTAAATGCCTGCTTCAGTGAAAAGACAGAAGCACCCGACATGAAATGACACTTGGTGTACATAGGGTTAACCATGTCTTTTCATGTCCTTTGCTATCTAATTTGCACAAACAATTAAATCAGTCTATGTGTGCAAAATTTCACACCTGTAGGGGTTAATTAAAGGTGTAAATTCGTTGTAAAAAAAACGGACTTTTTTGCTACGAATTTACACCTTTAATTAACCCCTACAGGTGTGAAATTTTGCACACATAGACTGATTTAATTGTTTGTGCAAATTAGATAGCAAAGGACATGAAAAGACATGGTTAACCCTATGTACACCAAGTGTCATTTCATGTCGGATTCTGCATTTTCACAAAAGCCGGCAATTGAATTAGCGGCTATTATACTATGTAGAAGTGTATGAACTACAAATATAAATATATATATATATGTGTCACAAATTCAATGACATGTATATATATATATGAGGTGTAAAATTGCTGAAAAAAAATGCGTGGGCTCCCGCCCTATTTTCGCAACCAGACAGACAAAGCCAGTGAGTGGGGGCAGATAATAATAGCCCAGAGAGGGACCATTATTTTTGCCCCCCCCCCCGGCTACTAACATCTGCCCCAGACACCCCAGGAAAGACAAATCTATAATTAGATTCGCCCTTTCTGGCACTTTGCCCGTCTATTCCCATTGCCCTGTAGCGGTGGCGAATGGGTTAATAAGGGGTTAAAATGACCTTGCAATTGAAAGGTCACTTTAAGCCAGGTTAATAATTGAGAGCTGTCAATTAGACAACTATCAATTATTAATCCTATTGCATGAAATAAAAATAAAACACACACACTTTAATTAAAAATCATTTTAATGAAATAAAGACACATGTTTTTGACCATCTTTTATTTTACTGCAAAAACCATTTCCTGTAATAAAAATAAAATAAAAAAGCTAAATTATTCTTACCTATCCCATGCACAGTCAGGTCCCACGGTGTAATCCTTCAGAAAGGGTTAATGTTTACTGCAGGGACCGCAGCTAATGCTGCAGCCTCACAGTAAACCCCAAATGAATAGTTCCTCTCCTGCCTGACAGGAGAGTAAAGGCTGGGTGTCACATAACGATACACCAGCGATCCCGACAACGATATGCACTTGTCAGGATCGCTGGTGTATCGCTACATGATCGCTGCTGAGCTGCCAAACAGGCAGCTCAGGCAGCGATCTGGGACAGCGACACTGCGGGTAACATCCTTAAGGGCCCGTCTCACATAGCGATATTGCTACCGAGATCGCTGCTGAGTCACTAGTTTTGTGACGCAGCAGCGAGCTCACCAGCGATATCGCTGTGTGTGACATTCAGCGACGATCAGCCCCCCTGCCGGGTATCGCTGATCGTTGCAGAAATGTCAGGACCTTTTTTTTGATCGCTGGCATCGCTGCGTGTGACAGGCGGGAGACCAGCGATCCGCTGGTAACCAAGGTACACAGCGGGTTTCCAGGCACCGCGCAGCGCTTGGAAACCCGCTGTGTACCTTGGATACCAGCTCCCTGCATCAGGGCGCTGGTATCCAAGGTACACAGCGGGTTTCTAGGCACAGCCCCGCGCCTGGAAACCCGCTGTGTACCTTGGTTACCAGCGGATCGCTGGTCTCCCGCCTGTCACACGCAGCGATGTGTGCCTGTCAGCGGGCATGATCGTCGCTGAATGTCACACACAGCGATATCGCTGGTGAGCTCGCTGCTGCGTCACAAAACTAGTGACTCAGCAGCGATCTCGGTAGCGATATCGCTATGTGAGACGGGCCCTTAAGTGGAAAGCTTAATTGATTGCTTTCCACTTTCACTTCAGGTCAGCCAGGGACACAATCAGTGACATCAGAGGGAACTGATTAACAAAAATAGGGGTTCCCTTCGAAAAAAAAATGGCGTGGGGTCCCCCCTATTTTTGTTAACCAGCCAGATGAAGCAGACCGCTGAGGCCTGGATTTTCAGGCTGTTAAGGAGCCAAGATCCATGGACCTTGCCAGCCTGATAATACTAGGCCACAGCAGTCTGCATATCTTGGCTGATTAACAAAAATAGGGGATCCCCTCGAAAAAAATTGGCGTGGGTTCCCCCCTATTTTTGTTAACCAGCCAGATGAAGCAGACCGCTGAGGCCTGGATTTTCAGGCTGTTAAGGAGCCAAGATCCATGGACCTTGCCAGCCTGATAATACCAGGCCACAGCAGTCTGCATATCTTGGCTGATTAACAAAAATAGGGGATCCCCTCGAAAAAAATTGGCGTGGGGTCCCCCCTATTTTTGTTAACCAGCCAGATGAAGCAGACCGCTGAGGCCTGGTTTTTCAGGCTGGTAAGGATCCAATATCCATGGACCTTGCCAGCCTGATAATACCAGGCCACAGCAGTCTGCTTAGCTTGGCTGGTTAACAAAAATAGGGGATCCCCTCGAAAAAAAAACGGCGTAGGGTCCCCCTATTTTTGTTAACCAGCCAAGTAAAATGCAGACTGCTGGGCCTGGTATTAAAAGACTGTCAAGGCCCATGGATTTTGGCCCTCAACAGCCTGATAATACCAGGCTACAGCAGCCCCACATTTGGCGCATCAAAAGATGTGCCAATTGTGGCACTTTACCCGGCTCTTCCCACTTGCCCTGTAGCGGTGGCAAGCGGGGTAATAAGGGGTTAATGTCACCGTTGATTGCACGGTGACAATAAGCCCGGTTAATAATGGAGAGGCGTCAATAAGACACCGATCCATTATTAATCCCAAAGTTATTAAATGTGTAAAAAAAAAACACAGCAAGAAAAAAGTATTTTAATGAAATAAAAGAGACAACACAGTTTTCATTAATTTTATTGTACTCTCATTCCTGCGACGCCATCGATCTCCTGTAAAAAAAGAAAAAAAACAAACCAACAGTATACCACCTGTCCGACGCAGTCCATAACGACAGTCCCACGACGATCCAGCTCTGCTACATCGCAATGACAGGCAGAGCCTGTCATCGCAACGCAGCACAGCTGATTACCTGCTTCCCCGGCGGTGACGTCATCGGACTGACTGCTTTACGGCGGGATTACCCAGCAGTCACTGCAGTTATCGCGAGAAACTGCATGTGACCGCCGGGGAAAGAAGATTGCGGCCATCAAGCAGTCCAGGACGTGACCGCCGGAGATCTTCTGCCAGGTAAGTGCCGCTGACTCCTGACAGACCCGACCGACGGACACTGACAGTGACAGTGACAATCCCGATTCCGGTATCCGATATGACGAAAATATTGGAACTCGGAATCGGAATTCCGATACAGCCAATATCGGCCGATACCCGATATTTGCAGTATCGGAATGCTCAACCCTACTTGACATGCAAAATGTATATACCACATCTAAGTGTTTCATCTATATTCTTGCTGCTGTATTCTTTCAAATTCACCGTCCTTCCGCACACTCTGTGCATATCCATATCAGTCCCTCTCTCCTCTCCTCTCTCATGTGCAGCTCACACCAATCCATCCTCTCCTAGACAAGACATTTTCACAAATTACTGAACCATGTGCTTACTCTCTATACTTTACTTTCCTAGTCATGGGACACATCTCCCCAAATCTCCCCCCCCCCCTTATAGTATTAAATTTAATTCCTTCTCTGTTGCACACAGAAACTTTTCTAATTTCATTGACATTCAGTGCATGCTTTCTCCTGTTTCATTTGACTGTGCTCTCTGGAATGCCAGATCTGTTTGTTACAAACTCCCTTCATCCATGACTTTTTTCCTTTCAAATCTTATGGTTCTTACTGAAACATTGATCAAACAATGAGACACTGTCCCCATTGCTGACCTTACATAATGGTGGCTTACACGTTTAACATACCCCTAGACCTGAAAACAGACGAGGTGGAGGTATTGGTTTGCTTCCTTCAGCAAAATGTACTTTTTAGGTTACCCCCAAAAAATGTAGTTTGCATCTGCATGAATGGCAATAGAATAGTGAGAACTAGAGACTTAAGAATTTACGAGATTATGTGTTTCCAAAAACACGAGCTGAGCACAATGTGGCTGATATATCAGGTACTTACTCCAGAAAACTGTTATGAAAAAAACGCTTTGAATAGTAGGAAAATTTGTACACAACACAGAATTTGTTAATTGGAGGCTGTATGATAGATATGGATGGGCAGCACATAAATTGAGAGAGTGCAATTGTGCTGGTGGAAACATTTGCTATGAGGCTGAGACGGGAGAGAAGTAATTAATGCTCAAGTGAGGAAGATAGATAAGGACCTTGGTTTAAGGGCCAAATTAAATGGACTGATAATTAAGAGATAATCTAGATAATCAGTAGTTAATCCTAAAAATATTCATTCCTATTTATCGGCTAGTCTAAAAAAACAGGAAATCACAAGATGAATGTTCGTTCACCATGTGAGATAACTTTTAAGGAAGCTTAAAGGGGTTGTCTGGTCTAAATCGATAAGTTTGGAGTCACTCTATGTGACTGCAGACTTATGAATCCTGCCCGTCGCACGCACTGTGAGCTACGGGAATTTGCTGGTTTCTGACCTTGGACTGGAGGGCATGTATGAGTTGTACACAATCATTACCAGAGTTCATCTAGTGGGCGTGGAATCACTCCATATTCTTGTATTGAATGAGGCCAAGCCCTGCCAAGTGACCCGACCGCCAGTGGGTGTGCCCGACTATAGGGCGCGACCTCGCTTTATACAAGTGTCCAATTTTAGGAAACTCACTGCAGCTGGAAGAAGCCAAATTTTCTGCTAAGATATATTACAATATATATACTTATACTCACTTATACTCTTGATTTATACAAAGTTTATTGAAATGACAATGTCTGTTAATATTAGGCTCATACTTTTTGTTCGGCAGAGATCAGTTTACAGTAGTCTTCTCATTACCATAACATGCAAGATAATGACAACTCAGATAACTACAAAGTATTCCAAATTATTATTCAAATTGGATTTAAGTGTCATAAAGATGTATTTTATTGTTTTTCAAATAATCTCATGGAAGGTTTTGTATCTCAGGGCTGTTTGGATTACTAAAATCAATCTAGAAAAACTGTGATAATTAGTTTGTCAGGTGAATCCAAATGAAGAGATAAAAAAGGTGGAGCTCTGGGATCTCGTTAAAACTTCTTTATTGCAGTGAGTTAAGCACAAGGACCCTAGAATGCAAAACGACCAATGTAGCCGAAAAAGAAGTACGGTTTGTCTTCTTTGGTCTGTGAATTCATTAAAATGCTACGTAGAATGTGAAAGAGTGCCTCATGGGTTGTCTCTACAAAGAGATCTCCCACTTCCAGGAAGATAATGGTGTAAAAATCTATTCTTATTAATATTGAAACAGAATGAAAAGAAATACTTGATGGTTAATGCTGAATTAGAAAAGCCAAAAGTGAATTGCAAACACACCTGACTCCAAGTTAGTGGACAAACTTTCTCAAGAGACTTGATGAAAAGTTAATTCCCATACAGGCAAGAATAAAGCAATAAATTCGTTAGAGACAAAAACAATTTTGAATCCTAATTAAATTTTGCATTAGAGTAAAATAAAATATAATACTAGAAGACCAAAACCATACAAATTCTCTAAGAATATAAAACCATGCCATGACTATTGGACAATGAATACTGATAACACACGAATGACATCCATGTGTCATCAGTGTGACATGTGTCGGCGCCTGGGAAAAGCCGTACAGTTTGCGCTGTTCCCAGGCGCCGGATGTTGAAGGCAGCACTCATAATTCTCACCAGCTCACTCTGCGATCAGTGAGAGCAGGTGACTCTGATGATAGTTGAAGTCAGTGGCCGGTGTGTGTACATCTCGCTAACTAAAAATGTCATAATTGTCGCCTGCTCTCCCTACGATCAGCTAGCGCATGCGATGCTGATGATAGTTGCATTCAGCGGCTGGTGTGTGTTTAGCATATATAAGATTAAAAAAAAAAAAAAACACGTGGGCTCCAGCGTATTTTTCATAACTAGCAGAGAGAAAGCCGACTGCTGGGGCTGATATTAATAATCTAGGAAAGGGGCCATTAGGCCTAAATGTTCCCAAGCTATTAATTACAGCTCACAGCTGTTTGCTTAGTCTTTACTGGTTAGTTTACATTTGGAACCCAGAAAAAAAAAATTATGATCCTTCCTTAAATTCAAACCAGCAAAGGTTAAAAAGACAGCTGTGGGATGATATTAATAGCCAGGGAAGGGGCAATGGATATTGGCCCCCTCCCAGGCTAATAACATCAGCCCTCAGTGGCCCCGAAATGGTGCATCAATAAGGTGTGCCAAATCTGGTGCTTAGCCTTGCTCTTCCCACTTGCCCTAGTGCAGTGGCAAGTGGGGTAATAGAGTTGGGCTGATGTCAGCTTTTCTATGGCCGCTGACATCAATCCCACGCGTTAGTAATGGAAAAGCATCTATAAGGTGCCCCCATTACTATCCCCATAGTCATATTGTAAAAATTTTTTTGACCAACCCGGGCACCAGCACTACAGAGTCATTTTAGTGCTGTGTGACAACTATTTTTTGAAATGTGGAGACTCAAAGTTGGGTCTCCATCTGGTGGGTTGCCTGTGGTAGAAGGTGTGTCAGAGGCCTATTATAATACACTGCAGAAAAGATGTGGATTCCAGTTCGCCCAAATAATAGATTTCAAACACGTAGTAGCAGTTAAGTGGTTTAATCTACGTGTTTCAGGGTGAATACCACCCCATCTTCAGGAAAATACCACATATAGCTTACATATAGCTTAGGTAAGCTATATGTGGTATTTCCTGAAGAAGGGGTGGTATTCACCCTGAAACGCGTAGATAAAACCACTTCTTAACTGCTACTACGTCTTGGAAATCTATTATTTGGGCAGCGCAGACTGGAATCCACATCTTTTCAGCAGTGTATTGTATTGTCTGGTCGTCGACCGACCTGTGGATCTGCGGCAGCCTCTCCTACATGTGCTTTAACCACCTTATACCAGGTGAGCAGCTTCCTACTTAAAAAGTGCTAACTTACTATCGGATAAGACCCTATTGCGCTTTGTGTCTCCTTTGCTTTATCTATTAGAGGCTTATTATACTGTTTCTACTCTGTGAAAATTGATGCCATTTTAGTGCTGTGTGACAATTATTTTTTGAAATGTGGAGACTCAAAGTTGGGTCTCCATCTGTTGGGTTGCATGTAGTAGAAGGTGTGTCAGAGGCCAATTTTACTGTTTCCACTCTGTGGAAATTTATGCCACTTTAGTGCTGTGTGACAATTATTTTTTGTTTTGTGGAGACTCAAAGTTGGGTCTCCAACTCTTCATCTGGTGGGTTGCCTGTGTAAGTAGGGTTCCCAGACAGGGAGGCCTGCACTTACTTTCAGTCAAATACCTGTGTTGCTATTCTTACATTTTTCTAAAAGTAATAGTCTATGAAACTGATGTTTGTGCCATCTGAGTGTGGCTGGAATAAAAAAAGAAAAAATTGGAGGTGTTGCATGAGGTGTGAGGTCTCCAGCCAAGAAGGCTTACACAGCTCCCTTAATCACCAGGTCCTCATTGAAATTTCAATTCCAAGCTGTAAATGCTGGGCCAGACCCTGATACCTCATGCATGGCCCACGGCTGACTGCTGCTGTGCCATTATATCAGGTTCTACTGTGGGTCAATTGATCAGTCAACTACCTGTGTTACTATTATTACATTTTTCTATCAATAGTACTCTATGAAACTGATGTTTGTGCCATCTGAGTGTTCCTGGAATAATAATAATAATAATAAAAAAAATTGGAAGTGTTGCATGAGGTGTGAGGTCTCCCAGCTAGGGTTGAGCATTCCGATACTGCAAATATCGGGTATCGGCCGATATTGGCTGTATCGGAATTCCGATTCCGAGTTCCGATATTTTCGTCATATCGGATACCGGAATCGGAATGTCACTGTCAGTGTCCGTCTGTCGGGTCTGTCAGGAGTCAGCGGCACTTACCCGGCAGAAGATCTCCGGCGGTCACGTCCTGGACTGCTTGATGGCCGCCATCCTCTTCTCCCTGGCGGTCACATGCAGTTTCTCGCGATAACTGCAGTGACTGCCGGGTAACCGCGGCCGTAAAGCAGTCCGATGACGTCACCGCCGGGAAAGCAGGTAATCAGCTGTGCTGCGCCGGGATGTCAAGCTCTGCCTGGCATTCCGATGTAGCAGAGCTGGATCGTCGTGGGACTGTCGTTACTATGGACTGCGTCGGACAGGTGGTATACTGTTGGTTTGTTTTTTTTCTTTTTTTACAGGAGATCGATGGCGTCGCAGGAATGAGTGTATAATAAAATTAATGAAAACTGTGTTGTCTCTTTTATTCATTAAAATACTTTTTTCTGGCTGTCTTTTTTTTAAACATTTAAAAACTTTGGGATTAATAATGGATCGGTGTCTTATTGACGCCTCTCCATTATTAACCGGGCTTATTGTCACCGTGCAATCAACGGTGACATTAACCCCTTATTACCCCACTTGCCACCGCTACAGGGCAAGTGGGAAGAGCCGGGTAAAGTGCCACAATTGGCACATCTTTTGATGCGCCAAATGTGGGGCTGCTGCAGCCTGGTATTATCAGGCTGTTGAGGGCCAAAATCCATGGGCCTTGACAGTCTTTTAATACCAGGCCGCAGCAGTCTGCATTTTACTTGGCTGGTTAACAAAAATAGGGGGACCCCTACGCCGTTTTTTTTTCGAGGGGATCCCCTATTTTTGTTAACCAGCCAAGCTAAGCAGACTGCTGTGGCCTGGTATTATCAGGCTGGCAAGGTCCATGGATATTGGATCCTTACCAGCCTGAAAAACCAGGCCTCAGCAGTCTGCTTCATCTGGCTGGTTAACAAAAATAGGGGGGACCCCACGCCAATTTTTTTCGAGGGGATCCCCTATTTTTGTTAACCAGCCAAGATATGCAGACTGCTGTGGCCTGGTATTATCAGGCTGGCAAGGTCCATGGATCTTGGCTCCTTAACAGCCTGAAAAACCAGGCCTCAGCAGTCTGCTTCATCTGGCTGGTTAACAAAATAGGGGGGACCCCACGCCAATTTTTTTCGACAGGATCCCCTATTTTTGTTAACCAGCAAAGATAAGCAGACTGCTGTGGCCTGGTATTATCAGGCTGGCAAGCAGGGTCGGACTGAGCCACCGGGACACACGGAGAAACCTCCGTTGGGCCCCAGCTCCTGCGTGGTGGGCCCTGATTTGAAAGGATAGGTCGCGGGGCAGAGGGGGCGGTCGCCCCGGGCCCCGCGCTCTGAGGGGCCCACCCGGAGCTACGCTACAGTAACTGTATCGGCGTGCACAGCACGCCGATACAGTTACATTCTGCGGCAGAGCAGGGAGAATCGCTCTCCCTGCTCTGCCGCCCGGAAGCTATGGGGCCTGAACAGGCGGTGGGGGGGCCCGGTGCCAGCAGTGGGCCCCCCAACCGTCATCGGAGGGTCAGCTGTATCGGCATGGGTACGGTTGGGGTGAGGATATGGGTGTGATTAGCTGTGAAATGGGTGTGGTCGGGGCGTGGCTTAAAATTTGCAGCGGCGCTCTATGCGCGCCGCAGCCTTTAACCCTCTTTCCTGTCTTCAAAATTTGGGAGGTATGCTGTATGACCTCCCTACAACTTCTGGGCATGCTCCTGATGAGCGCGACGGATGGTCTCCTGAGGGATCTCCTCCCACACCTGGACTAAAGCATCCACCAACTCCTGGACAGTCTGTGGTGCAACGTGGCATGGCCTAAAATTTGCTGCAGCAGGCACAGCGTGCCACAGCCTTTGTCCCTCTTTCCCTTCTTCAAAGGTTGGGAAGTATGATGGTGGGCCCCAAGAATAATTTTTCTCTGGTGGGCCCAAGGTACTCCAGTCCGACGCTGCTGGCAAGGTCCATGGATATTGGCTCCTTAACAGCCTTAAATACCATGCCTCAGCAGCAGGGGCGTACATAGAAATCATGGGACCCCATAGCAAAAGTCTGAATGGGCCCCCCCCCAAAAAAAACAAACCCAGAGCCATTGTAAATGTAAAGTGCCAGCACAGTGAGGGGACACATTAAACAAAAAAATGTATTATGTCCCCATAGATTGTGCCCCCATAGTTGCTCCATAGATCATGCCCCCATAGATTGTGCCCCCATAGATGCTCCATAGTATAGGCCCTTATGCTGCCGCAGCTGCTGCAACCAAAAAAAAAAGACATACTCAGCTCTCGTCGCTGGGGGCCAGGTGCCCGTGTCCTGAGCAGGGGGTGACACCAGGTGCCGATGTCACCGCTCGCTCAGGGCCCCGGCACCTGAGATATTTACCTGTCCTCTCTCCACTGCTGAGCGCCGCTGTCTTCGGGGTCCTCCAGCAGTGAATGATCAGGCAGAGGGCGCGGCGCGCACTAACGACGTCATCGCGCCCTCTGACCTGAACATTGCAGCAAGAGGACGCGAGCAACGGTGGAACGGGACAGGTAAATATCCCTTATACTCACCCTTCCACCGGCGCGGTCTCTGCAGCCCTTGCTCTTCTCCTGCGGTCTCCGCCGCCAGTGTTCAGCGGTCACGCAGGACCGCTCATTACAGTCATGAATATGTGCATATTCATGACTGTAATGAGCGGTACCACCTGACCGCTGAACACAGGCGTCGGAGACCGTGGGAGAAGAGCAGGGGCTGCAGAGACCGCACCAGGAGGGGTGAGTATATAGAAGAGCTGCGCTCCCCCTCCCCCGCCGACCCCCTGGTTGTACTGTGTCAGCACAGCTACCCGACCGTCGCGGGCCCCCTCACCTGTCCGGGCCCATAGCAGCTGTATGGTCTGCTTAATTCACGGTACGCCACTGCTCAGCAGTCTGCTTCATCAGGCTGGTTAACAAAAATATGGGGGACCCCACGCCATTTTTTTTTCGAAGGGAACCCCTATTTTTGTTAATCAGTTCCCTCTGACGTCACTGATTGTGTCCCTGGCTGACCTGAAGTGAAAGTGGAAAGCAATCAATTAAGCTTTCCACTTCCTCTCCTGTCAGCCAGGAGAGGAGCTCATTCATTTGGGGGTTTACTGTAAGGCTGCAGCATTAGCTGCGGTCCCTGCAGTAAACATTAACCCTTTCTGAAGGATTACACCGTGGGACCTGACTGTGCATGGGATAGGTAAGAATAATTTTGCTTTTTTATTTTATTTTTATTACAGGAAATGGTTTTTGCAGTAAAATAAAAGATGGTCAAAAACATGTGTCTTTATTTCAGTGTGTGTGTTTTATTTTTATTTCATGCAATAGGATTAATAATTGATAGTTGTCTAATTGACAGCTCTCAATTATTAACCTGGCTTAAGGTCACCTTTTAATAGCAAGGTGGCTTTAACCCCATATTAACCCATTCGCCACCGCTACAGGGCAATGGGAATAGATGGGCAAAGTGCCAGAAAGGGCGAATCTAATTATAGATTTGTCTTTTCTGGGGTGTCTGGGGGCAGATGTTAGTAGCCAGGGGGGGGCCAAAAATAATGGTCCCTTTCTGGGCTATTATTATCTGCCCCCACTCGCTGGCTTTGTCTGTCTAGTTGCGAAAATAGGGCGGGAGCCCACGCATTTTTTTTCAACAATTTTACACCTCATATATATATACATGTCATTGAATTTGTGACACATATATATATATATATTTATAGTTCATACACTTCTACATAGTATAATAGCCGCTAATTCAATTGCCGGCTTTTGTGAAAATGCAGAACCCGACATGAAATGACACTTGGTTTACATAGAGTTAACCATGTCATTTCAAGTTGTTTGATCTATTGTTTTCACTAACAATTACATCAGTCTATGTGTGCAAAATTTCACACCTGTAGGGGTTAATTAAAGGTGTAAATTCGTAGCAAAAAAGTCCGGTTTTTTTACAACGAATTTACACCTTTAATTAACCCCTACAGTTGTGAAATTTTGCACACATAGACTGATGTAATTGTTAGTGCAAATCAGATATCAAACTACATGAAAAGACATGGTTAACTCTATGTAAACCAAGTGTCATTTCATGTCGGGTGCTTCTGTCTTTTCACAAAAGCCGGCTTTACCCGGCAATTGAATCGGAGGCTATTTTACTATGTAGAAGTGTATAAACTATAAATATATGTATATATATATGTCACAATGACATGTATATATATATATGTATTCTATGTGTGTTTATTTAGTGTTTACAAGGAAAGAAAGAGGGTTTTTTAGTTACGATATTTCTGTCCCATAGACTTACATTGGATTTCCGGTATCGGTATCGGGTATCGCCAATATTTTTTGGATATCGGCGATACCATTACGATACCGATACTTTTGGATATCGGAAAGTATCGCTCAACACTACTCCCAGCTAAGAAGACTTACACCACTCCCTTAATCACCTGGTCCTCATTGAAACTTCAATTCCAAGCTGTAAATGCTGGGCCTGGCCCTGATACCTCATGCATGGCTCATGTCTGACTGCTGCTGTGCCATTTGCAAATTTCTACTGTGGGTCATTTGATACCACTGTTCATGGTGTCTGCCCCTAATTATAACTATTTGGGAAGCTTTTTATTACCCCTTAAGGTGTTGTCTATGTGGTTGGTTTTGCCTCCCATTGAATCTAATGGGTTTCGGATACGTTCGTCGAACCATTCTGCGAACTGTTCGGCGAACGGTGTTCCGTGAGACCAATCCGAACCGAACTGTACCTTGAAAGGTTCGCTAATCTCTAGTGATGAGTGACAAACAGATACAAAGAAGAACAGTTTAATAAGGTAAAGATATGGACCTATAACACAATTTAGTCCACTAAACAGGGATCCCCAACTCCAGTCCTCAAGGCCCACCAACAGGTCATGTTTTCAGGATTTCCTTTGTATTGCACGGGTGATGCAATTATCACCTGAGCAATACTAAGGAAATCCTGAAAACATGACCTGTTGGTGGGCCTTGAGGACTGGAGTTGGGGAACACTGCACTAAAACATCGGGTGATACCAGGAACACCATGAATCTCTATTCTGGAGCCCTGTATCATGATCCTTCCTAGTTGTAGAGGTTGGCACCCTAAGAATGGACAAGAAATGACACCCCTGCTCAGAGACATCTTTCCCTAAGCTGCCCTACATAACTCTACCACAAAAGCAAGACCTCAGTAAAGATGATCCCTAATAGTGCTCAAAAGTAATTGATCATAATAGGAAAAGAAGGTTAGGTTTGGCTAATAAAAATCAAGATATATACTTGTAAGGTATATTCACAGAAAAATATGACTTATCATTCATCAATTATGCCTCAAAGTGTTTCCCATTCTCTTGGTTCATCAGGGGGCCAAATAATCAGAGAAGGAACCAAAGCATGATAGGTCCAGCATAACGTACCTGATGCTGGTATTATCGAGCTTTAAATACCGATATAGTGTAGGGAAGATAATTAGCTTACACCCACATTTAATAGTGTAGGGCAAAAAGTACATGTCTCCTATGTCCCCAATAATGTAGATGAGCATGTGCCAAAGGGCCTGTGTTAGAGCACTGTGTCTTTTAGGTATCTGCATTCCGGTTTGGATTATAACAGTAACTAAGTCTCTTATTGCGTACAACTATCCATGTTACCATCACCATGCGCTTGTGTTCCATTCTGGAGCACACTATACATCATCTTCATGGTGCGCACGCGTGGTTAAAATGACGTATACACCATGTCATTGCGCATGTGATCACTGTGTAAAACAGTCTGTTTCCACCGTGCCAAAATAGTTGATAACAACTCTAGCTCTAATGTTTCGATTTTCTGGCTCATGTGTCCAGGCTCTTTGGTGAATGTGCATCTATATTATTGGGGACACAGGAGACTTATACATTTCACCCTACATTATCAAATGTGGGCATGAGCTAATTATCTTCCTTACACTATATCAATATTTTAAGCTCACTACTACCTGTATCATGCACATTATGCTAGACCGGTCATCTTTTGCTTCCTTCTCTGCTTTCCGGCCTCCTGAAGAACCTACAGTATGGGGAAACGCGTCGAGGCATAATTGACGAACGATAAGTTATCTATTTTTTTGTGTATCTAACTTATATATTTTGATTTTTATCAGCCAAATCTAAACTGCTTTCCCTATTGTGATTTGTTATATTTGACCATTAGTAGGGATAATTTTTACCCGGGTCTTGTGGCAGGATTTTGTAGTGCAACTTAGGGAAAGCTGTAATTGAGTGGGGGCGCCATATCTAATCTATTGTTACGGTGTCAACCTCCGCTCCATAGTGTTCCTGGTATAACTTGTTGTTTAACTGGACTAATATGAGTTATAGGTCCATATCTTTATCTTATGTACTGTAGGTTTTCTTTTCTTGTATATGTTTATCACACATCATTGGTTTTCTGTTGGTGTGGTTGTGGCGCCCCTGAGGGTTCAATCACCACAGAGGTGTTGCATCTCACCCAGAGGTGTGACACCTGACTCTCAGGTAAGGAGGAAGCATCCCTAGGACTCCACACCTCATCCAACACACACCATGCCAGCTGAGCATACGGACTGACCCTTAGGGAGGATGGTATGACTCAGCCTGGTTAGCAAAGGGTGTAGACATGGGTGGGTGGAGTTAGCTGCAGCACTTAGGCTGCGTGGTAGATTAGAAAGCAGCCAGTCTTGGGCTGGGTCTCCGTCTGAGTACACCTCAGGGAGAATCTGCTGAAGTGAGCGAAAGGGTCCGAACAGGCACGGAGGTTGGTTTATCCATCCGTGGCCCCATCCTGAAGAAGGAAGGACCAAGGCCATCAGGGAGCGGCCCCTAGGCTAGTGGGAAAGCTTCACGCCCTGCTAGTAAGCCGACGGCAGTGATCACTTTATGGGTCATTGCCACTGCCACCAGCATCTCTTCAGAAAGGCGGCACAACGGGGTCAAGTACGCACAGACATAGGATTGATCTGTTGACTGAAAGGGCTCACAGCTTCTGGAACTGAGAGTTTTCCTGGTGAGGTGCTAGGAAGTAAGGAGAAAGAGCACAGAGAGTAAAGGCCAGAAAGGAACATACTGAGAGGGAGTCTTGGGAAGTGCGACCAATCTACCTGAGGGCTGCTGGACCACTCACCCGGAGGACACAGTGCCAAGCGGGCATCTGTCTTTTGGCCAAAGACTGTGAGTAAAAACCCTGAACTGCACTTGGACTGTCTCCTAGAATTATTCCAGCGTCGCACATTCCCCTCTGCTACATCCACAAGCACCATCCCTTCACTACTACATCTACCTGCCCTGGAAGGACACAGCCTCACCTGTAGGAGGCTTACCAACTAGCTGCACAACACCATCCCTTCCAGAGGACCTGCACAGCAGCGCTGGTCACCCTGACCAGACACTACAGGTGGCGTCATGAATAATTATACGAACACTAATCCCTGTAAATATCCCCTTTTTGGTGAGCGCCCAGGGCCACGGACCGAGTCGTGGCCACCGTGACATCCCCCACAGAAGTCGACGGGCTCGGTGCCGAGTACCCCACGGCCCTGGTGGGTGGCTCATGGTTTTTATCGGATACCTAATAAAATGATATGTTTTAAAGGAATTTATGTTTTCACTATTTGGATGATCATTTTGTGGATATCATTTACAGAAGTCTGTATATATTCACAAAATAAACACATTTAGTATGTTTTACTAATGGATTAGAAAATGAGAAAGTTGTCCAGCTACCGCCAAAATCAAAAACTATATATATTTATAAATATTAATATATTAAAAACATAATTTATTGAGCTGCCCTAAAAACAGAAAAATGACATATCACTAGATCTACACGTTTCGACCTTTTCCACTCTCTTAATCAAAGTGGCCACGTGGTAGCTGGACAACCTTTTTCTTTTCTCATCCACATGTACCTGACATCGGAGCCAGGATCTCTCCATGCATCGCACCCATTGTGAATAATTGAACTTACTGGTGAGCTGATGTGAAACACTTTTTTTCCTCTTACTCTCGTATGTCTTATTACTGTGTAATCTAGAATGACAACCTGAAAAGGCTATCAGTATATGACAAGGTCCCAGGTCACATTATTGTCAATGTCATCATGATGGTCTTAGCCCAATTGGTTATGTTGAGGTTAATATTGAATGTGGAATTCTAGAAGTCAAATTCTAATAAACGCTGCCATCCTGGGGTTGATTTTGTGGTTTTATCAGTATAATTCAGTTTTGGCAGGGGTTAAATAAATAAGTTGCTATCTGCAGCATCATTACTACTACTACATTACTATGACATGAGGATAAAACTTGATACTTGTGACATTAATGAGGCCTTTTTCTCAATATAACACATCACATAACTAATAGTAGTAGCCAGACAATGCTGACTGCCTCTCACATGAATGCAACAGGCTGTTCTCTGCTGACTTTCTTAAAATATCTGTCTCCTGACTTACAGTATGTCACACTGGCCACAAAGTCTGGGTCAGCACGCTGCCAGCTGTCAACATGGCAAACATTTTATAAACTGTGCTATTCCATCTCGGGATTAGATGATTCACACATCAGTATCACAGTACAGTAAAACCCTTTTGCTAATAGTGTTAGTTCCTGCATAGTAAATTTCTTACAGAGATTATAGATATCAGGGTTTCCAGCAATCATAATATCCCATTACTAAAATTACTTATATTAACAATATGTTGTAAAGCCTCAAAGCATCACAATACACTTTACAGTCACGTTCAACATTATTGGCATCACTAAATATTTAGTGATTACACCATATGTAATAATTCCTGAAATAAACCTAGCCAAAGTTATCGCAGGTTTAGCTCGTCCTATTCCCATACTACCTTCTCATCTCACCTTCTTTTTGTTGTGAAAAAGTAGAAAAGATCCAGAGTCTCAATCATCCATAAAATAGAAAACTTTTTCGAAATATTTTAAGATCCATAAGTAATAAAAATCGCAGCCATGTACATACAGTTAGATCTATGCCCATTGACCTCAGCCAGTGAGGGACATTGAAGCCCTCAACTCTGGATCACCTGATGAACCCTTATACGTTAAAGGGGGGAAGCGCGTCGGAAACAAGAGGGACCTACTGATGGCTCATAGGTACCATGTTTTTTGTGGGATCATTGGATATGGCAATTTTTTGCTAGGACACCTGTCATTATACCCATATTATTATCTATTGTAGTTTGACTATTTGATGTCCAGAACATTCAGTAATGCACATTTTAGTTTCAATCTGTGGGAAGAGGGGTCTATCTCTCAGATATGGGGATACAATTTTGTTCCATGCATCTGTCAGTTGGTACTATTTGATTAAAACTTACATCTTTTGAGATATTTTTCCCGAAATAGGCACACAAAAGAAGACACGAACCAATGCCTTGATATTCGTACTACTATACACCTCGCTCTACCCTTACAGGGGTTGTATAGCATCATAGTATTTTTTAGGACTTCGAGATATTTAGGACTATAGTCTTTGACTAACTTCCCCATGAGACTATTCTGTCTCCCCATTAGGGGTATTTTGATGTTTTTTTCTATGTTTAGTATGTTAAGGTTGGATTAGAGCCTTCAGGTCTACCGACGTTGAGCGGGGACGCCATCATGTCAACTACTAGGTTGCCAGTCTCCGCTGATAGGTAGGCTGACTCTCAGGGCATTCTAGAGAGACACTAATTTATATCTCCACATTGGGACACTGTATTAAGAATGTTTACATATTCCTGTTTTCCCTGATGGCCCATATCTGTCTTGAGCACTATTTTTAAGTATAAATTGTAATTTTTCATTTTTATTATATCATTAACCCCTTTCTGACATCCGACGTACTATCCCGTCCAGGTGACCCGGGCCCGTATGACAGTGGATGAGATAGTACATCTAATGTGATCAGCTACGCTCATGGGGGGAGGCGCGGCTGATCGCGGCCAGGTGTCAGCTGATTATCACAGCTGACACCCGGCACTATGTGCCAGGAACGGTCACGGACCTCACCCGACACTTTAACCACCGGCACACTGCAATCAAACATGATCGCAGTGTTCCGGCGGCATAGAGAAGCATCGCGCAGGGAAGGGGCTCCCTGTGTGCTTCCCCGACACCCTCAGAACAACGCAATGTGATCTCGCTGTTCCGAGGGCCTCCTCTCTGCAGGCCGCCGAATCCAAGATGGCCACCGAGTCCTTCCGGGTCCTGCAGGGAGGTGGCTTGTCAGTGCCTGCTGAGAGCAGGCACCGGCAAACCTCCTGCACTGACAGCCTGTGAGATCACTAATCTGACAGAGCGCTCTGCAAACTGTCAGATCAGCGATCTGACACTATATAGTGATGTCCCACCCTGGAACAAAGTAAAAAAAGAAAAAATAAACATGTGTAAAAATAATTTTAAAAAAATCCTAAATAAAGAAAAAAAAATATTCCCCAATAAATTCATTTCTTTATGGTAAATCAAAACAAAACTATACAATAAAAGTACACATATTTAGTATTGCCGCGTCCATAATGACCCGCCCTATAAAACTGTCCCACTAGTTAACCCCTTTAGTGAACCCCTTAAAGAAAAAAAAAGGCAAAAGAACAATGCTTTATCATCATACTGCCGAATAAAAAGTGGAATATACGCGATCAAAAAGATGGATATAAATAAACATGGTACCGCTGAAAACGTCATCTTGTCCCACAAGAAACGAACCACCATACAGCTTCATCAGCGAAAAAATATAAAAGTTATAGCTCGCAGAATAAAGCGATGCAAAAATAATTATTTTTTATATAAAATTGTTTTTATTGTATAAAAGCGCCAAAACATAAAAAAAATACAAATGAGGTATCGCTGTAATCGTTCTGACCCGAAGAATAAAACTACTTTATCAATTTTACCACATGCGGAATGGTATAAAGGCCTCCCCCAAAATAAATTAATGAATTGCTGGTTTTTGTTCATTCTGCCTCCCAAAAATCGTAATAAAAAGAGATCAAAAAAATGTCATGTGCCCAAAAATGATACCAATAAAAATGTCAACTGATCCCGCAAAAAATAAGACCTCACATGATTCTGTGGGCCAAAATATGGAGCCCATTTGATAGAGGGCATTTAAAAGGAGTAGGATCCCCCGCTTAAGACACGCCCCTTTGAAGAAGGAACGCCGAAATGCGCTTCGGGGTAGGACGTGGCAGGTCTTTGCCACAATACACAGGTAAGCGGTGGCAAGTGGGGTAATATTTGTGGGGTTGATGTCACCTTTCTATCGTCTGATGACAACAAGCCCACAGCTTAGCAATGGAGAAGCGTCTATAAGACACCAATCTATTACTAATCCTATAGTTGTATTGTAAACACACAACTAGAATAAAGTCCTTTAATTGAAAACATGACATAGACTGCTTTAATATTCTCAATTGAAGCATACTTACATCCTCGCCTATTCCACTGAAGCCCTCGATCTCCTATAATAAAAGTAAAATAAAAAAGCAACAATATACCATACCTGTCCGTCGTTCTGTCCCACGCCGTAATCCATGTCTGGGGGATAATTAGTTTTCAAGCTGGATGGTGCCAAGACGTGACCATCCATGCTGAGAACCACTGGTAAATGAGCTGCTGAGTCTCCCAATTGATGGTAGGATTGTACAGGTCCTTCTCAAAAAATTAGCATATAGTGCTAAATTTCATTATTTTTCCATAATGTAATGATTACAATTAAACTTTCATATATTTTAGATTCATTACACACCAAGTTGCAATTTGTTACCATCTTTTCAGTTAGCCATTAAAAGGTATCAACCACTGAGGACTCTCAAGTCTAAATATTTTTCTATCTACTGGCTAACACGGTACGAAGATACACATCTTTCCTATTACACACCAACTGAAATTTGTCAGGTCTTTTATTGTTTTAATACTGATGATTTTGGCATACAACTCCTGATAACCCAAAAAACCTGTCTCAAAAAATTAGCATATCAAGAAAAGGTTCTCTAAACGACCTATTACCCTAATCTTCTGAATCAACTAATTAACTCTAAACACATGCAAAAGATTCCTGAGGCTTTTAAAAACTCCCTGCCTGGTTCATTACTCAAAACCCCCATCATGGGTAAGACTAGCGACCTGACTATGTCAAGAAGGCCATCATTGACACCAGGGCCGGCTCCAGGTTTTTATGGGCCCCCGGGCGAAAGAGCCTCAGTGGGCCCCTTTAACACAGACCACGATTCATGATGCACAGATACGGCAGAGAAATATGGGTATAGTACAATGCCAAATACTTCACTTCTTCCATTACATGAGTGATATCTATTGTAAATTGTACAATAGCTCAAAAACCGCCAAATCCTCACAGCGCACAGTACAGACTGGACAGTACAGTCCTCCATACAATATTATGGGCACCACAGTCTCCCCCTCATCACCCATATAATACCCCATGCAGGATGTCACCCCCCATATAATGCTCCATACAGAATACTGGATCCAAAATAATGCTCCATACAGAATACTGGACCCAATATAATGCTCCATACAGGATACTGGTCCCCATATAATGCTCCATACAGGATACTGGTCCCCATATAATGCTCCATACAAAATATGGAGCTCTCCTCTGCGCTGTACTGCGTTCTGCACTGTTACGGCTCAGGAAAGGGCGCTGTGGAAAGACTCCCCATTATCATCATGATTTCCTCCCCATCATCATCATTGCCTCCTTATCATCATCATTGCCTCCCCATTATCATCAATGCCTGCCCATTATCATCATCTCCTCCCCATCATAATCAATGCCTGCCCATCATCATCATCTCCTCCCCATCATCAATGCCTGTCCATTATCATCATGGCCTCCCCATCATCATCATCTCCTCCCCATCATCAATGCCTGCCCATTATCATCATGTCCTCCCATCATCATCATGGCCTCCCCATTATCATCAATGCCTGCCCATCATCATCATAGCCTCCCCATCATAATTATCGCCTCCCCATCATCATCAATGCCTCCCCATTATCATCAATGCCTGCCCATCATCATCATCTCCTCCCCATCATCATCAATGCCTCCCCATCATCTTCATCTCCTCCCCATCATCAATGCCTGCCCATTATCATCAATGCCTGCCCATCATCATCATAGCCTCCCCATCATAATTATCACCTCCCATCATCATCAATGCCTCCCCATTATCATCAATGCCTGCCCATCATCATCTTCTCCCCATCATCAATGCCTGCCCATTATCATCATCTTCTCCCCATCATCAATGCCTGCCCATTATCAGCAATGCCTCCCCATTATCAGCAATGCCTGCCCATCATCACACACAGACAGCACAAGCACTCTCTCACATACACTATACACAACACACACACACAGCACCGCACTACATACACACAGACACACACAGAGACACAGAGACACGTCTTACCTGTCTGACGTCCGCGCGCTCTCTGCCACAGCTGGCCGCTGAATGATGACGTCATTCAGCGGCGCTGCTGTGAGAGGAAGCGCCGGCGCCCCCTGGAGCCCGGAGCTGCGGCAGCGGAGGCACGGGAGAGGTAAGTATTGTGCCAGCTGCTGCCGGGGCCCTGAGCAAGCGGGGGGGGCCCAGTGGCGGCGCTGACACCGCTCTCCTCCGCTAACGGGCGCGGGGGTGCCAGATGGCGAGTGGGCCCCCCGCCTGCTCAGGGCCCCGGCACTTGCCCGGGTGTGCCGGGTGCTGACGCCGGCCCTGATTGACACCCTCAAGCAAGAGGGTAAGACCCAGAAAGAAATTTCTCAACAAATAGGCTGTTCCCAGAGTGCTGTATCAAGGCACCTCAATGGGAAGTCTGTTGGAAGGAAACAATGTGGCAGAAAACGCTGTACAACGAGAAGAGGTGACCGGACCCTGAGGAAGATTGTGGAGAAGGACCGATTCCAGACCTTGGGGGACCTGAGGAAGCAGTGGACTGAGTCTGGTGTAGAAACATCCAGAGCCACCGTGCACAGGCGTGTGCAGGAAATGGGCTACAGGTGCCGCATTCCCCAGGTAAAGCCACTTTTGAACCATAAACAGCGGCAGAAGCGCCTGACCTGGGCTACAGAGAAGCAGCACTGGACTGTTGCTAAGTGGTCCCAAGTACTTTTTTCTGATGAAAGCAAATTTTGCATGTCATTCGGAAATCAAGGTGCCAGAGTCTGGAGGAAGACTGGGGAGAAGGAAATGCCAAATGCCTGAAGTCCAGTGTCAAGTACCCACAGTCAGTGATGGTGTGGGGTGCCATGTCAGCTGCTGGTGTTGGTCCACTGTGTTTCATCAAGGGCAGGGTCAATGCAGCTAGCTATCAGGAGATTTTGGAGCACTTCATGCTTCCATCGGCTGAAATGCTTTATGGAGATGAAGATTTCATTTTTCAGCACGACCTGGCACCTGCTCACAGTGCCAAAACCACTGGTAAATGGTTTACTGACCATGGTATTACTGTGCTCAATTGGCCTGCCAACTCTCCTGACCTGAACCCCATAGAGAATCTGTGGGATATTGTGAAGAGAAAGTTGAGAGACACAAGACCCAACACTCTGGATGAGCTTAAGGCCGCTATTGAAGCATCCTGGGCCTCCATAACACCTCAGCAGTGTCACAGGCTGATTGCCTCCATGCCACGCCGCATTGAAGCAGTCATTTCTGCAAAAGGATTCCCGACCAAGTATTGAGTGCATAACTGAACTTTATTATTTGATGGTTTTTTTTGTTTGTTTTTAAAAAACACTTTTATTTTATTGGACGGTTGAAATATGTTAATTTTTTGAGACAGGTTTTTTGGGTTATCAGGAGTTGTATGCCAAAATCATCAGTATTAAAACAATAAAAGACCTGACAAATTTCAGTTGGTGTGTAATGATTCTAAAATATATGAAAGTTTAATTGTAATCATTACATTATGGAAAATAATGAAATTTAGCACTATATGCTAATTTTTTGAGAAGGACCTGTATGTCAGAAACCAGGGCGTACCCAACACAACTTTAACTGACAAGGAAGGAAGAACCATGAATGAAAATGATTCTGTGTGTAACACACCCAGTCTCTCAAGCACACATTCTCAAACTTAGAAGTAAAATGATTTTGGGTAAGGAGAGAATTATCAATTGCAGCTAGCGAAAATCACTGTCAGTGAGTTTGAAGGTGAAACCTCAGATAAAAAATGCAGCAGTAACTATAACTCCAGATTTGGTAACCAAAACATTTGCATAAAACAACCAGTTCTCCTTAGCTTTAAGTAATTGATTATTTTATCTGGCACACTAAATCATTACATGATCTGTTCGACCGCAGTATAGACATAAACAAGCAGGTGTTTCAAGTTAATTCCTTCCTTGGACTCTCTGCAGGTCCCAATTGGCATTGGTTATTCTGCCTCAATAGTATGAGAGGAAAAAGTCACTAAAATACCCTTGATGTTTTCTTATCCCTAAGACATCTGTCCAAACGCACTGCCAGTGACATGGTCTCATCCAGGGACAACCAAGAGGGACTATAAACAATCTTTTCCGAATATGGCTAAAAAGACCCTGGAAATATTGACTACGGAGCGCTGGGTCATTACAGGAGGTTTCCACTGCCCAGCATTTCAACTGAGAGCAGTAGCCCTTCACACTACAATCTTCCTGAACCAGCCTGTGGATCATTGATTCAGCAAAAGCAACTTTATCTGAGTCATCATAAATGAACCCCAGAGCAGAAAAATAAGGGTCAACTGAGGAATGCACTGGAGAATCATCAGGCATAGAAAATGGCGATGCCTGACGATCTCCACGGAGCAATGACAGAAAAATGCCCACATATTGACTCTCTCCTCTGGATGAGACAAGTGAAGGTGAAAAAATAACTTATATAAAGAAACAAAAGTGAAAAACTTAATTTAGTCCTCGTCAAAACAATCCGGAAAATTTACATTAGGCTCAGAAGGTGGTTTTAGATTTAGTAGAAACTTCATAGCGATGGTTAACACATGCCGTTGTTGCTGCTTGGCATCTGCCACATCAGATGACAAGGACTGCAATTCCGCAGTCAAGGTGTCCACAGCATCCATGATGGCTTCTCAGCACGCAACAAATGGAGTGGGCTGATGATAATGTTGTGCTAGCATAGCTACTCACTAGGGATAATAGGTAAATATAAATACTGCAACTGATCGACCCAGTCCTGTACGGACTAAAGGTCCTGTCCATGCAGTACCTAATAGTTCCTGCATGAAAAGAGATGGCCCTAATCACAGATTAGAAGATGGCAACTCGGACCTATGCTGCCTAAAAGGCTGTCAAGCACATTATGTTGTTACTAAAGAACTAGAGGACAGAGCAGAATGTGAATTAACTACAAAAGGGGAAGTGTGCTGAAAAAGGAAAGATCCCAGAGTGAGTAAAATAGAGCACAAGAAAAGCATAAAGTACATGATATTAGATAATACAAAGCAACAGAAGCTAGGTGCACAGTAAAAAGCAAAAAAGCAATAACAGCATAGGGATAAACCCTAGCTGGAAATACCCTGACTGGCTTTAAACTACAGCAGAATGGCTGAACATCCAAATGAGAATATCACCAGCAAGAAATGACAAAATATAAAGCTGCACCCGAAAAGTAATAGGGCAGACAAATGAAAACACTTTTGTTATGCTAAATAGACTTCAGTCAGAATAGCAGAACCTAAATACACAGAAAAAGGTGTTTCTGCTGTGGCTCAGTGGACAGAGAAGCCGATCACAAAACACAGGCTAAAGGGTTTGAACCCAGGACCATGAGACAGACACTCTTCTGGTTTGTCTTGTGGACATTATTATTCTAGTGTGTAGCGTTAGAACTATTTTATATCTGACTTTGATGAGTGGGGATTGTTCCTAGCTTCTGTATTCTTCCATGTGACTTAGAAAAATTGTGCAAAAAGTATTTATAGACACTGTTATTTACTCTCTGTGCTTGAAAATGGTTTAACCCCTTAGTGACAGAGCCAATTTGCAGCTTCGTGACCGGGCCAATTTTTACAATTCTGACCACTGTCACTTTATGAGGTTATAACTCTGGAATGCTTTAACGAATCCAGCTGATTCTGAGATTGTTTTTTCGTGACATACTGTACTTGATGTTAGTGGTAAAAAAAAAATTATATGACTTGCTTTTATTTATGAAAAAATGGAAATATGGCGAAAATTTTGAAAATTTAGCAATTTTCAAAATTTAAATTTTTATGCCCTTAAATCAGAGAGATATGTCACACAAATTTCTTAATAAATAACATTTCCCACATGTCTACTTTACATCAGCACAATTTTGGGAACAAAATTTTTTTTTTTATGAAGTTATAAGGGTTAAAAATTGACCAGTGATTTCTCATTTTTACAACACCATTTTTTTTAGGGACCACATCACATTTGAAGTCTATGTTATGTTTCGGTAACTGAGGAGAAATAGCAAAAAATAGCAAAATCGGTAATACACCAGAGAGGCTGGAACCTAATGGATTGCAGTAACCTGAACTAACCACACAACTAGAGGTAGCCGTGGAGCGTTCCTACGGTGATCCTAGACGCCTCGTCACAGCCTGAGAGATAACTACACCTAAAGGCAGAAAGATGAAAGCTATCTGCCCCGAAGCAGATCCCCAAAGAAAATAGGAAGCCCCCAAACATGTAATGGCGGTTAGACAAGAATAAAGCACGGACACAGACAGAAAATAGAATGAGCAAACACTGGGGCCCAATCTGTCTAGACAGAAAAGTACAGGAATGAATTCTGACTGCAATCCAAAACCCTAAAAAATACCAACACTTCTGATTGCCAAAAAACCTGAGATCACACGATCTCATCCACCTAAATCAGATCTCTGGTGTAACAAAACGCTATTCAGCAAATAAAAAGTAACAAAAGAGCAAAGCAAAAGTGCAGACAAAAACGGAGCACAATTGCAGTGCCAGACCCCCAAAAGGGGACAGGCTGCAGTCCTCTGCAAGCAGCAAACCAGCAGAGAAAATCAAACAGAGGAAAAAAAAACAGCAAACACTTATCTGAAGGAGAGCAGGAAACTAGCAGTGCTTCAAGCAAGACCAGAAGGAACAATTGATAACCGGCAAGGCTGCTGGGAACTCAGGGCACTTATATCCTACCATTCAGTGCCAGCTGAAGGCCATTCAGTAATCAGTTCATTACCCTCAACAACCACCGGAGGGAGCCCCAGCTCAGAAGCCGCCTCCAGCATATTCACAACAGGTCTATATGATAGAAAATACCCAAAAGTGACACCATTCTAAAAACTGCACCCCTCAAGGTGCTCAAAACCACATTCAAGAAGTTTATTAACCCTTTACGTGCTTCACAGGAACTGAAGCAATGTGGAAGGAAAAAAATGACATTTAACTTTTTTTGCAAAAACTTTACTTCGGAACCAATTTTTTTTATTTTCACAAGTGTTAAAAGAAAAAATGAACCACAAAATTTGTTGTGCAATTTCTCCTGATTACGCCGATACCCCATATGTGGGGTAAACCACTTTTTGGGCGCACGGCAGAGGTTGCAAGGGAAGGAGCTCCGTTTGACTTTTTCAACGCAGAATTAGCTGGATGCCATGTCGCATTTAGAGAGCCCCCTGATGTGCCTAAACAGTGGAAACCCCCAACAAGTGACCCCATTTTGGAAACTAGACCCCCTTAAGGAACTTATCTAGATGTGTGGTGAGCACTTTGAACCTTCAAGTGCTTCACACAAGTTTATAACTTAGAGCCGTGAAAATAAAAAATCATATTTTTTTCCACAAAAACGATCTTTTCACCCCAATTTTTATTTATTTTTATTTTCCCAAGGGTAACAAGACCCCAAAAGTTTTTGTGCAATTTGTCCTGAGCATGCTGATGCCCCAAAATTTGTTGTGCAATTTCTCCTGATTACACTAATACCCCATATGTGGGGGTAAACCACTGTTTGGGTGCATGGCAGAGCTTGGAAGGGAAGGAGCACCGTTTGACTTTTTCAAAGCAGAATTGGCTGGACGCCATGTCGCGTTTGTAGAGGCCCTGATGTGTCTAAACAGTGGAAACCCCCACAAGTGACCACATTTTGGAAACTAGACACCTAAGGAACTCATTGAGATGTGTGGTGAGCACTTTGAACCCCCAAGTGCTTCACAGAAGATTATAACGCCTGGGCGTGAAAATAAAAAATCATATTTTTTCCACAAACCTGATTATTTAGTCCCCAATTTTTTATTTTCCCAGGGTAACAGGAGAAATTAGACCACAAAAGTTGTTGTCCAATTTGTCCTGAGTACGCTGATACCCCATATGTGGGGGGACCACTGTTTGGGCGCACGGAAGGGCTTGGAAGGGAACAGCTCCGTTTGACTTTTTCAAACCAATATTGGCTAGAATTGAGATTGGACACCATGTCGCGCTTGGTGAGCCCCTGATGCGCCTAAACAGTGGAAACCCCCACAAATGACACCATTTGGAAACTAGACCCCTTAAGGAACCTATCTTGATGTGTGGTGAGCACTTTGAACCCCAAAGTGCTTCATAGAAGCTTATAACATAGAGCGGTGAAAATAAAAAACATTTTATTTCCTCAAAAATGATTATTTAGCCCGCTATTTTTTTATTTTCCCAAGGGTAACAGGAGAAATTGGACCCCAAAAAGTTGTTGTGCAATTTTTCCTGAGTATGCTGATACCCCATATGTGGGGTGGAACCACTGTTTGGGCGCATGGGAGAGCTTGGAAGGGAAGGAGCGCCATTTTGTAATGCAGACTTTGATGGAATGTTCTGCGGGCTTCATGTTGTGTTTGCAGAGCCCTTGGCGTAGAACAGTAGAAACCCCTGCAAGTGACACCATTTTGGATACTAGACCTCCCAAGGAGCTTATCTAGATGTGTGGTGAGCACTTTGAACCCCCAAGTGCTTCACAGAAATTTATAAACGCAGAGCAGTGAAAATAAAAAATCATTTTTTTCCTCAAAAATGATTTTTTTAGATAGCTATTTTTTATTTTCCCAAAGGTAACAGGAGAAATTAGAACCCCAAATTTGGTGTGCAATTTGTCCTGAGTACGCTGATACCCCATATGTTGGGGTAAACCACTGTTTGGGCGCACGGCACGGCAGGGCTCGAAGGGAAGGAGCGCCATTTGACTTTTTGAACGCCAGGTCGTGTTTGGAGACCCCTCTGATGTGCCTAAATAGTTGAAACCCCTCAATTCTAACTCAAATCCTAACCCCAACACACCCCTAACCCTAATCCTAACCCTAATTGTAACCCTAACCCTAATTGTAACCGTAACCCTAATTGTAACCCTAACCCTAATTATAACCTTAACCCTAACCCTAAGGCTACGTTCATATTGCGTTTTACCAGCCCGTTCAACACATAGCGTTGACGGGCTGGTAGCGGTATAACATAACGTGATCACGTTATGCTATACTCGCTAGCGCAGAGGAATCAGCAGATGATTCAGCTTAGCGTTGACGGAGCCCAGATGCTGCAGGCCGTGTCCGAGGCTCCGTCACTGAATGATGGCACGTCGCGAACGCATGCCGCTTTATGGCATGAGTCACGATGCGCCCACAAATGGGGGTGAATGGCAGCGTTAACGGACTGCGTTACACCGCGTTATACCATGGTGTAATACCGTCCGTCTAACGGACTGCCATAACGTAGTATGAGCCCAGCCTAACCCTAACCCTAATGCTAACCCTAACCCTAACCCTAGCCCTAACCCTAACCCTAACGGAAAAATGAAAATAAATACAATTTCTATATTTTATTATATAGTCCCTAACTAAGGGGGTGATAAAGGTGGGGTTTATGTACTGTTTTTTTATGTTGATCACTGTAATAGTTTATCACAGTGATCAAAATATACTTTTAGAGAATTAATTAATTCATTTTTTGAAGATTCGGCGGGTGCACTGCGCATGCGCCCTCCATTTTTTTACAGGAAGAAGAGGCCGGGAGGATCGGAGGACAGGGGGACATGGGGAACACCTACAGGTACAGGGGGGTATCGGGGGACCTGGGGACCCTAATTCTCACCCTTCTGATGTGTGATCACATCAGAGTGGAGAGAAATCTTTTTTTTTTTTGTTGCGGTCGCCGTTATACTAACGGCGATCGCAACACGGGGTCGGTAAATACCGACCCGGATCATATTCTCTGGGGTCTCGGCTACCCCCGGCAGCCGAGACCCGGAGAAAATTGCCCAACCCCCCGCACATCACGGCGGGCGCACTGAGCATGCGCCCGCCATTTTCTCGCCATTAAAGATGGCGGCGCCCACCGGAGGAGGTAGGAGGGCCCTGGGGCCACAAGGGGCGATCGGGGGGGATCGGTGACCCTTTTTCTTTCTCCTCTGATGTCTGATCACATCAGAGGAGAGAGAAATGAAATGGCACATCAGATTTTTTTTTTTTGCGATCGCAGTTATAGGGTTAATAACGGCGATCGCAACATCGGGGTCGGTAAATACCGACCCGATTCATGTTCTCTGGGGTCTCGGCTACCCCCGTTAGCTGAGACCCTGGAGAAAATGCGACTCTGGGGGGCGCTATACACTTTTTCCACAGCGCCGTTAATTAACGGCGCTGTGGTTTAAGTACCCTTAACTACCGCTGTTAAAAGGCGTATCGGTGGTTGTTAAGGGGTTAATAGAGATGCAGAAATGTTGCCTTTAAATGAGCTACACCTTAGGTAATATTATGGAGTACTGATTTTCCACATATCTGATATGGGTGTAGCCATGATTAAGGCCCCTAGAAGAGTTGCAAATGTATAAGTTTCAGCCACAACATAAAAAACACTGCTAGATGAAGGTGAATAACATTTGATTTTCTTGTTACATTGTGACCTGTCATTCAGTGTTAGACAGAAAGTGAACAGTCTGTTTCAATACTGAAATTTGGCATTGTAAAAATTTCCAGTTCATTTATTTCAGTTTAGCTTGTAAATAATAAGCCAAACCTTATTTAATATGAATGAGCACTTCTTTTTCCATTTTCCATTAAATATATCTGATTTAGTGGTAGTCATAAATCAGACACCTTCATTCTTAATTTCAATTGATTATTAAGCTACTGTACAAAAAGCAGCCACAACATGAAAACCACTGACATATGAAGTGAATAACATTGATTATCTTCTTACAATGCAACCTGTCAAGTAGTTGAATATGTTAGGCAGAAAGTGAACAGTTTGTTCTTAAAGTTGATGTGGCGCAGGCAGAAAATCTGGCGAAGTGTAAGTATCAGAGCAACTTTGACAAGGGCCCAATTGTGATGGCTACAAAACTAGGTCAGAACATCTCTAAAAACGCGGGTCTTGTGAATCATTTTGTATTCAGTGGTTATTACCTGCCAAAAGTGGTCCCAGGAAGGATTACTTGTTAACCAGCAGCAAGGTAATGGGTGCCTGAGACTCACTGATCTGCACGGGAAGAATAGTTATCTTTTCTGGTCAAGTCCTACAGAAGAGCTACCATGCAAAAGTACAATATAAAAAAGAAATAGAAATATAGTCCGTAACAAATCACAAAAGTATATTAAATTAAGATCATATCACAAAAGCATATGAGGTATTGAATGGAGTTACCCGACTAGTGTAAATAGATAAATACGGAAATAGGTATACATGGACAGCAAGTCACATATTTCCAGTTCATTTGCTCACACTGAACAGCACATTCTAAAAAGTATAGTCTATAAGATATCACATAGATATTTAAATAATGATCTTATCAAATATTAATGGCAACACAGCAGACAAATATTCACCTAAACCAGACACCAAGGACCCACACCTGATGCACGTATAGCACATTTGCTTCCTCAGGGGGGTAATCTCTATCTGCAGAATGCCCTGTATTTATATCCCACATCATTCAATAATGGTGATACCTGTCTAGTATTCTAATTAAACCAATTCACGGTCAATCACTAGACTAAACCATCCAATCACTGAAACATACACAAGTCCATGACAAGTTGACACCCTGGAACTTCCGGGAATACCATCCACTTTGGAGCGCATAAAGACATGGCGGTCTAACATTGTTAAGTGATGAGGTGGAGGTGCATGTCCCAGCATCTTCACTATTACATGTTGAGACACTATTCCAGAGAAAAGCAGCACAAAAGGAAAACCCGGACTTTACCATTAGTAACCTAAAGCGTACGTTTAGGAATCTTTACCGTAGACGATTAATGGTAAAGATTTTGCCATCTTTGGTAAAGAAGATGAATAATTATTTTCCAAATGGGAAATCATATGCCATACTTGCTCTATGGCCTTTATACAACTCATAATTGCTCATAATAGCAAATAAAAGATCATTTTGGAGACAGAAATAGAGACTACTCTGAATTTACTTATGACAAAATTGTCATCCTCTGAAAGAGACACCTTTAATAATGAGATGGAAGACACATTCAACGCATGGGAAAAACAGATTAAGGACATGAAACAGAAGAAATGTCTTAGGGATTTGCAAGGTCTCGACTTTAACTGCATATACAAATGGAAGGGACCGAAACTGGACACTCAGGACTGTAGTCAATGAATCTCATCACATCTTTTCATGGATATCAAATCCATGACACCTTCTGGACCTATTGAGAGGTATCCAATAAGAAAAGAAAAAAGAAAACAGTGTGCTAGAATTATTCTGCATAAGTCAAAATAAGGACTAACATAAATTAAAGTAAGCAGCAATAAAAATATTACCTTATGCTGCTTTTAATAAAACCTTGGTCTCTAAAATGCTTCACTGTATGAGGTAGATATCTTTGCGGATGAAATTAATCTTTTGTGGATTCACAAATAAAATAGAAAAAAATAGTTGTAATTAATCATGAATCCTGATAGATAATATTCCCCTTATTGATAATAATCCGAATCTACATTTAACCTCACAATATTCTATTTTACCTTGTCTGAATTATACAAGGTCCCGATCTATAAGAAGTGCTTCTGTGCACAAGGTAGATTTCTTCACAAAAAAAGAGAGAAAATCAACACTTTAAATTAGCAAATGGATCACGATCCTGATGTATCAAGTGCTGCAGCGCAAAGGTAGGTACCTTCACAAAGGAGTTCAATCTTCCAGGTTAACAAAAGCAAAATCCCAGTTTATGTATTGGTTCGATGCATAAATGTTGCCAAAAGAGGTTAGTATTCTTGTTTGATCAATATAACGACAGTGATTTACCTGGTATTTTCCAGTGATAAGAAGCGCCGTCCCGGCCAGTGACAGGCGCTGAATTTCCAGCGTCCAGCGGCACTCCTGTAAGTGTGTGCAGAAGCTAACAGGGCCTGAAGGACCTGTATGACGTCTTCAGTCACGTGACACTTAGCAGTCATGTGGTATGTGCTCGTAGCTACAGCAAACAACTAGGACCATTTCCTGCGGGTTTTGCAAAAAAAATGACGTTTTCCTTCCTCAGGGATGGTCCTTGTTTCGTTGTTAGGCTTTTTATAATGGAGTGTCAATCAAAAGCAAATAGTTCAATTTCATTATGTCCCCTCGGCTTTATAGTGTCTAATTCAAATATCCAGCGGCTTTCTGCTTTTGACATTTTCTTAATAAAGTTCACTTTGCGCCAGTTTTTTGTGTATTCTATTTATTTTTTGGTCTGTTTGGTTTGGTTTACTGTGCAGCAGTAAACAGGTGGTATATAAGCGCCACTATATTTATCTCTTTTTGTCAAACTAGATGACGATGCCTTTAAAAGAATACCACCTACAATCATAAATGACAACTGTACTGGGGAATGAAAATTAGCTATCAAACAACTTAGCTAGATGAGCAACAATGTCATTAAACCCTCAGACAAGGGTGACCACAAAGTAATCTGTCAATTTATGAAAAAGAAGCCCTAAGACATCTCCGGGATCTAACATTTACGAAAAAGAAGCCCTTAGACATCTCCGGGATCTAACTGCATATGGGAGACTTACTTTCAGCCATTTGACAACTTATAGGTCTGAAATGAATAATATCTTATCACCAGTGGCTGACAAGGTGATAATTACAAAGAAATTGAATATTTTGAGAATAAGGATCTAACTAAATCCACCTTCTACCTCTTACTAAAAGTCCAAAAAGATTATAGCAATCCCGATCTAGTGTATCAGGTATTCAAAATTTGTGTGAACCTGCTTGCAAATTTATTGACTTAATTTTGAAACTGATTGTTGAGACTTCCATTCTACCTGAAAGATACAGGTAATGTCCTAAGAAAATTTAAGGTCTTCCAACTGTAGGATGATATGTTGTTAGTTATATGTTATTTCAAATCATTGTACTAAGCCATATGATTTCAGGATGATATATGAGCGGTTAATACTTTGCTAAACATGTCCAATTTGAACATGGAACTACAAGCTTTCACTCTTGAGTTGCTTGAATTTATCTTAACCCATAATTTTTTTACCTTCAAGGGTGTTCTCTACCTACAGCTACAGGGCACTGTGATGGGGGCAGCATGCGTGTCCTCATATGCAAATTTGTTCTGGGGGCTGTGGGAGAGAATCATAATTTTGACTAATCCCTTCCCGCTGATTGAAAGGGTACATTTATGAAGCAGGTACATTCATAGAATCATAGAATGTTAGAGTTGGAAGGGATCGCCAGGATCATCGTGTCCAACCCCCTGCCTAATGCAGTGCAGGATTCAATAAGCCATCTTAGACAGTTTGCCATCAAGCCTGTTTGAAAACTTTCATTGAAGAAGAACTCACCACCTCTCGTGGCAGCCTGTCCCACTCATTGATCACCATCACTGTTAAAAAAAAAATTCCAATATCTAATCTGTATCGTCTTCCTTTCAGTTTCATTCGATTGCTTCTCGTGTTTCCATGTGCAAATGAGAAAAAGGATGATCCCTTTACACTATGACACCCCTTCAGATATTTGTAGACAGCTATTGAGTCTCCTCTTAGCCTTCTTTTTTGCAAGCTAAACACTCCCAGATCCTTTAACCGTTCCTCGTAGGACATACATTGCAGTCCGCTCACCATTCTAGTAGCTCTTCTCTGAACTTGCTCCAGTTTTTTTATGTCTTTTTTAAAATGTGCCCAGAACTGAACACAGTACTCCAGATGAGAACTGACCAAGGAGAGTAAAGGGGGATAATTACTTCACACGATCTAGACTCTATGCGTCTCTTAATGCATCCTAGAACTGTGTTTGCCTTTGTTGCTGCTGCATCACACTGTTGACTCATATGCAGGCTCTGATCTATTAGTATACCCAAGTCTTTTTCACATGTACTGTTGCTTAGTTCTATTCCTCTCATTCTGTAAATTTAATTTTTGCTTTTCTGGCCCAGATGTAGAATCTTGAATTTCTCCCTGTTAAATACCATTCTATTAGTCGCTGACAATAGTTCAAGCTTATCTAGATCCTTCTGAATCCTTTCTCTGTCTTCTCTGGTATTAGCTATCTCACCTAGCTTTTCATCGTCTGCAAATTTGATTAGTTTACCTTCAGTTCCATTTTCTAAATCATTTATAAAAATGTTGAACAACACTAGGGTCAGGATAGAGCCTTGTGGTACCCCACTTGAAACACTCTTTCATTTGGATGTACAACCATTTATTATCACTGTTTGAGTACGATCACTGAGCCAGTTATGAATCCAACTTACCGTACCCTTGTCAATCCCATGCTTGGTCATTTTTTCAATAAGGATAGTATGAGATACTTTATAAAATGCTTTGCTGAAGTTGAGATATGCTATACCACATTTACATGATCTACACAATCAATGATTACAACCACAGAAGGAAATTAGATTAGTATGGCATAAATTGTTTGCTACAAACCCATGCTGCCTTTGGTTAATTGCTATATTCTTATCCAAGTACTTACATATGTGCTGTTTAATAATTTGTTCAAAGATCTTTCCTGGTATAGAAGTAAGGCTCACTGGCCTGTAATTTCATGACTCCATCTTCTTTCCTTTTTTTGAAGATAGGGACAACATTTGCCCTTCTCCAATCTTCTTGGACTTCTCATGTTCTCCAGGATTTTTCAAAGATTCTGGCTAGTGGTTCTGCAATTTTCTCTGATTACCATTTCAGTACCCTAGTATATCATTCATCTGGACCAGGAGATTTAAATTCATTTAAATTAGCTAAGTGTTCTCTCATCATATCTCTGTTTATATATAGTGTGGATTCTTTAATTCCTTCAATAGCACTATGAAGATCAGTTGATGTAATAATTGCTTGCTTAGAGAACACAGAGGCAAAATAGGAATTTAAAAGATGGGCCTTCTCAGCATCATATTTAACCACTTCACCCTTTTTATCCTGTAAAAATCCCTATAGCATCTTTGACTTTTCTTTTCCTTTTGACATTGTTAGGGTTCGAGTTCCCACTCCTGCACAAGGGGAATCTCAAGCTGTTCCCGCTGCGGTCCCCCATCCGTCTCTGGCCGCAGTGGTTCCTGCTGAGCAGAGACGTCGGTCCCAGCGTCTTGCCCGGCCCAGTACTGTGCAGAGACTTGCTGCTGCAACCAGTGTTGGAGCAGGCAGATTTGGGACTAAGTCCTTTGTTGCTTCATCTGAGCATGCCCAGGGCAAGATCTCCCATTGGAGATCAGGGGTCACATGCTCAGATACAGCTGCCACTCCTATTGGTCCTTCAGGAAGGTCCTGTAGCTGTTGATGTTCTGAAGCAGCTTCCCATTGGCCCTTCCTGGAAGGTCTTTTTCTCGAGGCTGCTATAAAAGGCTGTCCTTACCGCACGGCTGTGCGCTAGTATCAACCGTTATATGCTTTGCGCCAATATGGTCATGCGTGTGTGTGTTAGGGCGGCTGAAATATGCCATTACAATACCGACCTAATCGGTGAGGAGCTTGGTATGCTAGCTGGTCAGGGTCGGTGTCTTAGATGCCCTAGATTACCGGCATAACCGGTGAAGAGTTTGATTGCCGTATTCAGGGCCTGGGTCGTTCAAACGCCATAGATTGCGGGTGACTCCTGTGAGGACATTAGCGCATGATCACTTTCTATGTTCGCTTAGCAGTCAACTGTGTACCTGGGTGCCTAACAGGACACAGAAGTTTGTCTCAGCGGCTCTGTGACGCAACAGGGTTCGCTTTCAACGCTAGACAGCGCCCTAGAGTGTTTACTTTGCGACTCAGTGGTGTTAACGGAGTTCGCACACATCGCCATATAGCGCTGCGGCACTCCTTCTAGCGGCTCTGTGAATAACAGAGTTCGCACATATTGCCACAGCGCGTTACGGCGTTTATTTTAGCGACTCTGCGGGATAACAGAGTTTGTTTCTTGCGCCATCTTACTAGCAGCAGGCTCCGCCTGCACGGTGGACCCCGGGCTGCGAACGCACCTCTCTACATCTTATATTTGGTGCATTCCGCAGACCCTAACAGACATACCCCCAGAATCCTTTTTTACTGCTTTTGGTCTCCCTTGCAAGCATTACTTCATTACTGACTTTAGCTTTTCTAACGCTTGCACTACATTCCCTGCAAACAGCATTGTATTCTTCTTTATATATATATCCCCTCTTTCCATTTAAAATTCATTTCTTTTTTTCCTTCTTAACAAGTGTTTAGTTCTGTGTTCATCCATCCTTGTCTCTTTAAATGCTTCTGATTCTTCCCTCTTTTTGGATTGTTACCAATTGTGCAGTAAGAATTTCATTTAGCAAAATCCACCATCCTTCTTAAACATTTGTCCTTTAGAACATCCAGCCATTGGATCTTTTTTACCATTTCTGAGTCCATTAAAATCTGCCTTTCTGAAGCCCAACCTTAACCCCTTCACCCCCAAGGGTGGTTTGCACGTTAATGACCGGGCCAATTTTTACAATTCTGACCACTGTCTCTTTATGAGGTTATAACTCTGGAACGCTTCAACGGATATTCACGATTCTGAGATTGTTTTCTCGTGACATATTGTACTTCACGTTAGAAGTAAAATTTCTTCGATATAACGTGCGTTTATTTTTGAAAAAAACGCAAATATGGCGAAAATTTTTAAAATTTTGCAATTTTCAAACTTTGAATTTTTATTCCCTTAAAACAGAGAAATATATCACACACAATAGTTAAGAAATAACATTTTCCACATGTCTACTTTACATCAGCACAATTTTGGAACCAAAATTTTTTTTGTTAGGAAGTTATAAGGGTTAAAAGTTGACCAGCGATTTCTCATTTTTACAACAAAATTTACAAAGTCATTTTTTTAGGGACCACCTCACATTTGAAGTCACTTTGAGGGGTCTATATGGCAGAAAATACCCAAAAGTGACACCATTCTAAAAACTGCACCCCTCAAGGTACTCAAAACCACATTCAAGAAGTTTATTAACCCTTCTGGTGCTTCACAGGAACTAAAGCAACGTGGAAGGAAAAAATGAATATTTAACTTTTTAGCCACAAAAATGATCTTTTACAAACTTTTTTTTTATTTTCACAAGGGTAAAAGGAGAAAATGGACAGATAAAGTTGTTATGCAATTTCTCCTGAGTACGCCAATACCCAATATGTGGGGGAAAACCACTGTTTGGGCACACGGCAGAGCTCGTAAGGGAAGGAGCGCCGTTTGACTTTTTCAAACTAAAATTGGCTGGAATTGAGATTGGACACCATGTCGCGTTTGGAGAACCTCTGATGCGCCTAAACAGTGGAAACCCCCACAAGTGACACCATTTTGGAAACTAGACCCCTAAGGTACTTATCTAGATCTGTTGTGAGCACTTTGAACCCCCAAGTGTTTCACAAAAGTTTATAATGCCTGGGTGTGAAAAAAAAAAACAATTTTCCACAAAAATGATTTTTTAGTCCCAAATTTCTGAATTTTCCCAAGGAAATTGGACCCCAAAAGTTGTTGTCCAATTTGTCCTGAGTACGCTGATACCCCATATGTGGGGGGGGGGAAACTGTTTGGGCGCACGGCAGGGCTTGGAAAGGAAGTAGTAACGTTTTGGAATGCAGACGTTGATGGGGGTCATGTTCCGTTTGCAGTGCCCCAGATGAGCCTAAACAGTGGAAACCCCCCACAAGTGACCCCATTTTGGAAGCTAGACCCCCTAAGGAACTTATCTAGATCTTTGGTGAGCACTTTGAACCCTCAAGTGCTTCACACAAGTTTATAATGCCCGGGCATGAAAATAAAAAATCCTATTTTTTTCCCACAAAAATTATCTCTTAGTCACTAATTTTTTATTTTCCCAAGGGTAACAGGAGAAATTGGACCACATAAGTTGTTGTCCAATTTGTCATGAGTACGCTGATACCCCATATGTGGGGGGGAACCACTGTTTGGGCGCACGGCAGAGCTCGGAAGGGAAGGAGCACCATTTGACTTTTTCCAACCAAAATTGGCTGGAATTGAGATTGGATGCCATCTTGCATTTGGAGAGCCCTTGATGTGCCTAAACAGTGGAAACCCCCCACAAATGACCCCATTTGGGAAACTAGACCCCCTAAGGAACTTATCTAGATCTTTGGTGAGCAATTTGAACCCCCAAGTGCTTCACACAAGTTTATAACGTAGAGCCGTAAAATTTAAAAATCATATTTTTTCCACAAAAATGATCTTTTCACCCCAATTTTTATTTTTCCAAGGGTAACAAGACTCAAAAAGTTATTGTGCAATTTGTCCTGAGTGCGCTGATACCCCATATGTGGGAGTAAACCACTGTTTGTGTGCATGGCAGAGTTTGGAAGGGAAGGAGCGCCGTCTGACTTTTTAAACGCAGAATTGGCTGGACGCCATGTTGTGTTTGGAGAGCTCCTGATCTGCCTAAACAGTGGAAACCACCATAAATGACACCATTTTGGAAACTAGACCCCTCAAGGAACTTATCTAGATGTGTGGTGAGAACTTTGAACCCCCAGGTGTTTCACTAAAGTTTATAACGTACAGCCGTAAAATAAAAAATCTTTTTTTTTTTTACAAAAATGATTTTTTCGCCCCAATATTTTATTTTCACAAGGGTAACAGAAGAAATTGGAACCCAAAAGTTGTTGTCCAATTTGTCCTGAGTACGCTGATACCCAATATGTGGGAGAAAACTACTGTATGGGCGCACGTCAGGACTCGGAAGGGAAGTAGTGACGTTTTGGATTGCAGACTTTGATGGAATGGTCTGGGGGCGTCATGTCGCATTTGGAGAGCCCCTGATGCGCCTAAACAGTGGAAACCCCCCACAAGTGACCCCATTTTGGAAAATAGACCCCACAAGGAACTTATCTAGATGTGTGGTGAGCACTTTCAACCCCGAAGTGCTTCACAGAAGTTTATAACGCACAGCCGTAAAAATAAAAAAATCCTTTTTTTTTTGCAAAAATGATTTTTTCACCCCAATATTTTATTTCACAAGGGTAACAGGAGAAATTGGACCCCAAAAGTTGTTGTCCAATTTGTTCTGAGTACGCTGATACCCAATATGTGGGAGAAAACTACTGTATGGGTACACGTTGGGGCTCGGAAGGGAAGTAGTGACGTTTTGGATTGCAGACTTTGATGGAATGGTCTGGGGGCGTCATGTCGCATTTGGAGAGCCCCTGATGCACCTAAACAGGGGAAATCCCCCACAAGTGACCCCATTTTGGCAAATAGACCCCAAAAGGAACTTATCTAGATGTGTGGTGAGCACTTTGAACCCCGAAGTGTTTCACAGAAGTTTATAACGTACAGCCGTAAAAATAAAAAATCCTTTTTTTTTTTACAAAAATGATTTTTTTCGCCCCCAATAGTTTATTTTCACAAGGGTAACAGGAGAAATTGGACCCCAAAAGTTGTTGTCCAATTTGTCCTGAGTACGCTGATACCCAATATGTGGGAGAAAACTACTGTATGGGCGCACGTCAGGACTCGGAAGGGAAGTAGTGACGTTTTGGATTGCAGACTTTGATGGAATGGTCTGGGGGCATCATGTCGCATTTGGAGAGCCCCTGATGCGTCTAAACAGTGGAAACCCCCCACAAGTGACCTCATTTTGGAAAATAGACCCCACAAGGAACTTATATAGATGTGTGGTGAGCACTTTGAACCCCAAAGTGCTTCACAGAAGTTTATAACGCACAGCCGTAAAAATAAAAAATCTTTTTTTTTTTTTGCAAAAATGATTTTTTCGCCCCAATATTTTATTTTCACAAGGGTAACAGGAGAAATTGGACCCCAAAAGTTGTTGTCCAATTTGTCCTGAGTACGCTGATACCCAATATGTGGGAGAAAACTACTGTATGGGTACACGTTGGGGCTCGGAAGGGAAGTAGTGACGTTTTGGATTGCAGACTTTGATGGAATGGTCTGGGGGCGTCATGTCGCATTTGGAGAGCCCCTGATGCGTCTAAACAGTGGAAACCCCCCACAAGTGACCCCATTTTGGCAAATAGACCCCAAAAGGAACTTATCTAGATGTGTGGTGAGCACTTTGAACCCCGAAGTGTTTCACAGAAGTTTATAACGTACAGCCGTAAAAATAAAAAATCCTTTTTTTTTTTACAAAAATGATTTTTTCGCCCCCAATAGTTTATTTTCACAAGGGTAACAGGAGAAATTGGACCCCAAAAGTTGTTGTCCAATTTGTCCTGAGTACGCTGATACCCAATATGTGGGAGAAAACTACTGTATGGGCGCACGTCAGGGCTCGGAAGGGAAGTAGTGACGTTTTGGATTGCAGACTTTGATGGAATGGTCTGGGGGCATCATGTCGCATTTGGAGAGCCCCTGATGCATCTAAACAGTGGAAACCCCCCACAAGTGACCCCATTTTGGAAAATAGACCCACAAGGAACTTATCTAGATGTGTGGTGAGCACTTTGAACCCCAAAGTGCTTCACAGAAGTTTATAACGCACAGCCGTAAAAATAAAAAATCTTTTTTTTTTTTTGCAAAAATGATTTTTTCGCCCCAATATTTTATTTTATTTTCACAAGGGTAACAGGAGAAATTGGACCCCAAAAGTTGCTGTCCAATTTGTCCTGAGTACGCTGATACCCAATACACGTTGGGGCTCGGAAGGGAAGTAGTGACGTTTTGGATTGCAGCAGGGTGGATTTGATTTAAATCAAACTGATTTAAATCACGATTTAAATCACGATTTAAATCACTAGTCAGTAAGGCTTGATTTAAATCAGTGATTTAAATCAAAGTTTCTACCTAAACTAGTTCTTGCTACTTTAACATGCAAGTAGATGAAGATTTTTAGAATCACTTTTTATATTACTTTTTTCTCCCCAGTTTAATGGGTTAATCATTCATATTTGGACACCACTGTTCTGTTGTACTTAGGAAGGAGAAAAATAATCCTGACCTTAATAACAATTTAAATAGATTTATTCAACTGAAACAATAACAACATTGCCTGCTGCCATTATAAGGAAAGAATGTAATAAACCTCAGATCGTACACACAAACAGATCCAGACTTGTCTGTCTGTGGCTATGCTGCAGTATTGTGCTCAAAGTTTCACTTTCATTTTCTTGTCTGCTTGCCCTTCCTCCTCCTCACACTTAGATTCACATTCTTCTTGTGTTGTGCAGATCTATTCCACTCCAAACAATCAGAAACATATTGTCTAAAGGCTGGGTCTCACATAGCGATACACCAGCGATCCCGACAACGATATGCACCTGTCAGGATCGCTGGTGTATCGCTACATGATCGCTGCTGAGCTGCCAAACAGGCAGCTCAGGCAGCGATCTGGGACAGCGACACTGCGGGTAACATCGCTTAGTTACCCGCAGTGTACATTGGATACCAGCGCCCTGATGCAAGGAGCTGGTATCCAAGGTGCACAGCGGGTTTCCAAGCGCTGCGCGGTGCCTGGAAACCCGCTGTGTACCTTGGATACCAGCTCCCCTGCATCAGGGCGCTGGTATCCAAGGTACACAGCGGGTTTCTAGGCACAGCCCCGCGCCTGGAAACCCGCTGTGTACCTTGGATACCAGCGGATCGCTGCTCTCCCGCCTGTCACACGCAGCGATGCGTGCCTGTCAGCGGGAGAGCAGCGATCAAAAAAATGTCCTGACATTTCAGCGACGATCAGCGATACCCAGCAGGGGGGCTGATCGTTGCTGAATGTCACACACAGCGATATCGCTGGTGAGCTCGCTGCTGCGTCACAAAACTAGTGACTCAGCAGCGATCTCGGTAGCGATATCGCTATGTGAGACGGGCCCTTTACTTCTTGGACTTGGCACTGAAGGGGTTGATTCTGTATTCATATAGGTTTGTAGAACAATAGGATTAAGGTCTTTTTCTCAACTCTGTTCATGTTGTAACATTTTTGCCGTGAAGAAGAAGCTGGGACCTCTGCGGAGTCAAATTCAGTTTTGAGAACTGCGTAAGTAAAGCGAGCGTCTGTGATAATATAGGGAGAAAACTGCCCACTAATCCTACAGAAACCTCTGGAAGAGCATGGCATTGTGAATGTTACACATATACAGCCTTTATTCTACTGAGTTAAACAACTCAGCTTTATCTCATGATGGAAGAACCTTTGGATGGTAAAATATTTTCCTCAAAAAGCAGTTTATTGAAAAAAATCCGATTTAAATCAAAAAAATCCGATTTAAATCAAAAAAATCCGATTTTTTTGATTTTTTTAAAAAAATCATTGATTTTTATCCACCCTGGATTGCAGACTGATGGAATGGTCTGGGGGCGTCATGTCGCATTTGGAGAGCCACTGATGCGCCTAAACCGTGGAAATCCCCAACAAGTGACCCCATTTTGGAAAATAGACCCCACACGGAACTAATCTAGATGTGTGGTGAGCGCTATGAAGCCCCAAGTGCTTCACAGAAGTTTATAATGTACAGCCGTAAAAACAACAACAAAAAAAAATCATTTTTTTTTTTTACAAAAATGATATTTTCGCCCCCAGTTTTTTATTTTCCCAAGGGTAACAGAAGAAATAGGACAAATTGCACAATAACGCTTGGGGTCCAGAGTACGCTGATACCCCATATGTGGGAATAAACTACTGTTTGGACGCATGGCAGAGCTCAGAAGTGAAGGAGCACTGTTTGACTTTTTCAACACAGAATTGGCTGGAATTGAGATCAGACGCCATGTCACATTTGGAGAGCCCCTGATGTGCCTAAACAGCGGAAACCCCCCAATTCTAACTCCAACCCTAACCCCAACACACCCCTAACCCTAGTCCCAACCCTAACCACAAACCTAACCCTAACACACCCTAATCCCAACCCTAACCCTAATCCTAACTTTAGCGCCAACCCTAACCCTAACTTTAGCCGCAACCCTAACCCTAACCCTAATGGGAAAATGGAAATAAATACATTTTTTTTATTTTATTATTTTTCGCTAACTAAGGGGGTGATAAAGGGGGTTTGATTTACCATTTATAGCGGGTTTTTATGATTGGCAGCTGTCACGCTAAAAGACGCTTTTTATTGCAAAAAATAGTTTTTTGCATCGCCACATTTTGAGAGCTATAATTTTTGCATATTTTGGCCCACAGAGTCATGTGAGGTCTTATTTTTTGCGGGACGAGGTGATGTTTTTATTGGTACCATTTTTGAGCACGTGACATTTTTTGATCGCTTTTTATTTCGATTTTTGGGAGGTTAGAATGAACAAAAATCAGCAATTCATGAATTTCTTTTGGGGGAGGCGTTTTTATCGTTCCGCATGGTAAAATTGATAAAGCAGTTTTATTCTTCGGGTCAGTACGATTATGGCGATACCTCATTTATATCATTTTTTTATGTTTTGGCGCTTTTATAGAATAAAAACAATTTTATATGAAAAATAATTATTTTTGCATTGCTTTATTCTGCGAGCTATAACTTTTTTATTTTTTCGCTGATGATGCTGATTGTGGCTCGTTTTTTGCGGGATAAGATGACGTTTTCAGCGGTACCATGTTTATTTATATTGGTCTTTTTGATCGCGTGTTATTCCACTTTTTGTTCGGCGGTATGATGATAAAGCATTGATTTTTTGCTTTTTTTTTTTTTTTTTTTAAGGGGTTCACTAAAGGGGTTAACTAGTGGGACAGTTTTATAGGGGGGGTCGTTACAGACGCGGCGATACCAAATATGTGTACTTTTATTGTTTTGTTTTTTTTATTTACAGAAAGAAATGAATTTATTGGGGAATATTTTTTTTTTTTATTATTTTGGATTTTTTTTTTAAAACATGTTTATTTTTATTTTTTTTACTTTTTTACTTTGTCCCAGGGTGGGACATCACTGTATTTTATCAGATCGCTGGTGTGACAGTGTGCACAGCACTCTGTCACACCAGCGATCGCACAGGCATAGCTGCAGGCTTCTCAGTGCCTGCTCTCAGCAGGCACTGAGGAAGCCGCCTCCCTCCAGGACCCCGGCGCCATCTTGGATCCGGGTCCTGGGAGGGAGGAAGCCCTCAGAACAGCGCAATCACATTGCGCTGGTCTGAGGGTCTCAGGGGGGCGCGCAGGGAGCCCCCTCCCTGCGCGATGCTTCCCTGTGCCCCCAGTACACCGCGATCATGTTTGATCGCGGTGTGCTAGGGGTTAATGTGCCGGGAGCGGTCCGTGACCGCTCCTGACACACAGTCACGGGTGTCAGCTGTGATAATCAGCTGACACCTGGCGGCGATTAGCTGCGCTCCCTCAGGGAGCGCAGCTAATCGCCTATGACGTACTATCCCGTCCATGGTCAGATTGGCACGGGTTTCATGGACGGGATAGTACGTCTAATGTCAGAGAGAGGTTAAAGTCTGAGTCCTCTCTAGTCTTCCTCCTCTTGTAATCCAAATTCGAGGATAGCTTGATTGCTGCCTCCTAAATTGCCAACCACCTTTACTTCCTCAACCATTTCCTCCCTGTTGGAGGAATTAGTTCCAAGATTGCAGATCCTCTTTTTTTTTTTTCTACCTTTTGAAAGATAAAGTTGTCAGCAAGAGAAGATAAGAACTTTCTGGACCCATTAATTTTTGCCTGAGAGAGATTCCCAACAAATATCTGGACAGTTTAAAATCTCCCATGATCACTATGTTGCACTTTTTTGAGAACTGAGTCATCTGGTGTAAAAAGAGTTCATTCATATCTTCAGTCTGTCCAGGTGGCCTATAGTAAACACCTACAACAGTGTCCTTTCTGTTCTTATCTCCTTGTACTCTTACCCAGTTTCTACAGAGCTAACATTCTCTGAAGCTTGGATCTCTGTGGAGATATACATTTTCCTAATATACAATGAAACACATCCTCCCCTCCTGATAATCTTGTTTGTAATAAATAAGTTACAGCCTTCAAGGTTTGTATTCAAATCATGTGTATCATCCCACCAAGTTTCATGTGTTATCAGCTCCAATTCTCCTTGTTTGTTTCTCATGCTCTGTACATTTGCATAGAAACATTTTTGTTTGTAGTTGGTTTCTCTTTCTACTCTATTTTCATTCAGAATTTGTTGTTTTTGTTCTTTGTTTCCACTTCTAATAGAAGAGTTCTCAAAAGAATTAATCGGCTGCATATTTTTTCCTTGCCGTATATTTCCCATCCCATATTGCTCTAGTTTAAAGCTCTCCTAATGAGCATAGCAAGGCATCTACCAAATACAGTGAAGGAAATAATTATTTGATCCTTTGCTGATTTTGTAAGTTTGCCCTCTGACAAAGACATGAACAGTCTATAAGTTTAAGGGTAGGCTAATTTTAACATTGAGATTTAGAATATCAAAAATAAAATCCAGAAAATCACCTTGTATAAATTATATAAATTTATTTTCATTTTGCAGACAAAGGCAGACGCCGAAATGCGCGTCGAGGTGAGGTGCATCCAAGGAATCCTGCACCATCTATACCAGGTATTGATTGGGCATCCCCTCTGTTATTTGGACATATATTTATATGTATTTTTGCCGGAGTACTTTGCACTAATATTTGATTGAATGACCATTGAGTCTATACTATGTGTCTATGTATTATATTGCTTAATACTTTCTGGCATATCTGATGGTTTCATGCCCTAGCCCTAGTCAATATACATTGTTATTTTTATATATAGACCTGTAGTAGCACATTGTATGCACTAGGGTACATATCTTTCCTGGGTTATTTGTAAGCTATAAAGCATATTCTCCTTTTTTTGCACTTTTGCACTTTATTTCAGCGATTTTGCACAGAATATTCTGATATTGTCCAACTATTTGTGTGGCTCATTTATTCTTATCTTTGGTAATATTTGTATTTATGACTATACTGAGCCAATTTTTTCCATGAATTTCTTCTATCAATTCTTTGTGCATTATAGTGGTGCTTGATTGATTCTTGGCATCGCCTCCTCTCCTTTGGTATTTGTGTTCCCCACCACTTTGTTTGTGTATTCATCTATTTTTGTGAATAAAATATCTATTTTATTTCTAATATTAATAGCTGTAACGCCCCTGCACATGTTTGCTCATCCAGGCGTCAGTGATGAAATGCACCCTGGCAGACATAGATTTTTTTCAGGGAATGGGTGATGTTGTCTATAACATACTGGTGTGCGCAGGCACAGCTTTCTTAAAGAAATAATGGCGACTGGGCAACTGGTACTTTCGGAAAGCATCTGTATCTACAACGCGGAAAGGCTGCATTTACATGGCCAAGAGATTGGATTGGCCTTCCAATTATAACAGAGATCACAGGCTGGAAGTCAGGCAGAACCACCCACTGTGATCTTTGGAACGAAAAGATCTCAGCTGGCTGCTATTGTCTAGACAATTACACGATTGAGCGATGATCAACTGAGGAGGCCGCAGGCTGTTCACAATAGTTAGTTATCGGAAAACTAATAGTGAGCATACAGCATATACACCTCCGGATTACAACGCATGGAATATGTGTATATACTGCTGTACGATCAGTGCTAACACCACGATAACCCCACACTCCTGGCTGCCATCACCAATCTGTTTATAAACAAATAAATAAGGCCGATTGAACACCATTCTTCTTTTGAGGTTCACACCATCAGGGTCTTACATCCCCTCTCCGTCCGAGTAGAAGTCACATACCTTAGCCCAGGCTCACTCACTTCCTTGACCACTTTTCAGCCTTGCTACAACACTTGTCCTCAGAATTGCCAATTCTTATCCTGGGATACTTCAACAGCTCCACCTTTCCAACTGCATCCTAGCTTCTATCTTTACCCAATTCTCGTGGCCTCTCACAACTTTCAACCTCTGAGACACAGAAAGATGATAACACCCCTGATCTGGTCTTTGTCCGGCTCTGCTCAATCATCAACCTAGATAACTCACCGCTTTCTCTTTCTACCCCGTGAAATTAGGACTAACCACAACTCACAGGAGCTCCCTAAAACACATCTGTTTAGGGCGCCTATCACGTTCTCTAATCAAAGTCTTTTTTATATAGCCTATTGTCTACTTCTCTGAACATGATTCGCCATTAAACTCTACTGTTCCAAAAGCCTCATGCACTCTTTATCCACTCCCTATTTCCTCATGATGGCTGGACCATCATTGTAAATTAACACCTGTACTTTGTGCCACCCCACCTCATTGCAGATTGTAAGCTCTTTAAGTGTTTGATTATTGTTAACTTTGTAACTTATGATTATTTTATATGAACTGCACACTTGTAAAGCTCTGCGGAATATGTTTGCACTGTATAAATATAGGTTATTATTATTAGTAGATTGAAGATGGTGAAGTTCAAGCTCTTAGCTTTGCCATGTGTAGGAGTAAACAATCTCTTATGTGAACACAACTGCACAAACAAAGGATGGCTGCTGTGCTGATAGAGGGTGGAGTATTGTGAACAAGATACACTGCTGGACTGTGAGTGAGGTGCAGGCACGAATGTTATGGTGGATTGAAAAAGATGTGATGTGCTCGCTGTTTGAGAACGGTCAAAAACAGCAGTCATATCCACTTCTGTAACAGCTGACGGGCTCTCACTCACTATGACTGTAGCGGGCAAACAAGTGGAGGTTCTGAGGACGGAGAACTGTGTGAGAACACTTGCCATGTTGACGGAGGAGGAAAAAGCTTGTTGATCATGCATGCTCCAGTTCATGCATGTAATAGGCAAATTATTGGATTTTTAGCCACTACTCAGTAGTGTTTTACAAAGTTGGTAGATAACGTGAGTTGAATCATCCTTTGTGGTCTCAAAAAAGGGCCATGCTATCCAACCTTTGCTGCCACTGTGAACTTCGGACCCGCGATCGCTTCTTGCCACAGCCAGAGTTGTGACTGAGGATGCAGTGCTTGTCATGGGTGCATCACTCACTGTCTGTGTGGGAAGTCGCAATGTAACCTACTTGACTTCCTCCTTCTCCACCTTCCTACTCAGCTGCGTGCCTCTGGGTTCACACCAAGTGGGGACTACAACCTAATCATCAACCTTGAGAATTACCATATTCTTCTCCCTGCCCTGATAGCACAGTACAATCCATGTGCACCTCTGGTATCTGAGTTGCATCAGGAATGGATCACCTACACCCCCAGGATTAACGTCTGGTGATGATGGACTGGATTCTGCTCCGATCACATTTAAAATTCCTCGCCTGCTAAGAGGTATCACACTTGTTTAAATTTCTAAAGATAGACATAGACAAAGAATTGAAAAATTCATAAGTAGGCAAAAAGTGTGATTGTGTGCAATTAGACTCATGGTTGGGATAGGATGTGGTATTTAAGGGGAACTTGGTATTGAATGGTATGCAAAGACTAATAACTTTTGTTTGAAACGTGTCTGCCTATGTTACCTATTTCCACATGGGGTTGTGATTTTTTACACTGTGTGACCATTGTTTTATAAAAAATATTTTTTCACTTAACATTTTTTTAATTTTTTTAACGGACTTGTTTGAGCTGGATTATACCTTGGACCATGTCTCCTCCATACATCTGTGACCTCGTCTCCTGGTACTTACCTGCATGTAAACTCGGATCGTCACAAGATCTCCTTCACTACTCCCCTTTTATCTCCTCTTCCCACAATCGCATACTAGATTTCTTCTGAAGATCACCTCAACATATGATACTCTCGCTTACCATGGGAACCTTCAAAAAGAACCTAAAGAAATATCTCTTCCGACAAGCCTACAACCTACACTAACAATTGACTCTACCATACCACTGCACAAGCATCTCTACCCTCATCTATGATATCATAACCCAACCTTTGTAGACTGTGATCCCTCATGGGCAGGGTCCTCTATCCTCCAGTAGCAGTCGGTGACTTGTATTGTTTAAGATTATTTTACTTGTTTTTATTCTATATACCTTTTTCACATACATGGTGCAATAACAATAAATAACAACAATAATAATACCGCTGTGCAGCTGCCTAACAAAAGGGGGTTGAGTCGACTGTGCAGTAACTGAAGTTTAAAAAAAAAATGCGCAATTATAATATTTCTACTCTGTGAAATTGATGATGCTTTAGTGATGTGTGTCAATAATTTTGGGAAATATTTGTACTTCAAGTTGGATATCGTTCATGTGTGTTGCCTATAGCAGTAGGGTTCCCAGACCTGCAGGCCTGCAATTACTTTCAGTCGACTAGCTGTGTTACCAGCCTTATATTTTTATAGCATTTGTGGTATACCAAGCTGATATTTGTGCCACCGAAGTGTGGCTGATCAAAAATCACGTTTAAGACGTTGCATGAGGTATCAGAGCTCCCAGCTCAGCAGGCTTACACCGGTCCCTCACCCACCTCATCTTAATTGAAACCTCAATTCCAAGCTGTAAATTGTGGCCCAGACCCTGATGCCTGCATGGGCCATGGCTGACTGCTTGTGTGCCATTATAACAGGTTCTACTGTGGGTCAATTGATCAGTTAACTGCCTGTGTTACTATTCTTACATTTTTCTATCAATAGTAGTTTATGAAACTGATGTTTGTGTCATCTGAATTTGGCTGGAATAATAAAAAAAATTGGAGGTGTTGCATGAGGTGTGAGGTCTCCCAGCTAAGGCTTACACAGCTCCCTTAACCACCAGGTCCTCATTGAAACTTCAATTCCAAGCTGTAAATGCTGAGCCAGGTCCTGATACCTCATGCATGGCTCATGGCTGACTGCTGCTGTGCCATTTGCAAATTTCTACTGTGGATCAATTGATGCTACTTTTCCTGGTGTCTGCCCTAATTTTAGCTGTTTGGTAAGCTTTTTGTCACTCCTTAATGTGTTGTCTATGTGTTTGGTTTTGCCTCCCATTGAATCTAATGGGGTTCGAGTGTGTTCGTTGAACCGTTCGGCAAAATGTTTGGCAAACGGAGTTCCGTTCGTCGAATCCGAACCAAACCGAACCTTGAAAGGTTCGCTCATCTCTTGTCTTGATTTGGAGAAGAACCTAAATTTTGTCATGAAGACAGATTTATTGACTTGGATAGGAACATGATGTTTAGTGTGGCACTTAGTGAATCTTAGTGCGAAACATGATGAGGCATTATTTATAGCCCACATGGGATTTTGTGCTGTTCTCATATTTTCCCAAGAACATACATCACCCTATCAATTTCATGCATCAAACATTTACCATGAGTTCAACTTAAGGGTCATTAATTCAATTCCTGCTGATAATAACATGTTGTGTCTCAATAGCCACACCTCTACAGATCATGCAGCACTATTTTACTACATGGTAGAGTCTTATTTTTAAATGTAAGATCTATTTTTGTTTCATGTTTACTTCACTTACTGAAAAATCCTTTGCTGTCCTATAGTTTCTGCCAGGAGCTGAGCGTTGTCATCGGTTTGTCGTTAATATTTTAGTCTAACTGAAAAATCTCAAAGAAAAATAATTGTCACGTGTAATGTGCATTGAATTATGCACATAGCATAAGAATAGCATATATCAGGCCTCATGCATAAGGGTGTTTTAAAAAAAGTATTTAAAAATTATAATAAAAGGGGGTGAGATGATTTAAGCGCTGCTAATTAAAACAGACTGGAAGGTAATATCTTAATTAGAATTTATTAAATGAATACAGGGCATTTCAATGTCGAGAGCTTCTTCCCTTTGGGCTTAATTAAGTGCAGTTACAGCAAGCTTAAATGATAAAACAAAGTTAGGTACTGCCACATAACAACCCTAGCGATCACGAACTATGCATTACTAATGGACGCTAGGGAGTTAGATTTTTATTATCGCTAAGTTTGCCTGAATTTAGCGATATAGTTACGCGCTAGTCTGCCGTTTACGATCTTCTTAACATTTAGCGTCAAAAGTACGCAAAATCGCTAAGAAAAAGTTTCACCGGATAAGATACTTTACCAGCAGGAGCGCAGACGAGAATAAGGGGTCCAGAACGTATTCCAAGCAACACGAGATCACAGGGAAGTCGTCGCTGCAATTCCGCACTGAACAACATCGCTAATGGTATCTAAATAGTGACGTTTTATTAGCGATCCGTTAGCATATGTTCAGTGTGCATACCCTTTTAACACATATGACATCTTTGGGCCATGTGTCATGCAAATAAACAAATAAGATAAAGGTAAAAGAACATGATACTTAATGCTAACACATGTAGCCTTTCTAACAACCTTCACCAACTCCACTTGAAAAAGGATTTCTGCAATATTTCTGCAGCTTGTTTTTTTCTTTTTTTTATTGTTTCATTGAAGTGTTTTTGATCTTTAATACAGCACCTGTAGAATTCAATGAATTCTAGATAGTATTAAAATTTGAGAGTCCTCAGTGGTTGATACCTTTTTAATGGCTAGCTTGTAAAGACGGTAATCAATGGCAGCTTTCTAGACTATCAAAATGTGAAAATGGTTACACTCAATTGTGTTAAAGCATGTCAGTGTGAAATACGTGACATGTGAATAGCAAAATGGCTTTTGAAATTTAGGAAAACTACACATGAGCCGCTTCGCAAAAAATTTGCCCAAATAATGTGAGCCCATCCACCATCGTCAAGGTAATCTCATGAATCGGATGGGTCCCTGACCTCCCTGTCCAGTGTGAACACTTACCTAAGGCTAATCTCTGCATGCATGGGTGAATGTGAACTCCTCTCTCAGTAAAAGAGAGACATTCTATATGCTTTCCAAAATCTACAAACCTGGAAATCCAGGACGGCCGATCATTTCACATGTGGGTACCTTTACTGAGCAAATTTCTGGATGGGTACAGGGGGTTATTAAACCCCAGCTAACCGATACACCTAACTACATTCAGGACATATTGAAAAAACTAGCAGGAATAGGTCCTCTACCAGAAGGAACAATCCTAGCCATTATAGATATAGAGTCCTTGTACTCTAATATCCCACAATAGAATGGATTAAATGACTTCAAAGTTTTCATGGAAAACTCAAGAATTTATGCTGATTCTGTGGTGAAACTTGCAAAATTAATGCTAACCAACAATTTCTTAGAATTTCATAACAACATATATCTACAGGAGACTGGTACAGCAATAAGAAGTTAAAGGGCTCCACAGTATGCAAATCTTTTCATGGCCAAGCTTGAAAATGACTTTCTGTTCTCTTGTTCCATCAGGCCTCTGGCCTATTACCGTTATATTGATGATATTTTAATCATCTGGATGGAGAATGAGCAACACCTGAAGATGTTCCTCCATCAACTTAACACTCAGCTTCTCTTGTACTGAAATCATATTTTTGGACACCATCATTAGGATGCAGAATAATAAAATAACGATGTCCCTGTATCAAAAGCCAATTGACCATCCAACATACCTTAGATGGGACAGTTTTCATACAAAACACATAAAAAGCTCTATTGTCGACAGTTCGGCTATCAGATGCAATCGGATATGGTTCAACCCTTCAGATAGAAACAAACACCTTGGTGGGCTCAGAAAGACCTTTTTCAATCATGCCTACCATTCATGAACAATTAAAAATCAGATTGCAAGAACCGCCGGAATATCAAGGAATCATCTCCTACATTACAAAACTAAAGAAGATAGTACCTAGTCACCTAAAATCCACAACTGGAAGTGCTAAGTGGAGCTGCACGGAAACTACAATCTTTATTACAAACAGATGCCTAATTAAAATCTATATTTCCAGACCCCCATTCATGTGTTTTTGACAACCCCCAAATCTAAGTAGCATCATTGTCAGAAGCTTTCCTTCCTCTCCAATAACAACAGGAACATTTCCCTGCAACAAAAAAAATGTAAAACTTGTCCATTTATTATGACAACAGACAAGATCCCCAACTCACATCAGGACTAAAAGACCCCAGGTGCTTTCAGTTGAACTACAACTAATGTAGTGTACTTAATGTGCACCAAATGTCCAAATGGGGGTCTGTATGTATGCCTCAGACCTGTGTGGGCATCAGAACCCTGGATGAGACCTCACAGAGGATAATGAGACTTTCACACCCCTTATTCATGAACTGCTCCCATTTTACTGCCATGACGGTCTCTTCCCTTCACCTTGATAGTTGAGCTTCATGCCACTAGTCTTATTTACTGCATTACTGCTTCTTGTGCCATGTAGTGTATAAATATTTTACTCTTCAGATTGTGTTATTCTATGCCTGATGAAAAGACCTGAGAAGTCTCAAAAGCTTACTATTTGTTAGCTTACCATCTTTTCAGCTAGCCATTAAATGGTATCAACCACTTAGGACTCTCAAATTGTAATATTTTTCTATCTAGTGGCTAACATGATGCAAAGGTATATTTTTCCTGTACTTGATAGTACAGAGTCATTAAGACGTCCCATGGCTTTGCAGCAAACAGAGCATCCATACATACAGCCATGCTGTGCACAAGGCTGAATTGTCATATGTATCTAAAATTTAGATTCTAAATGAAGTCAGTTTTTGTTGCAGGAAACTGTATTTCTAACAATCATGATGTTATAACAGCCTGATCATTGTCAAATGTAATACATCAGATATATGCTCATATAAAAGTCACATATCTGCGCTATTAGACACATTAAGCAAATAGAGAGAATTACAGTGGGTACGGAAAGTATTCAGACTCCTTTAAATTTTTCACTCTTTGTTTCATTGCAGCCATTTGGTAAATTCAAAAAAGTTCATTTTTTCTCATTAATGTACACTATGCACCCCATCTTGACTGACAAAAAAAACAGAAATGTAGAAATTTTTGCAAATTTATTAGAAAAGAAAAACTGAAATATCACATGAACATAAGTATTCAGACCCTTTGCTCAGTATTGAGTAGAAGCACCCTTTTGAGCTAGTACAGCCATGAATCTTCTTGGGAATGATGCAACAAGTATTTCACACCTGGATTTGGGGATCCTCTGCCATTCTTCCTTGCAGATCCACTCCAGTTCTGTCAGGTTGGATGGTGAACGTTGGTGGACAGCCATTTTCAGATCTCTCCAAAGATGCTTAATTGGATTTAGGTCAGGGCTCTGGCTGGGCCAGTCAAGAATGGTCACAGAGTTGTTCTGAAGCCACTCTTTTGTTATTTTAGCTGTGTGCTTAGGGTCATTGTCTTGTTGGAAGGTGAACCTTCAGCCAAGTCTGAGGTCCAGAGCACTCTGGAAGAGGTTTTCATCCAGGATATTTCTATACTTGGCCGCATTCATGTTTCCTTCAATTGCAACCTGTCGTCCCGTCCCTGCAGCTAAAAAATACCCCCATAGCATGATGACACCACCATGTTTCACTGTTGGGATTGTATTGGGCAGGTGATGAGCAGTGCCTGGTTTTCTCCACACATACTGCTTAGAATTATCACCAAAAAGTTCTATCTTCGTCTCATCAGACCAGATAGTTGACTTTGTGGAACAGAACCCTGAGACTATCACAGAGCAGGTGCATTTATACGGAGACATGATTACACACAGGTGGATTATATTTATCATCATTAGTCATTTAGGATGACATTGGATCAATCAGAGATCCACAATGAACTTCTGGAGTGAGTTTGCTGCACTGAAAGTAAAGGGGCCGAATAATATTGCACGCCCCACTTTTCAGATTTTCTATTTCCACAAAAATTTAAAATAACCAATACATTTCATACAACTTCACAATTGTGTCCCACTTGTTGTTGATTCTTCACCAAAAATTTACATTTGGTATCTTTATGTTTGAAGCAAGATATGTGGTAAAAGGTTGAAAAGTTCCAAGGGGCCGAATACTTTTGCAAGGCACTTAGTGTTGAGCGATACTTTCCGATATCCAAAAATATCGGATCGGAATGGTATCGCCGATATCACTAAAATATCGGCGATACCCGATACCGATACCGGAAGTCCCATGTAAGTCTATGGGAACAAAATATCGCAACTAAAAAAACCCTTTCTTTCGTTGTAAACACAAAATATACACACATAGAATACATAATATTAATATATATATATATATATATATAATATAATACATGTCATTGTGACATATATATATATATATGTATAGTTTCTACTCTTCTACATAGTAAAATAGCCTCTGATTCAATTGCCGGGTAAAGCCGGCTTCTGTGAACAGAGAGAAGCACCCGACATGAAATGACACTTGGTGTACATAGGGTTAACCATGTATTTTCATGTCGTTTGCTATCTGATTTGCACAAACAATTACATCAGTCTATGTGTGCAAAATTTCACACCTGTAGGGGTAAAGATGTATATCTTTGTACCGTGTTAGCCAGTAGATAGAAAAATATTTAGAGTTGAGAGTCCTCAGTGGTTGATACCTTTTAATGGCTAACTGAAAAGATGGTAACAAATTGCAAGCTTTCCAGACTACTCAGGTCTCTTCATCAGGCATAGACTAATACAACATCTGAAGAATCACATATTTATACACAAAATAGCACAGAAAAAATGCAATAGGTAGGACAAGTGACGTGAAGCAGAATAGTCATTATGGCAGAGGGATGAGCATAAATATTGGAACAGTTCATAGATAAGGAGTGTGAAAGTTTTATTACCCTCTGATTGGGGTCTGGTAATGTTTTGTGATGTTTTCAAGGGTATTTGGAGTAAATTCCTTAATTGATGTAATAGGCCATAAATCCATGTGATAGGTTCATTCCAGCATTAAGAGTGTCAAAGGTCACCATCAATTTGTATTCGTAAATTCTTCTTTGTCTCAGAGATGTGAAATTGCCTCTCAGTACAAGTATTTTCATATCTAGAAAGCTATGATCAGGGGAGCAAAAATGTTTTGCCACAGGTAGATCCATTCTCTTTTCTCTTATTGTGTGGCGATGAGAATTCATCCTTGTTCTCAGTTTTTGCCCGGTCTCCCCCACATACAGACCCCCAGTTGGACATTTAGTACATATAATTAGGTACACCACATTAGATGTGATGCAGCTGAAAGTACCTGGTATCTTGTAGTCCCGATGGGAGTTGGGGATCTTTATCTTGGCCGTGGTCATTATAAATGGACAAGTTTTGCATTTCTTCTTGTTGCAAGGAGAGGTTCCTGCCACTGTTGGGAGGACAGGGAACTTCTGACAATGATGCTTCTTAGATTTGGGGGCTGCCTAAAACACAGTAGAGGGGGATCTGGAAATATGGATTGTAATCGGGCATCTTTTTGTAGTAAAGGTTGTAGTTTCCGTGCAGCTCCCCTTAGCACCTCCAGATTTGGATTGTAGGTGACCACTAGAGGCACCCGGTTATTTTCTTCTTTAGCTTTGTAATGTAGCAGGTGATTCCTTGATATTCTGGTGGCTCTTGTAATTTGGTTTTCAATTGTTCTTGGATGGTAGCCCTGATTTAAAAAGGTCTTTCTAAGGCGACCAAGGTGTTCATCTCTATCCATGGGGTTGGAACATATACGGTTGTATCTGATGGCTTGGCTGTAGACAATAGAGTTTTTTATGTGTTTTGGATGGAAACTGTCCCATTTAAGGTATGTTGGACGGTCAATTGGCTTCTGATACAGGATGTCTCTATTTCATTGTTCTTTAGCTTAATGATGGTGTCCAAAAAGTTATTTCAGTGCTGGAGTAGTTGAGTGTTAAGTTGATGGTGGGATGAAATTGATTGAACTGTTCATGGAACGTCTTTAGCTGTTGCTCAGACTCCGTCCAGATGATTAAGATATCATCAATGTAGCGGTAGTAGGCCCGAGGCCTGATGGGACATGAGGACAGAAAGTCGCTTTCAAGCTTGGCCATGAAAAGATTTGCATACTGAGGAGCCATTTTACTTCCCATAGCTGTGCCAGTCTCCTGTAAATAGATCTTGTTGTCAAATTCAAAGTAATTGTGGGTGAGGATGAATTTTGTGAGTTTCACCACAGAATCAGCATCATTCCCGGTGTTTTTCATGAAGTCTTTGCAGGCATTTAATCCATCCTGGTGTGGGATATTAGAGTACAAGGATTCCACATCCATGGTGGCCAGGATGGTTCCTTCTGGTAGAGGACCTATTGCTGCTAGTTTATTCAGTAGGTCAGTTGTGTCCTGAATGTAGCTGGGTGTATCCTTTACCAGGGTTTAAGAATACCCTCTACCCATCCAGATACCTGCTCAGTAAGGGTGTCCACACATGAAATAATCGGCCTCCCTGGATTTCCGGCTTTGTGGATTTTGGGAAGCATGTAGAACGTCCCTGTTCTTGGACTCTCTGGTATCAGGTCATCGGCTCTTATGGATTTGTCAGACAGACAAGATACCAACTTGCTTAGTTCCTTGTAATAGTCCTGTGTAGGGTCCGACTCCAGTTTTCTGTAGTAGTGTGTGTCCGTAAGTTGTCTGTTTGCTTCCTTCATATAGTATGATGTGTTCATCATGACTATTGCACCTCCCTTGTCAGCAGGTTTAATGATGATTTCTTTGTTGGTTTTCAGAGACTGTATAGCCTTTCTCTCCTGGGCACTGATGTTGGATGCTTGTCTCCTGTTGGTGTCTATGATGGTGGATTTTATCAAATATATATATAGACTCATTCAGATATTTGATAAAATCCACCATCATAGCCACCAACAGGAGACAAGCATCCAACATCAGTGCCCAGGAGAGAAAGGCTATACAGTCTCTGAAAACCAACAAAGAAATCATCATTAAACCTGCTGACAAGGGAGGTGCAATAGTCATGATGAACACATCAGACTATATGAAGGAAGCAAACAGACAACTTACGGACACACGCTACTACAGAAAACTGGAGTCGGACCCTACACAGGACTATTACAAGGAACTAAGCAAGTTGGTATCTTGTCTGTCTGACAAATCCATAAGAGCCGATGACCTGATACCAGAGAGTCCAAGAACAGGGACGTTCTACATGCTTCCCAAAATCCACAAAGCCGGAAATCCAGGGAGGCCGATTATTTCATGTGTGGACACCCTTACTGAGCAGGTATCTGGATGGGTAGAGGGTATTCTTAAACCCCTGGTAAAGGATACACCCAGCTACATTCAGGACACAACTGACCTACTGAATAAACTAGCAGCAATAGGTCCTCTACCAGAAGGAACCATCCTGGCCACCATGGATGTGGAATCCTTGTACTCTAATATCCCACACCAGGATGGATTAAATGCCTGCAAAGACTTCATGAAAAACACCGGGAATGATGCTGATTCTGTGGTGAAACTCACAAAATTCATCCTCACCCACAATTACTTTGAATTTGACAACAAGATCTATTTACAGGAGACTGGCACAGCTATGGGAAGTAAAATGGCTCCTCAGTATGCAAATCTTTTCATGGCCAAGCTTGAAAGCGACTTTCTGTCCTCACGTCCCATCAGGCCTCAGGCCTACTACCGCTACATTGATGATATCTTAATCATCTGGACGGAGTCTGAGCAACAGCTAAAGACGTTCCATGAACAGTTCAATCAATTTCATCCCACCATCAACTTAACACTCAACTACTCCAGCACTGAAATTAACTTTTTGGACACCATCATTAAGCTAAAGAACAATGAAATAGAGACATCTCTGTATCAGAAGCCAATCGACCGTCCAACATACCTTAAATGGGACAGTTTCCATCCAAAACACATAAAAAACTCTATTGTCTACAGCCAAGCCATCAGATACAACCGTATATGTTCCAACCCCATGGATAGAGATGAACACCTTGGTCGCCTTAGAAAGACCTTTTTAAATCAGGGCTACCATCCAAGAACAATTGAAAACCAAATTACAAGAGCCACCAGAATATCAAGGAATCACCTGCTACATTACAAAGCTAAAGAAGAAAATAACCGGGTGCCTCTAGTGGTCACCTACAATCCAAATCTGGAGGTGCTAAGGGGAGCTGCACGGAAACTACAACCTTTACTACAAAAAGATGCCCGATTACAATCCATATTTCCAGATCCCCCTCTACTGTGTTTTAGGCAGCCCCCAAATCTAAGAAGCATCATTGTCAGAAGTTCCCTGTCCTCCCCAACAGCGGCAGGAACCTCTCCTTGCAACAAGAAGAAATGCAAAACTTGTCCATTTATAATTGTCAAGGTAAAATATAATTTTCTACTATACGTTTATATTCATAGTGTGTATATATGTCTTGTTATTTTGATATGTCAAGATAAACACGAAGTTTCCCTTAAATGATATTATTCAGATTGAAACTTATTTTAAGATAATGTCAGTATCTGCTGGTGTCTGTCTCCACCTTGTGTCCTATCACTGTATTACACTAACTTAAACTGGATCCACTGAAATGCCCCCACCTTTGGAGAATTGAGGAAACACATGATACACGAGAACAATAGAATCTTTCTTCAAGAAACGAAACTGAGGATGACAACACGATCAAGGAGGACTTAGAAGAAGATCTAAGGACCAATTAGGATGACCAGATGCTCAATGTGTACATATATAGACATGATTCAGCATATCTCTTTCTCCTCAATCCCGCCTTTACTCCACCCCAATATTCTGTGTATGTAATCTTATGTACGTGAATAAAAAGTTCAGTGCTTACTGGAGATGGCCGCCTAATAGCACCATTTTCTTTAGGGCACGTTCTGAAGTCTGAACCAGCGTATTGCCTGATTCATTCTCGGTCGACCCGTGCTCTTAGTCTAATTTGGAGTGACTGGAGGATGAGTGGTTTGTCGTTACGACCCCGACAATTGGCGCCTAACACGTGGGGCCGTGGATTGCCGCCCGTCCGGACCCGTCTTGAGGACTTTGCGGTGGTGCCCGCGGTGACTGAATGCGAGGACTGCAGCCTCCGTTGAACACGGTAAGTTGGGATCATATACTTTATATGCGTCCCACTTGCCTCTGTGTCAGTCACTGTTTGGTCCTGTCGTATTGTCCATTTGGGTCTGGAGGGGTGACTGGTTGAGTGGTGAGACCAAGGGCAATCCCACGCCACGAACCAGCAAGTGTGACCGAGTGACGTTGCATGCCTGCAACGTGCTTGAGTCAAAACACCACGTTCCTCCTCCTCCGGTCACTGTACCTTTATGTAGATAATTGCCTCCCGTGACTGTTAGAATAAAATTGGGACAAATTTTAGATTCTTGAAGTGTTGAGTGGGGTAGAAGACGCACATGATAGTCTAATCAGTGACGAATGGAGCCGGGGCTCTTCGTCTGAGAAGTGACAAATGGAGCAGGGGCTCTTTGTCCAACACGGGGAGTCTCATTAGGAGAAGCCCCAGTGTCAGTGCATGGAGCGGGGACTCTGTACTGTGTAGAGTGTTACGGTGGACTGTGCTGTAAAGTTATCACCCACAGTTAGGGAAGGGACAAATTGAACAGGGACTTTTTGTCTTGTCAACACATGGAGCGGGGACTCTGTATTGACGGGTGGTGACCTGCAAGTGGCACCGGTGGTCTGAGTCGCGACAGATCATTTCACTCTGTTAAATCATGATGTGTCTGTTTAAATCTGAGAGACCTCACAAGTTAGAGGGTGGTGCTTTGGGAGTGGTTGAATTGATGGAATCACGTGGAGGCAAGAAGGCTGTTAAGAATGAGCTTGCCGAGTACAGGCAGGCTTCAGCCTTCAGTGTGGAAAGACTTTGTCGCACAGAATGAGGGAAAGTTGAGAGATCAGGGGCTCTTGTATCAAGCCCGAGCACATTTGAGAGTAGTAAATGATTTGAAAGTTGAGGGTTGGAAAGAGGTAGATGGAATAAGGAGTTTCGGAAAGTGCTGAGCCTTTGTTCGGATATGTAAAATGCTCTGCATATGATCTTGTTGATGTAACTAAAATGGCCGCTCCAAGCCCTCGGCCACCGCCCTATAATGGTGCCGATCTCAGAACAAAGGGAGGTTGGACCTGTCATGTGTGTGGTGAACAGAATCCGCCCTGGGCGGAGACCTGCCGTGTCTGTGGGGCGGGTCGCTCCTGGTGTAATGCCCAGCCCATCGCCCCTCCCACACCCAGCGGCCATTTTGGTAAACCCAGTGGCCATCTTAATACACCCGGAAATGACCAACACCCCATCTCCTCCGGCGGCCATCTTGAGACACCCAAGCACACCCAGTCAGGCCTATATCCCTTGCTGATACCAACCAGGGCCTACTACCAGCCCCCGCCCGCACCTGTGCAGGCCACAGCTCCCAATATGGCACCAGATGCAACACCATTGTTCCCTTTCACACACCCCAACCCGGCCATTGCTGCAATGCATGAATCTTCAGTTTTTCAAACAATGATCAGAAGCCGCCGCCATGATATTATGGGATCTAATGAAGGGGAGGAGGATCAGGAGATAGAAGAGGGGTGGGCCCCTCAACAGCCACCACTATCCCCAGCAGCACCAGTATCTTTTCTTCCCTCCTCCATTCCCCCACCATCATTGTCAACCCCTGGTCCTAGGGCCTATTCCACCCTACTCCAGAGATGGGGCACCTTCCTCTCCTTCACAAATCCTCAGAGAGGACAGTCGTTCTGTAAGATTCACGGAAACCCCGGTCAGGCCCCCAGCTCCCGGTGTACTTGAAAACTGGTATCCCAGCCATTCACAGCATTACACAGACCGCAACGGAAATCCAGTGACATTATCCATAGGGTACGGTGATATCCTGACACATCGGGTTGGTGCTATAGTTAGTCCTGCCAACTCCAACTGCTCCAAGAAAGGGGGTCTGGCTCTATTAATAGCCCAAGCAGGTGGTCCCATCGTCACTGCAGAATGCATGGCTCATATATACACTCATGGCCCTTTGCCACCTGGACAGACTCTGACAACCCATGCAGGGGACCTTCCCGCTGATATCATCATCATCATCAGTAGGTCCAGTCCATGATCCTCTAAACTCAAATGAGTCACAGGCCACCCTTCGGGCCACTATACATTCAATACTCCATCATGCTGGTATGTTAAAAACAGAAGACATTAGGCACCAGGAATTATTTGAAACCAATGATAAAATAGCAAATTTGTGATTGCTTTGTCTAAAGAGTTAACTAACACCCACTCTACAGTGTCTGCTTCTCTCCCAGAATTTACAGGTGACACGGTGCATGATTTCTCGCCTGATGACCTTATATATATATATAAAAAAATTTATGAGAAGAGACTGTCTCCAGCCCAGATTTGAGGGTCCCTACTCTGTGGTCCTGACCACCCCTACTGCCCGAAGCTCGAGGGCAAGAGCACCTGGATTCACGTCTTCCATTGCAAGAAGGACAAGATTAATCAGCAGTCCTGAAGTTTCTGATATACATATCCTTTTGAACTATATCCTGATCTCCAGTAGTGCCAGTATGCCCACCTTCTGGGTTAATACTACAACCCCTGTGGTTATCTTTAAGTTCGATTTCTATCAAATATTCAACTGTGATAGGAATGATTTCAAGGGATCAACGCACTAAATTTAGGGAAAAAGGGATATTTTATCTCTATGTCACCCGCCCAGGGAATGAAAACTGTTATGATTGGTTAGATGTGGGATAGAAAATAGAAAAAGGGAAAATTGGCAGATGAAGCTAGATACAATAGATTGATAAATGAGATATACAGGTGTTGTGTTTGTGGGAACGGATCTAAGAATGCAGGAGTCAGTGACAGCAAGCAAAGGTATAAGGGAGGGAGGAAGTGCTGGTAGCAGCGAGATGGTATTTTGCTGTACACCAAGGTCATTCTACAGATAAGGAAGCTGAAGGCTGAGGGAGAGCACACTGACAAACTGCGCAGCGACCCGACTTACCCCTCCCATCAGGCATTCAGCATAGAGACGCAGAGCCAGAGTGCAGTAGTTTTCAGATTTTGTTGAATAGGTTTTTGGAATAGACACAGTACGTAAGAATCGAAGGGCTAGGCATGTGAATAGAAGGTCAGTGTATGTGAGAAGAAAGATAGACAGGCAGAGAAAGGAAGTGACAGAAAGCTGAAAGTGGGTAGACCGGATTGGAGATCAGTTGAAGCGGAGGATCT
>JARQOD010000008.1:97707326-97745721 GCA_033576555.1 Oophaga sylvatica | reverse complement strand
TTACCTATTCGCACCGACAAAAAAAGCCAGGAATGGGGGCAGATAATAATAGCCAGAGGGGACTTTATTTTTGGCCCCCCCTGGTACTAAATCTCCCCCCCAGACCCCCAAAAAAGACAAATCTTAATTAGTTCCCCCTTTTCTGGCACTTTGCCCCTTTTTTTTTCCCCCATTGCCCTGTAGCGGTGGGAATGGGTTTATGGGGTTAAAGCCCCCTTGCTTTTAAAGGTGACCTTAAGCCAGGTTAATAATTGGGAAACTTAAATTAGACAATATAAATTATTAACCCTTTGCATGAAATAAAAATAAAACAACCAATTTAATTAAAAATTTTTTTAAATGAAATAAAGACATTTTTTTGCCCCTCTTTTATTTGATGAAAAAACCATTTCCTGTAAAAAAAATAAAATAAAAAAAAAAAATTATTCTTTCCCTTCCCCATCCAGTCAAGCCCAGGGTTTGAACCCTTTCAGAAAGGTTAATGTTTACTGCAGGGACCGCAGCAAATGCTGCACCCTTTCACAGTAAACCCCCAAATGAATGGCCCTCTCCGGCTGACAGGAGAGGAAGTGGAAAGCTTAAATTGATTGTTTTCCCCACTTTCACTTCAGGTCAGCCGGGAACAATCGTGACGTCAGAGGGAATGATTAACAAAAAGGGGTTTCCCCTTCGAAAAAAAAATGGGTCGGGTCCCCCCTATTTTTGAAACGCCTGATAAAGCAGACCGAGCAGTGGCGTTCCCGTAATGAAGCGACAAGCAGCTGCTATGGGGCCCGGACGGTGGGGGGGGCCCTGGGACGGTGGGTACTGTGTGACACAGTATACTGGGGGTCGGCGGGGGAGGGGCGCAGCTCTTCTATATACTCCCCCCTCCTGGTGCGGTCTGTGCGCCCCTGCCTTCTCCCACGGTCTCCGACGCCTGTGTTCAGCGGTCAGGTGGTACCGCTCATTACAGTCATGAATCGCACATATTCATGCTTTAATGAGCTGTCCGCGGGGACCGCTGAACACTGGCGGCGGAGACCGTGGGAGAAGGGCAGGGGCTGCACAGACCGCGCCGGCGGAAGGGTGAGTATAAGGGATATTTACCTGTCCCGTTCCACGTTGCTCGCGTCCTCTTGCTGCAATGTTCAGGTCAGAGGGCGCGATGATGTCGTTAGTGCGCGCCGCGCCCTCTGCCTGATCATTCACTGCTGGAGGACCCGAAGACAGCGGCACTCAGCAGTGGAGAGAGGACAGGTAAATATCTCAGGTGCCGGGGCCCTGAGCGAGCGGTGACATCGGCACCTGGTGTCACCCCCTGCTCAGGACACCGGCACCTGGCCCCCAGCGACGAAAGGTGAGTATGTCTTTTTTTTTTTTTTTGGTTGCAGCAGCTGCGGCAGCATAAGGGCCTATACTATGGAGCATCTATGGGGGCACAATCTATGGGGGCATAATACATTTTTTTGTTTAATGTGTCCCCTCACTGTGCTGGCACTTTACATTTACAATGGCTCTGGGTTTTTTTTTTTTGGGGGGGGGGCCCATTCAGACTTTTGCTATGGGGCCCCATGATTTCTATGTATGCCCCTGCTGCTGAGGCATGGTATTTAAGGCTGTTAAGGAGCCAATATCCATGGACCTTGCCAGCAGCGTCGGACTGGAGTACCTTGGGCCCACCAGAGAAAAAATATTCTTGGGGCCCACCATCATACTTCCCAACCTTTGAAGAAGGGAAAGAGGGACAAAGGCTGTGGCACGCTGTGCCTGCTGCAGCAAATTTTAGGCCATGCCACGTTGCACCACAGACTGTCCAGGAGTTGGTGGATGCTTTAGTCCAGGTGTGGGAGGAGATCCCTCAGGAGACCATCCGTCGCGCTCATCAGGAGCATGGCCAGAAGTTGTAGTGAGGTCATACAGCATACCTCCCAAATTTTGAAGACAGGAAAGAGGGTTAAAGGCTGCGGCGTGCGTAGGGCATCGCTGCAAATTTTAGGCCACGCCCCGACCACACCCATTTAACAGCTAATCACACCCATATCCTGGCCCCAAGCGTACCCATTTAGCACTGCTGATCACACTGACTGGTAATGAGGGCACAGTGGCTGGTACTGAGGAAAAGAAAGAAAGAGCAGCGAGAGAGAAAGAACAAACAGAGAAAGAAAGAGAGGAAAGAAAGAAAAGAGAGAGAGAAAGAAAGAACAGAGAGAAAAAAGAACAGAGAGCGAGAAAGAAAGAACAGAGAGCGAGAAAGACTAGAGAGAGAAAGAAAGACTAGAGAGAGAGCCAGAGGCGTAGCTAGGGTTTTGGTTTAGTGGGGGCGAAACTTCTGAGTGGGCCCCTAATCAGAGAACCTCAGTAAATGACCGCGCTGTTGCCAAAAATAATCTATATATAAAAAGACCAATATTGATATTACCGCCATATGGTCTGTGGTAAATAATACCAGTCCTACAGAACATATAATAGATTACAGCACAGGTACAGATAATGACTTACCGCTGATGTTCTTTCTAATGGAATTGTTCACTTTTCATTTCTTTTCCATCTGGCCCAGACCGACATGACGACTTCTCCAGCCAGGACTCGACTGCAGAGATTACAACAAAGACACATTTCACTTCTCATATTTTTAGCACTGTCTTGGTCACCAATTGGACTATTCTCAACCTGCACAAACTCCTCATCCTGCTGATACCCCAATACTGAGCCGCTGCTGCCATATGTGTCCCTATTTCTGCACCTGATACCCCAATACTGAGCCGCTGCTGCCATATGTGTCCCTATTACTGCACCTGATACCACAATACTGAGCCGCTGCTGCCGTATGTGTCCCTATTACTGCACCTGATACCCCAATACTGAGCCGCTGCTGCCGTATGTGTCCCTATTACTGCACGTGATACCCCAATACTGAGCTGCTGCTGCTGCCGTATGTGTCCCTATTACTGCACCTGCTGTGTGGTTCTGTGTGACCTCTAAATTTTAAAGCACCCCTCTAGAATATAGTAATGCCGGGTGCAAGTGCCCTAGAAAACAGTGACCACATTTTGTCCCCTAGACTGTATTAATGCCCTGTGTGCCCCTTTGACAGTCACAGTAACCCGAGTTCCCCTATAACAATAAGTGTCCACTTTACATTTAATAATGTCCCAAGTCTCCCCCTGTACATCTCCCCTATACACAGAATAATGCCCCTCACTGGATATATACTGACCCCTTAATGTCCCCAAACTATTTAATGGGTCCAACACTGTATGATGGCCCCTAGATAGCATCCATACAGCATAATACACCAGATAGTCCTCAATATAGTATAATGCACCCCATAGGCAGCCTCTATATTATAATAAACCCCCATAGGCAGAGTCTATAATATAATGCACCACCATAGGCAGCCGCTATATTATAATGCACCCCCATAGGCAGCCTCTGTAGTATAATGCATCCCCATAGGGAGTCTCTGTAGTATAATGCAGCCCCCATATACAGCCTCTGTAGTATAATGCACCCCCCATATACAGCCTCTGTAGTATAATGCACCCCCATTAAAAAAAAAAAAAAAACAATACTCACCTCCCGGCTCCTGTGCTGCTCACTGTTCTCCCTCTCAGCGTCTGACAGCGGGCGCCGGCAGGTGATGTCATCGCGCCCGCTGTCAGACGCTGAGAGGGGGATTATGGGAGAGAAGGAGCACTCGCTCCTTCTCTCTCTATGCGGTCAGCTGTATCGGCTGGATGCCGATACAGCTGACCCTCCGATGATGGGTGGGGGGCCCACTGCTGGCACCGGGCCCCCCCAACGCCTGTTCAGGCCCATAGCTTCTGGGCGGCAGAGCAGGAAGATCGATTCTCCCTGCTCTGCCGCAGAGTTACTGTAGCGTAGCTCCGGGTGGGCCCCCTCAGAGTGCGGGGCCCGGGGCCACCGCCCCCTCTGCCCCGCGACCTATCCTTTCAAATCAGGGCCCACCACGCAGGAGCTGGGGCCCACCGGAGGTTTCTCCGGTGGCTCAGTCCGACCCTGCTTGCCAGCCTGATAATACCAGGCCACAGCAGTCTGCTTATCTTTGCTGGTTAACAAAAATAGGGGATCCCGTCGAAAAAATTTGGCATGGGGTCCCCCCTATTTTTGTTAACCAGCCAGATGAAGCAGGAACTGCTGAGGACCTGGTTTTTTCAGGCTGGTAAGGAGCCAAGATCCATGGACCTTGCCAGCCTGATAATACCAGGCCACAGCAGTCTGCATATCTTGGCTGGTTAACAAAATAGGGGATCCCCTCGAAAAAAAATTGGCGTGGGGTACCCCCTATTTTTGTTAACCAGCCAGATGAAGCAGACTGCTGAGGCCTGGTTTTTCAGGCTGGTAAGGATACAATATCCATGGACCTTGCAAGCCTGATAATACCAGGCCACAGCAGTCTGCTTAGCTTGGCTGGTTAACAAAAATAGGGGATCCCCTCGAAAAAAAAACGGCGTAGGGGTCCCCCTATTTTTGTTAACCAGCCAAGTAAAATGCAGACTGCTGCGGCCTGGTATTAAAAGACTGTCAAGGCCCATGGATTTTGGCCCTCAACAGCCTGATAATACCAGGCTACAGCAGCCCCACATTTGGCGCATCAAAAGATGTGCCAATTGTGGCACTTTACCCGGCTCTTCCCACTGCCTGTAGCGGTGGCAAGTGGGGTAATAAGGGGTTAATGTCACCGTTGATTGCACGGTGACAATAAGCCCGGTTAATAATGGATAGGCGTCAATAAGACACCGATCCATTATTAATCCCAAAGTTTTTAAATGTATAAAAAAAAGACAAAGCAAGAAAAAAGTATTTTAATGAAATAAAAGAGACAACACAGTTTTCATTTCTTTTATTATACTCTCATTCCTGCGACGCCATCGATCACCTGTAAAAAAAGGAAAAAAACAAACCAACAGTATACCACCTGTCCGACGCAGTCCATCGTAACGAGTGTCCCACGACGATCCAGCTCTGCTACATCGCAATGACAGGCAGAGCCTGACATCCCGGCGCAGCACAGCTGATTACCTGCTTCCCGGCGGTGACGTCATCGGACTGACTGCTTTACGGCCGGGATTACCCAGCAGTCACTGCAGTTATCGCGAGAGAAACTCCATGTGACCGCCGGGGAAAGATGATGGCGGCCATCAAGCAGTCCAGGCCGTGACCGCCGGAGATCTTCTGCCAGGTAAGTGCCGCTGACTCCTGACAGACCCGACCGACGGACACTGACAGTGACAGTGACAATTCCGATTCCGGTATCCGATAAGACGCAATATCGGAACTTGGAATCGAAAGTCCGATACAGCTAATATCGGCCGATACCCGATATTTGCAGTATCGTATCGCTCAACACTAAAGGCACTGTATAATACAATTTAAACAGATGTCAATTAGAAGGAAATTGAAATAGTCTAAGAAATTTAAAAAAATGTTTTTGGAAAGCAGAATTCCAAAATCATCAAGGCCAAGAACACTCCTAATCATGAAAGTTCCAAATAGTAAAGAAATAGCAGAGTAATAGAAGTGTAAATACCTTTACACTGGTGCGCTTACATAGATAGCAATGCCAGTGCTAAAGGAAATTAGTGGTACACTTACCTTGCTTTGATAAATAAATATTGTGTTTTTCTTGTAACTCTCTTATGAGAAAACATTAAAGCAAAAAATAAAATGAGGACAGATATACAGAAAGCCAATTATGTATACTATTTTTTAAATGTGAAAACTTTTGCTGAGAGAACAGTTGATTATTTTGATTTGTATGATTGATTTGTTGTCAATAGTTAAAGCAATGACACATTAAAGATGTTTTCATAAATCTAAGTATCTTCCTAAATCATAGTCATTTGTAATTTTGCAATTTAAGCATAAAGCAAGAATTATGTCTTTCAAGTTCTCTGTGTAATAAATCTTTGTGAATGAAGGAGGATGCATTCTGTATAATTTATGGTCTATTGACATATGTGTCACAAAATGATGTACGTATACAAATGAAATGTATACCTTCAAAGTCAGTGACAGTATAAAATAGAAACATTGAAACAGTTTTTACAGATGTGTCTACCATAGTGTGTTCATTTTAAGACGTCCTCAGATGTCAGAGACTAGTATCAGAATAATGTAGATTTGATACAAATTTTTTCCCTAGCACCTGAATCTGACAGCTGACATCTGACTTTCTTCATCTGACATCTGACTTTCTTCACTTGTCAGAGTTAGAAGTAGCATTATAAGAATTGTGTGTTTTGGCTAACTAGCAAAATGTAAAACTCAAATGACATCTGACTCTAATTTCTGATTTTCTCCACTTGTCAGTCACCAGAATAAATAGATACATTGTATGTCTTACCTAGATAGAGACTGAAAACAATACCTGACTCTTATTTCTGTATGTACTTTCTTCACTAATCAGTCAGAAAGAAGATTCCATGCATTTGGACTTTTGCTAAACCTTTCAAACTTGGGAGATGGGAGCAGGCTGTGGTTTTTGTTTTTGGTGGTGGTGAGAGGGGGGTTTATCAAATCTACCCCAAAGAGAAAGTTGAGTTGTTCACAGCAACCAAACAAAAGCAGTCTACTTTTATTTTGCAACGGTATTGCACCATCTTCCAACAAGAAAGTTTGAAAATGTTCCAAATTTATTAAACTGTTTGATGCTGGTTGATATATCTGGCACATCTTAAGATTGTCCAACATAAGCTTTACTAAGCTAAAAAAGGGGTAGAAATTGCTCGAAGGACTGTGACGTATGAACAAAGCAATGCGGTTGTCTTTGTATAATAAACACACTCACCTTATGTGATAAGGTATGGTAAGGTGATGCCGATCCTGCTAAGTCATCAATGTGCTTCATTTAATGCAGTCTGAAGTCATGAGGGATACAGGATACATAAAGTCAGGAGGGATACAGAGTACATAGGCTGTGCTGCTGAATGAAAATGCAATCCAATGCTAATAGGTGAAGCCAAATGTTTCTATAAAACAGCATGTTTCTGGGTTTCTGGGTCAACTGACCCTTACATCAGACAGTACAATAAAGATAGAATTCTGACCATCAAGTTTAAATAAGTAAAATGGAGGATAAAATGTGGAAGGTGTCACCCTATGGGAGCATCTAAAGCCATTCATGAAAAAAGACAAAACATACTCATATAGCTAAGGCTAGTTTCACACTAGCGTATGGCTGCGCTGCGGAGGGCTGCAGACTTCCTCCGTGAAGCTCCGTCCACCGTTGCACCTCCTCTGGTCAGCTCCGCCTATGTCTGCAAGTGGCCTGCATGCGGCCTGACTACCTATATTTAACATTAGGTACGCAGGCCGTGCAGATGTATGCGGATGCCGCCGTATGCGTCGTTTTGACGCTGTGACAACCGCAACAAAATGCAACATGTTTCGTTCGGCGCAGGTCGCCACACCGTCAAAACGACGCATGCGGCAGCATCTGCATACATCTGCATGGCCTGCATACCTAATGTTAAATATAGGTACTCAGGCCGCATGCAGGCCGCGTGCAGACATGGGAGGAGCTGACCGAAGGAGGTGCGGCGGTGGGCGGAACTTCACGGAGGAAGTGCACAGCCCTCCGCAGCGCAGCCACACGCTAGTGTGAAACCAGCCTAAGATCATTGTGAACATTAACAGTTTAAAAAAAAAATCACAATTTTATGTTTGTAAATGTAAGTCATAATGTGGTTATAGATTTACATATGGCATATAAGGAAAACTTACGGTTTACTATATTAAATGTTTAAGGAAAAAATAAAGAACTGCTTATGTTTTATATTTACTTATATTATATTACATTAAATGTATAAGGAAAATACAGAACTAACTGAAGTTGGAGTATGGTTCACTTCATATTAATAAGTAGCCTATGCAGACACACAAAAGTGATTATGTGAATCAACTATTACTGAGATGTACAATAAATAATAATGCAAATACCTGAGTATATATCCAGGCAGCAAGATATGTTTTCCTAGTGATAATGAACAGTATTTATCTGTAAAGCTTCCACATGTAAGAGAAGAATTGTATTGGAAATAATAGAACAAAATTGGTTATAGAATGGCATATGTCAAACATTTTTACATGTAGTGAAATGAAAAATGTAAGATTTAAAATAGAAAGTGAAGTGATATGGAAGTGATGGAGTTTGAGATATGAAAGGATCATTGTGAAAAACTATTTTCTTCTGTTAGAAATTGACATCAGAAAAGTGGTGTTGCACCATCTTGCTGGAAAAACTTAGGGAAAGTGCCATCTTCAGTTTCCTGAATTGTCCATCTTGACTCCTGAAGACCAAAAGGACTAAATAGCGAAGTTGAACTGTTTGCATTCTACTAACCCTCTTATGATGGACATGACTCTTAGGATATAAGGCAGCCCCACTACTATCTGGACCATCCCTGACCAAGGAAACTGTGTATTTCCAAAGCGTGAAGGAATTGGTCCTTACCGTGCCTCTTTGTCAAGCGGTCTTATGATATGTGTACGATGTCAGTAAACTATTCTTAAAAGAACAACACTCTATACAACATATAGATTAGCAACATCAGCATGTAAATATAGAATAGATTTACCTGACACGACATCCGTTGAACTCAGGGTTAATCTTGAGGACTTGATACACTGTCACAGGAAAGAGGAGGACCGGGGGTCTAACCTGACCCTAAACTGGGGTCCTAACTAATCCCTCACCTTGGAGGTACTGATAATGGTTCAGAGGTCCAAGTCTCCAGCCTAACCCTGTCTCCTATCAGTCCCTGAACCCTGTAATCAGTCCTAAGAAGGATTCTGATTACCACCAAAGGGATATGGGCTGATCTCTGCTAAATACACAGATTAGACATATAAGACAGACTGGAGAAAACACAGACTTGCATACACACTCAAACACAGAAGGAACATAAATGATCTGGGATATTAAACTCTAAGCAAGGTGAGCTTAAAACAACTAAGGAGCTCTTTAACTTAAGTCTATACAGATACAATCCTATCTGTGGTCTGCATGAAGAATTTCACTGGCAACTCCCAACACAGACAACCAGAGATTTAAAGGAAACCAATCAACAAATAATTAATTGCAGCCGGGAGAAAACTGCACCCAGTCCCAGAACTGAGCACAGACAGAATTAACTCCCTAACTGCCAAACACAAAGAAACAGCAACTCAGCTGTGAGAAGTCAGAATGTGCAACCGCGACGATCTTCGTGGCGATGCACACATGACAGTACCCCCCCTTCTACGAGGGGCCTCCGGACCCTCAGGGCCAGGTTTGCCCGGGTGAGTTCTGTGGAAGGTCCGCACCAAACGATCTGCGTTAATGTCAGACGCAGGAACCCACGTCCTCTCCTCTGGACCATACCCCTTCCAATGCACCAAGTACTGAAGGTACCGGCGATTCAGACGTGAGTCAATGATCTTTGACACTTGAAACTCCAAGTTACCATTGACCACCACTGGAGGAGGAGGTAGAGGTGATGGTATGACTGGTGCCACGTACCTCTTAAGTAATGACTTGTGGAACACATTATGAATTTTAAACGTAGGAGGGAGGTCCAGATGAAATGCCACAGGATTAATTATGGAACTGATCCTGTACGGCCCGATGAATCTGGGGCCCAGCTTCCAGGAGGGAACTTTAAGTTTTATATTCCTGGTAGACAACCATACCAGATCGTTCACATTAAGATCTGGACCAGAAACTCTCCTCCTATCAGCCATACGTTTATAACGGTTCCCCATAGCACTCAGATTATTCAATACACCTCTCCACACTGAAGCAAGTGACGACGAGAAACGCTCCTCCTCAGGAACCCCAGAAGGGCCCCTCCCATTGAATGTACAAAACTGGGGATGAAAACCATATGCCCCAAAAAACGGGGACTTACCAGTGGACTCGCTCCGCCTGTTGTTAAGAGCGAACTCTGCCAGAGGCAAGAAAGAAGACCAGTCCTCCTGGTTCTCTGAGACAAAACACCGAAGATAAGTCTCTAGGCTTTGATTCAGACGCTCTGTCTGACCATTGGTCTGCGGATGAAAAGCCGAGGAAAATGACAATTGCATCCCCCGACGTAAACAAAATGCCCTCCAAAACTTGGACACAAACTGAGACCCCCTATCTGACACCACATCAGAAGGCAACCCATGAAGTCTCACAATCTCCCCAATGAACACCTGCGCCAGAGTTTTAGCATTAGGGAGGGCAGGAAGAGCAATGAAATGTGCCATCTTACTGAACCTGTCAACAACCACCAGTATGACAGTCTTCCCTGACGACTGAGGAAGGTCCGTGATGAAGTCCATAGACAAATGAGTCCATGGACGCTCCGGAAGTTTCAAGGGTAAGAGGGTCCCAGACGGACGGGTATGAGGGGTCTTAGAGCGAGCACAAACCCCACAGGACGCGACAAAAGTTAAAACATCTTTATTAACGTTAGGCCACCAAAACCGGCGAGAAAGGAGATCTAAAGTAGCCTTACTCCCTGGATGTCCTGCTAAAGCAGAATTATGATGTGCCTCAATAACCTTTTGTCTCAACTGATTTGGGACAAACAGTCTCCCTGGAGGTCCTGCAGGGGCGTCCCCCTGAGCCTCTAACACCTCCTCCTCAAGCTCAGAACATACAGCCGACACTACCACCCCCTCCTGAAGGATAGGAATCGGGTCATCCATTTTCCCGGCCCCTGGGAAACTGCGAGACAAGGCATCCGCCTTAACATTCTTAGATCCAGGGCGATAAGTGACAACAAAATTAAACCTGGTAAAAAACAACGACCATCGAGCTTGTCTGGAATTCAGACGCTTAGCAGATTCCAAATACAGCAGGTTCTTGTGATCAGTAATGACGGTGACCGGGTGGACTGCCCCCTCCAAAAAGTGACGCCATTCTTCAAAAGCCAACTTAATGGCCAAAAGTTCCCTATTGCCGATATCATAATTCCTTTCGGCGGACGACAATTTTTTAGAAAAGAAAGCGCACGGATGCCATTTACCAGGGGACGGACCCTGGGACAATATTGCACCCACCCCTACGTCAGACGCGTCCACCTCCACAACGAACGGCTGTGATGCATCTGGTTGGATGAGAACGGGTGCCGAAGCAAAACATTTTTTCAAAGAGGAAAAAGCTTGGCAAGCTTTGTCCGACCATTTAGAAAAATCCGTCCCTTTTCTTGTCATGTCAGTGAGAGGTTTGACAACAGATGAGAAATTACAAATAAATTTCCGGTAGTAGTTAGCAAACCCCAGAAAACGCTGCAGAGCCTTAAGATCCTCTGGCTGATCCCATTCAAGCACTGCTCTCACCTTTTCAGGGTCCATACGGAAACCGGAGGCTGACACCAAGAAACCCAAAAACTGAAGTTCCTGTACGGCGAATACACACTTTTCCAGTTTGGCGTATAGTTTATTGTCTCGCAAGATCTGCAACACCTGTCTCACATGCTCCTGGTGAGACACAAGATCTGGTGAGTAAATTAAAATGTCATCCAAATATACGACCACAAACAACCCCACCAGATGACGAAAAATGTCATTAACAAAATGTTGGAATACTGCCGGTGCAGTAGTCAGACCAAAAGGCATGACAAGGTTCTCATAATGTCCCTCCGGCGTGTTAAACGCCGTTTTCCACTCATCCCCCTCTTTTATCCTAATCAGATTATACGCCCCCCTGAGATCCAATTTAGAGAACCATTTGGCGCCAACAATTTGATTGAAGAGATCAGGAATCAGAGGGAGTGGATACGGATCTCGAACAGTAATCCGATTAAGTTCGCGGAAATCCAAGCAAGGGCGTAGGCCTCCATCTTTTTTCTTCACAAAGAAGAACCCCGCGGCCACTGGGGAAGATGAAGGTCTAATATGCCCTTTGGCCAGACTTTCCGAAATATAATCTTTCATAGCCTGCCTCTCAGGACCAGAAAGGTTATATAACCTAGCTTTAGGTAACTTAGCATCAGGAAGTAAATTAATAGAGCAGTCATACACGCGATGAGGAGGCAACTCCTGACACCCTCCTCAGAGAACACATCCCCAAAGTCCTCCAAAAAAGGAGGCAAAGTACTAGGCACGACCGCACTGATGACTGTGTTCATGCAGTTACTTTTGCAAAACTCCCCCCATTGGCTTATATCTCTGGACTGCCAATTAATCACAGGGTTATGTTTAACCAACCAAGGAAGTCCCAACACAATAGGAGTAGGTAGACCCTCCAACACATAACAAGATAATAGTTCCCTATGTATTGCCCCTACCCGAAGGTCAATGTTATGAACCTCATGAACAAAGCTACCTTGGCCGAGAGGCCTGGCGTCAATGGAGAATATAGGGATCGGTTTTACCAATACACTCAGATGCATACCTTGAGCCTGAGCAAACTGAGCGTCAACCAGATTAGCCCCGGACCCACTATCAAGAAGAACAGAAAATCTCTCCACTCTCGTACCAACCACCACCTCCACTGGTACAAGGAACTGAGAAGAACTAGCGGACGAAATACATACTCCCAGGTTGTCGTCCACCACACAACCTGGGATTAACAGTTTTCCGGCGACTTTTTGCTCAACAAGGCACGGGATGGACATCCCCCAACAAAATGTCCCTCTTTCCCGCAGAAGAAACACCTTCTAGTCCTGCGGCGTACCGCCAATCCCCTCCTACGAAATGATGTCCCTCCCAACTGCATAGGCTCCTCCGAACAGACAAGGGGAACCTCAACATAAGGGACTTTAGTAGTAGGTGGAGTAACAACAGGGGGCGGAGTTACCTCGCACCTCTCCCGGAGCCGTCTATCAATACGGATAGCTAGGGCCATAGCAGCCTCCAGTGATGGAGGAGAATCATACTGAGCCAAAACGTCCTTTAATTTGTCAGAAAGCCCATGACAAAACTGGCTCCTAAGAGCTGGGTCATTCCACTGAGTATCTGTGGCCCATCTACGGAACTCAGAAGCAAATTCCTCCGCCGGACGATCTCCCTGCTGTATCTTACGTAATTTTGTCTCAGCAAGAGAGACCCGATCTGGGTCATCATATACCAAACCCAGGGCAGTAAAAAATCGATCTACTGACTGTAGAGCCGGGGATCCCGGAGGAAGGGAGAAGGCCCAGGATTGAGGGTCCCCTTGTAGGAGCGAGATAACAATTCCCACTCTCTGCTCTTCACTCCCTGATGATCGAGGCCGAAGCCGAAAATACAATTTACATGCTTCCCTGAAGGTAAAAAATTTGTCTCGCCCACCAGTGAACCTGTCCGGGAGAGCTACTTTAGGTTCAAATCTGGTTTGCTCCGAGGGAGACAAAACTTTGGACTTAATGTCCGTCAGCTCCATGGATAATCCTGCAACTGCAGAGCCAGCTGGGCTACTGGATCCATGGCAACTGGGAATAATTTTATGGGCCAGTGAAAATGTCAAGCGGTCTTATGATATGTGTACGATGTCAGTAAACTATTCTTAAAAGAACAACACTCTATACAACATATAGATTAGCAACATCAGCATGTAAATATAGAATAGATTTACCTGACACGACATCCGTTGAACTCAGGGTTAATCTTGAGGACTTGATACACTGTCACAGGAAAGAGGAGGACCGGGGGTCTAACCTGACCCTAAACTGGGGTCCTAACTAATCCCTCACCTTGGAGGTACTGATAATGGTTCAGAGGTCCAAGTCTCCAGCCTAACCCTGTCTCTTATCAGTCCCTGAACCCTGTAATCAGTCCTAAGAAGGATTCTGATTACCACCAAAGGGATATGGGCTGATCTCTGCTAAATACACAGATTAGACATATAAGACAGACTGGAGAAAACACAGACTTGCATACACACTCAAACACAGAAGGAACATAAATGATCTGGGATATTAAACTCTAAGCAAGGTGAGCTTAAAACAACTAAGGAGCTCTTTAACTTAAGTCTATACAGATACAATCCTATCTGTGGTCTGCATGAAGAATTTCACTGGCAACTCCCAACACAGACAACCAGAGATTTAAAGGAAACCAATCAACAAATAATTAATTGCAGCCGGGAGAAAACTGCACCCAGTCCCAGAACTGAGCACAGACAGAATTAACTCCCTAACTGCCAAACACAAAGAAACAGCAACTCAGCTGTGAGAAGTCAGAATGTGCAACCGCGACGATCTTCGTGGCGATGCACACATGACACTCTTACTTTGCTGAGTCACATGCACTACACATGGCTACCTATGTCATGCAGGTCCTATCTGCTCCCAGATGCCGTGACCACATAAGATTGTATCACGGTGCCAAGACGCCCACGTACTGACGGAGGAGAGCCACACAGATTGCTTGTCACCGGCCGGGACAGCGCTCCGGTCTACTCATCAACCAGCTGTCACTAGCTACCGCCATCAACCTTGAAGATAATCACAGAGGATTGAGCATTTCCAGCCTGCAGACTGTCGAACCGCATCCCCATCCACCAGGAGAAAGGTAATACCATACTAATATCACTTATCAACCTAATCCTCCACTGTTTATTGACCCTTATTACCCTCATATAGTCTGGTAGGCACATACACCCTGAAGGGTTAATTCTATTTGGCTTTAATTGAGAATCTCCACAGGTTTCACTTAGAATGTACTGTATACTAGGATATGATTTTAATCACTAGTTTGCCTAACTATTGTTGGTTTCTCTGATCCCTTTGAAGTCTCACAGTGCATTTGGTCCATCTACCTTAATATACCCAGCATTCCTAACTCTAATTTTTTCCTAGGAAGGTATTCATAGCGCAAATTATTGATTTTTGATTGAATTTCTGCAATCTGACATCCTTGTGGTGCTGTCTTATTTGCTGCTGAACCCTTCCACATTATACTTGCGCCTCCTACTGCCTGTTGTGTCAAATAACATAATGAAATGTGTAACATTAAAACTTTATATAATTTGTACTAGTGCAGGAAATGAAGAAATGCCATTTTTGATTTTTTGCTGCATTGTGTGCTTTACATTCTCAATTTATGAGATTAATTCTGACATCTCATACAATCCTACTGGTTTCAATGATTTAAGTTTGTATATCCAGAACATTTTACAATAATTTAAATCTAATCAGAGCTGGTTGATATCCAATCAATTGGTACAATTATAATACAATTGAAATTCCTCTCATGTTCAATCATGCATTGACATAAAAACTTTCTTTGTATTGGATTTATATTTATTCAGTCTAAGGGCCCCGTCTCACATGGCGAGATCGCTAGCGAGATCGCTGCTGAGTCACAAGTTTTGTGACGCAACAGCGATCTTCCCAGCGAAATCGCTGTGTGTGACATTCAGCGATGATCAGCCCCCTGCTGGGTATCGCTGATCGTCCTGGACTTTTTTTTGATCGCTGGTCTCCTGCTGGCCAGCACGCATCGCTGCATGTGGCAGGCAGGAGACCAGCGATCAGCTGGTAACCAAGGTACACATCGGGTTTCCAGGCGCGGGGCTGTGCCTGGAAACCCGATGTGTACGTTGAATACCAGCGCGCTGCTGCATGGGAGCTGGTAACCAAGGTACACTTCGGGTTTCGAGGCACCACACAGCGCCTGGAAACCCGATGTGTACCTTGGTTACCAGCTCCCTGCATCAGCGGGCTGGTATCCAACGTACACTGCGGGTAACTAGGCGAGTTACCCGCAGTGTCGCTGTCCTGATCGCTGCCTGAGCTGCCTGTTTGGCAGCTCACCAGAGATCATGTAGCGACACACCAGCGATCCTGACAAGTTCATATCGTTGTCGGGATCGCTGGTGCGTCACTATGTGAGACGGGGCCCTAACATGTAAAGATTGAGTAGTCCTGCCAACATACTGTTTCTTGCACGTGCATCTTATGAGGTGTAATACAGCGTTTGATTGACAGCTGAGGTGATGTGTCTCATCAAAATATTTACCTGCAACAGTCGATTGAAAGTAGTTATATTATGCTCTAAAGTTCTGCAACAGAGAAATTTATTTTATTGTACACCTGAAATGGTCTAGCTTATTAATCATTTGTAAGTTCCCAGAAGGGGAGAACGTTGTTAGTGTACTTGGGGTTAAAATGTTGCAAAGGGTGGGAGCTCTTCTAAAAGTGATACCAGGTTTTTAAGGAGTAGCAGTCACAAAGTGAGATCCCTAGTCTTAAAATATGACAATGGTTGTGCAAGGTATTTCTAACTGTAGGTGGTAATGAAGTTAGTTTTCTTTATAGTCAGAGGTCTTGATGCAGTTCTTCCTTAGTCTCGTGAATTGACCAAAGGGAGTATTTTTCAGTCATCACTTGCAGTGGCAATCATTAAAAATATATGTAGCTGTTCATGTCTATAGTCATGCCTATGAATTTGAAATTTTAGTTTTTATTTCTTTATCTTGTATAATAATCTTAATTTCCCAAAATTCCATTTTAGTTTAATTTGTATATTCGGTAATTTACATTTATTCCTTCCATTTTTCTGTACTTTGGATGGTTTTATTCATCACCATTTTAGTTCTTTTTAATGCTTATTTTTCCTGGTTAATTTTATTTGTTCTTATTGTTAACAGTTAATTCTTATTTTCTTCTTCCCTTTCCCTCTCCCCTCTTCATTCCTTCCACTTCTCAACAGTGGCCAATCTCTGTGGCCAATCAGCGGTCTCTTCACTTCTGGAGGAAGTGAGACAGCAGCCTCAGCTCTCTTATTCTTCAAATGCCAGTTACTATACGTCCGAAAGCAGGGACAGTGAAGCAGCCACTGATTGGCCACAGGGAGCCCCAGGAAAGAGAGTGCCGACACCACTGGCAAGTCACCGGCACCAGACATAAGTATAAGTGTTTTTATTTTACTTGAGGGAAACATGGTGATTGAGAAGGGTTTGTCTGAGTAGTGGACAACAGCTCTAACGTGCGAGGGGGCCAAAATGTCAGCCACTGAAAGAATATGCTACTTTATTCACATTATTGCTGGATCAATTGTAAAAGCCCTAACTTCTCTTTACTGATAGACATGATCTCCTAAATATACTTTCTTAGCATGTGACTGAGTGCTGTTGTTGCTTGAAGTATTACCATATATATTCGTGTATAAACCAAGTGTTTCAGCACATTTTCTATGCTGAAAAAGCCTCCCTTGGCTTATACTCGAGTGAGGGTCCCACAGTATTTTTCAGACTATAAGAAAGAGGGGAGTGGCAGTGGAGGAGCAACAGGTCACAGGAGGCAGAAGCCGACTGCTGAAGCTAATACCTGTGCCCACTACTAAAGGGAATGAATATTCACTGCTCTCCATGCTCATGTGAGTGGAGAGCAGTAAGTATTCATTTCTCTTTAATAGCGGGCACAGTAACCTCAGCCGCTGGCTTGCTGCAGTGGCCAGGCGATCACGTGTGCCTGTTACAAAAGGGAATGAATATTCACTGCTCTCCCTGCCCCTGGGAGTGGAAAGCAGTGAATATTAATTTTTCTTTAATAGTGGACATGCTGTTAGCCGCAGCAGCTGCCTTGATGCAGCTGCTGAGCTCTGAAGTATGCCTGCTACTTAAGGCAATGAATATTCACTGCTTTCCACTCCCATGGGCATGGAGAGCAGTGAATATTCATTTCCTTTAGTAGTGGGCATATGTGATCGCCCGGGTGCTTCAACAAGCCAGCGGCTGAGGTCCCGGTGTGGAGAGCAGTGAGTATTCCAGCAGCTGTCCTTTGCTTGTAAGCAGCACATTTTGTCACAGCCATGCGCTGCTTACAAGCATAAATAAACTGCTGACATCAGAACAGGACACTGCAAGGGAGCGCAGGGAAGGTAATTAGAGTGGTTTATGTTTTTTTATGCTTTTCTGGTGGGGTGCCATGCATACCAGGATAGGGATGAGAAGACCATGCATACCAGGATGACGATGAGGAGACCATGCATATCAGTACAGGGATGAGGAGGCCATGCATACCAGGATGGGGATGAAGAAGCCATGCATACCAGGATAGGGATGAGGGGGCCATGCATGCCAGGATAGGGATGAGAAGGCCATGAATACCAGGATAGTGACGAGGAGGCATGAATACCAGGATAGGGATGAGGGGGCCATGCATAACAGGCTATACTCAAGTCAATAAGTTTTCCCAGTTTTTTATGGTAAAATTAGGTGCCTTGGCTTATATTCGGTACTACCTTAAGGATAAGTTAGCAATATCTTTTGATCAGTTCACCAGTTTAATACTACATCAATATAATATGCAGAACTTTTACTTTAATCGTATGAACATTTATTTTAACATCATATAAGAATAAATAACGAACAATAAACAGTGATTGAAAAGAACAGAGGAACACAAATCAGAGTCGGATATCAAGGTTTTCTATGCATGCACTAACATTGTCATTTCCAGTGTAAAAATCATTATTGTCACCAGTGTAAGATCTGAGGGGACATTCCTCAACAATGTGCTGAATTGTTTGACGATCAGTTCCACAATCACAGGCAGGTGAGTCAGATTTTCCCCACTTATAAATAAGATCTGCACAAACACCAAAGTTTGTTCTGATACGATTCAGAGTGACTCAGGTTTTCCTTGGTAGATTGAAGTCCGGTGGTGGATTTTGTAAGTGAGGAAACGTTTGAAGCTCACCGTCTTCTGCACTTACCCAAAGTTTGCGCCAATTCTCTTCCAAATTGAAATCATGTTCATACAGGGTAATTGTGGTTCGAATGGGTGGATGTCTTGATTTCAATCGCGGTATTTGAACATCTGGGATATTTTGATGTATTGGGAGATTTTCATTATTCACCACTTTGGTGTATTTTTTAAGTAGGAGCTTTTGTCTTCTCAGATTTGCGGGTGCGATATAGCTCAAGACAGGTAACCAGTGGACAGGCGTAGATCTGATAGCACCAGATATTATGCGCATAGAATTGTTCAGCTGAGTGTCGATTGCATTCATATGGTAACTATTCAGCCATACTGGAGCACAATATTCTGCAGTAGAGTACACCAAGGCAAGGGTAGAGGTTCTCAAGACAGGTGTTGAAGAACCCCAAGAGGATCCGCAGAGTTTCTGAATAATATTATTGCGTGCTTTCAGTTTCTGTGCTATTGTGGATAAATATTGGCACAATTCAAAGGGAGGTGCTCCAGTAGGTTCCCACACCGTATCTTAAATGTTAGAAACTGGGCACACTCATAATGTGTAGTAAAGTAAATTTTATTACGCACACCTGATCACTAGTAACAAACGTTTCGGTCAATAAACGACCTTCATCAGTGTACTAAAAAAATAATAATGAGTGATCAATATAAAGTCACGAAAAAGAAACAAAGTATGTACAAGTATATATACATGGGTCACAATGGATCAATGAAATCTCAAAACGAGCAGGAGACTGACAAGCATCATAATTCATCAAAAGTACTCAGGATAGTGAGAACATGAGTAAGGTAGTAAAGTAAGCAATAGACATACCTAGTGGTAGAGTGTACCCGATAAAATGGGGTCTGTGAATGAGATTGATATGATAAAGTAGTGGTAATAAATAAAATGAAAAGGAATAAAGAGTTGGTTCCAGAAGTGACATACTGGATTCATGAATTGGATACCCTATATCCTAAGGGATTAAATAGAGACTATGATCTTCAATCGTTTATTTAATCTATTTTCTATTATATTCGGATTACATACAAGAATGTCAGCGTTATACCTATATCTATATTTGTAATGGTTCCATGTACTGATCTTTATGTTTCTCTTACAGAATCGCTATTAATTATATCTATTTGGATGGTCACTTTCCTCTTCTCTGTGCACCTTGTATCCACGAACTTCTTGTCATGCGCTCTTTCGCTGGAACGCAAGCGGTCCTTGTGGAACGCAGGACGCTACCTCTACATTCTGAGAAGCAGCGCCGACGTCACTTCCTGTATGAGCACTTCCGGTCTGACACATAGCGGTATTCTTAGACCGCATCCTCTATTTAATCAGGCCAGTCACTACTTCCTGTTACCACGAGACAAGCGGTGGATGCCGCGTCGTAGTGACCTCTCATGTAGCACAGTCACATTTTGGTAAGTGCACCGTTAGCGATACTATATTACAGCACACAAATTGTGTGTTTCCATATCCTCATGGGCGCTGTCTGTTATACCCCATAGCTATTACGACTATACCTGAGCTCTCTGCCCCATGCGGTATGTTTTCAATATTACCACTTACCCATACCTGTATTAATATTACTATTCACTCACTGCTATGTTGTATCTTATTATAGCCGTTCACAGCAACATTCAATATAACGGGTATGTCACTTCTGGAACCAACTCTTTATTCCTTTTCATTTTATTTATTACCACTACTTTATCATTTCAATCTCATTCACAGACCCCATTTTATCGGGTACACTCTACCACTAGGTATGTCTATTGCTTACTTTACTACCTTACTCATGTTCTCACTATCCTGAGTACTTTTGATGAATTATGATGCTTGTCAGTCTCCTGCTCGTTTTGAGATTTCATTGATCCATTGTGACCCATGTATATATACTTGTACATACTTTGTTTCTTTTTCGTGACTTTATATTGATCACTCATTATTATTTTTTTAGTACACTGATGAAGGTCGTTTATTGACCGAAACGTTTGTTACTAGTGATCAGGTGTGCGTAATAAAATTTACTTTACTACACATTATGAGTGTGCCCAGTTTCTAACATTCAGTTTCTGTGCTGTCTTATCCAAGTGAGATTTGAAGGTTAGGCTTCTATCAAGGATTACACCTAAATACTTAGGATTGAAATTGTGCTTGACAAATTGACCTTCAAAATGTACTTTGAGTTTAGTCTTAGCACTTGCGTTGTGTAAATGAAAGCAACATACTTCCATTATTGATAGATTGGGCTTTAGCCTCCAGTGTTGAAAATACTTTCCCATTACACTCAGATTGTCTGTTAGAACCTCCTCTGCTTCCTCCATTGTTTTGCTCACTGTAGCAAGTGCCCAGTCATCGGCGTATCCAAATTTCCATGATATTGTGTCAGGAATGTCAGCTAGGTACAAAGCAAACAGGAGGGATGCCAGCACTGCTCCCTGGGCCAAACCATTGTTTAAGGTTTTCTTACAACTATTTAAATCACCCATGATAAGTTGAAAGGTTCGATTTGCAATCATATTATTCAAGAGGTACAACATTTTCTTACATGGAATCACCCTCAGAAACTTATATAAAAGTCCCTCCCTCCACACAGTGTCATATGCGCAGAAAGATCGATGAATGCCACTGAAATCTTCTTGTTCTTTTGAAATTCAGCTTCAATTAAAGTTGTCAAGGCCAAAACTTGGTCACTGCAATTTCGAGCAGGTCTAAAGCCGGCTTGCTCTACTGGTATTGACTCGAAAATCTTTAAATTGATCTTATTATAGATTAAGCGTTCTAAAAGCTTGTATAGGCAACTCAATAAAGCAATGGGTCTATAGCTTCATGGATTATCTTAAGGCTTCCCAGGTTTTAGCAATGCAATGATCTTGGCATGTTTTAATTTACTGGGGAATGAGCATTTTCCATGATATCCGAGAAGAACTTTGCCAGCCATTTTTTCGCATAAGGTCCACAATTTTTGAGAAATTCTGGATGAATCCTTTCAAATCCAGGAGCTTTATTATTTTTAGCATCAATAAGGGCAATTTCAATGTCACAAGTTGTAAAAGGATGGGAGTATTCTTCAGTTGATGCCACAGATGATTTTAGTAGCTTAAACTTATTTTTAACTTCTATGAGCTCGGTCTTTAGGGGTTCTTGAGGTATTCACAATGTGTGCTGCAATTTGGTTTGGAGTTACAGCATTCATTTTCTGTTTTGCTTTATGGTTTTCTTCAAGTTTTCTTAAAAGAGACCTTTCTACTGGACCTTTTAAAGTCCAAGTTCTCAACTGTTTCCATCCATTTGACACAACATGCTGCATTCAGTTTGTTCATCAACTCATCACCGATTTCACCATCTTCACTCTCAAGGAATTGTCTGTACAGTTGTTCACATTCATCAGTCCAGCCTGGAATGTATTATTTGTGGAAGCCACGTGGTATTGATTTATTTTCAGCTTTGATAACAGCTTTATAGATCCGCTCATAGTTTTTACTGATTGGAGGTATCCAACCAAACACTTGTAAAGATGATCTGCAAACTTTTTCCAGTTGCCTTTGACAAAATTCCATCGAGGACGTGGGTACGAAGTTACAAGAGGAATGGATACTCCAACGGTGATGATGACAGGGCGATGCTGACTACGAGGGAAATGTTTGACAACACACCGAGATATAGGTAAAGGTTGATTGTTTCTTTTGCGTGATATAAAACATAGATCAGGGTTGTATCCTCTCTGTCAGGCTGCTGATTGGAAGGTTGGAAAATCCTTTGCATCAAAAAACCAAGAATACACATCAGACCAGTTTACCAGGTGCTCACCATTGTCATCATTGCTAGCATATTGCCAGAGCTCATGGTGACTGTTGAAATCTATGTACACGGTAGGATGTGGATGAACATGGATAACTTCAGTAGGCCATTGTACTACAGGAGGCTTGTAAATATTAACAATTGTCATATTACCAACTTTAATCACAGCTTCATGGATGTCATTTTCAACAGATGTAGATACAAGCATTACATTTTCAATATTACCTTTCACATAGGTAGCTACACCATAGTGCAGGTCATATGTAGCACCAACTAAATCAAAACCAGAAATGGAGACACGAGCTAGAAATTGATTTTCATTTTCAACATGAGTTTCCTGAAGAACAAAAACGTCTATTTTGTTATCAGTGAGAAACATGTGGAGAAATTCACATTTTGAGCGACTGATACCTTCAATATTGATTTGGCAGATTTCCACAGTGGGTCCAAGGTCTTTCATTTGAGGAGTGTCATTTGTGGTGGTACCATTATTATTTGTAAACATTATCAAATTTGATCCTTTGTTGATTATCAAATATAATGTAAAATATATTGACCGGGAGATCTAGATGTAGTTTGATTGTTTGGTCGTCAATATTGTTAGTCCTTTAGCGTTACCCAGGGTGCACCATGTGGAGGCAGACTAATGTTGCACTGATAATATTTTTCTACTACAATATTTGTCATCCACTCTAAAACACGGCTAACATAGAATAAAACAAGTGCTTTGTGACAGAGAGATGGACAAGGTGCTGACATGTGTTATCCCTTGAATAATAACAATCAGGACTTATAAACATTGGTGGGCTAAGCCTAGGTGTATTAATATGTCCCACTGCCTGGAAAGATTTGCTCCCTTTATGTTCTTACTGGGCGCATGTGTTCTCCTGGTATTACTAAACTCCAATTTACACAGTCCAGCAACGTCCGCTCTGCTCACAGAATTATCATGTCAGTAAGGTATCAAATATATTTCCAAGGATTTGAGATCAGAGTGCTTTAGCAGAGGCCAACTTCCCCTTCTTTCCACTTTTAGCCAATCAGCTTGCACATTTACTGGGAACCTATCCAAGCTTAAGCCATTTGCAAGCAGCTGCAGACAGCCTCCCTTGATCACACAGGGAATTTATTTTTTTTCTGTAAGAAATCTTCCTATGTTGACTGTGGCAACTGGCTTATGAAAATTAAGCATTGTGTTTCTATTTGACCTTAGAAATCTTTTAGTATTAGCAAAAAATGTCAGGGCTTCGTTGATATAAATAATTATGGTTCAATCTGAATAGTAATGTGTTTTCATTAGGAGTAAAGCCATTGGCATCTTACCATATGCTGCCTATGACAAGTTACAGTCACGTTTCTATACATCATTCAGGCTTACGGACTAGTGTTATCAACTTAATCAGCTTTCTTACCTAAATTGTCACTCCAATAACATGCAATAATAGCCCAGAATATCTTGGCTTCTGTAGCACATTTGTACACCTGTTCATTAATTTAATACTAAATGTGTACATGACCTATGTTTTCTTTTTTTGTAGTACATATCTTGGCTTGTGCAACAGAGGCTGTGGGAATAAGCAGATTACAGACAAAGGCCTGGCTTAGACAAGCATATGCAAAACTGTTCATTTTTCATCCAGCAAAACAGACAATTTTTCATCCATATTGTGATTGGTATGAAATTTGTAGATCCAAATTTATACTGGTGTGCCATCCTTATGTCCATTTTGCACATCCATATGGCAAACATTTTTAATATGAAGACTTTAACCCCTTTCCCACCTGAGATGTAGCCATACGTCCCTGTGACCTTGGCCTTATTGAACTGAAACGTATGGATATGGCATGGTCGCTCAGGAGGTCAGAATTCTTTTCCACATAAGGTGCAGCCCATGCAAGAGCCTCATCAGTCAGGAGATTAATAATGAAAAGAACCATTTTCCTATCACTGGTAAACTGAAAAAGTTGCATCTGGAAATAGATACAAAATTGATTAAGGAATCCACAATAATGATAACGATCCCCACTGAACTTTGCGGGCAGCAACATGTGTGCCTTTGATTCCGGGCCTGAGTTGTGCAAATCCAGAAGTAGCCTCTGTAACTCAATAATTTCCTTTTGCTGGCCCAACACCTGTGTTTGAAATTTTTTCTTAGTATGTGGCACCAAAATTCTGAAGTTCAGCAGCTGTAGCTGACTTGCAGAAATGGGCGCTGATGTGGCGTACCTTTACCAGATGCTCTGGCAAATCTGAGTAGGTTTTCAGAAAACGCTGAACTACCAAGTTGAGCATGTGAGCCAAGCATGGAGTGTAGATGAGCTTTTCAAGTGTTATGGACTGACCTGAATTGGAGTAATAATAATAAATAATAATAATCTTTATTTTTATATAGCGCTAACAAATTCCGCAGCACTTTACAGTTTGCACACATTATCGTCACTGTCCCCGATGGGGGCTCACAATCTAGATTCCTTATCTGTATGTTTTTGGAGTGTGGGAAGAAACCGGAGAACCCAGAGGAAACCCACGCAAACACGGGGAGAACATACAAACTCCTTGTAGATGTTGTCCTAGGTGGGATTTGAACCCAGGACTCCAGCGCTGCAAGGCTATAGTGCTATCCACTGAGCCACCATGCTGCCCATAAGTAGTGATATTGCAACCACTAGGGGCAGCAATAGCGGTTAGCATAGTCAGGGAATCGCTAGAGGTCAGTATACGGAGCAGCCAGCCGTGTAGTTGGGAGGTTAAGCAGGAATTGCAATCAGAAAATAGCCAAAGGTTGGTACACAGAGCAGCAGTGTAGTTGGGAGGAAAAGAAGGAATCGTATTCAGGAAACAGCCAGAGGTCGGACCATGGAGCAGTAGTGTAGTTGGGAGGATAAGCAGGAATCGTAGTCAGGAAATAACCAGAGGGCGGTACTCGGTAGCAGTCGAATCTTAAGGGTAAGCAGCTGGTGTAAAGAAGCTAGACTATTGGCTGTGAGCTCAATAATCTCATAAGGAAGGAAGTGCAGTGCCAGGTTTAAGTAGGGAGCTCAATTAGGAGATCACAGGGTTGAGCCAATCAGAAACCGAGGGTGGAGACCATCAGGAACAACACAGGTACTAGTATCTGGTTTAACAAGAAACTGTCTAGCGAGTTGAATAGCTCAGAGGGAAGAGCTGCCGACTGGTGCACAAGAGCTGTTGGATTCAAGTCCTGACATCAAGCTTCACTGCCTCCAGAAGGTTACAGCCATTATTACACACGATTATGCCTGGTTGTAGGTTCAGCGGTGAGAGCCACAGATTTGTTTGGTCTGCTATTCCTTTGAATAACTCTGCTGGGGTGTGTCGTTTGGCTCCTAGACAAATTAGGTTCCACAGAGCCAGATTCTGCTTCTAAATGCTGCAGTGCTTCCAGCTTTGGCTGATGTGGATGATATACTCTCCGATCACACATCGGAGATGGAGGATGAGGGGGAGCAGAATAGGTTTCAGCAACTAATGTTGGAGATGGAGGAAACCCTGATAGAAGTAGGGCCAGCAATCCTCGGCATTGGTAGCACATGTGCCATGCTACGGTGGGACACAGCCCCGGTGTAAGGTTCTGTGTACATGTTCCTGAAACTCAGTTTGTTCGTCAGCCATTTTACTTTCTGTCTTGCTGCAGCTATCTTGCCCTCAGTCAAAATGGAGTTTCCAGCTTGCATGTTCCCGCCCTGATTCTCTCCTTTTGCTTCTTAAGCAGCCACAGCTGAGCAATCAGTGCTTCAGAATCTAGCCTGCAGTGAACCTGTGACCTGACTCCTAAAGCCTTGGACCTTGTACTCCAGCTATTCCTACTGAGGAACTCTGAAGCACTTGTGGACTCTGGAACCCTGCTCTTTGAAAGACCCACGTTTGCATGGACTTACGGTAACAGAGAAGAAGATCCTGAACCTGTTGTGGAGAGTGATTGCTGAGCTTAGATTACTCTGGCCTGCTGTGTCTCCTGCTTCTGTGTCTGCAAACTGTGTGACTATTTTTGCCAACTTGTATGAAGTAATACAAGACTTTCTATATCAAACCTGTGTCTCATGTATTTTCATCGCACCCAAGCACAAGACGCTATATGAACTGTACTACATACATTACAAGATTCTGAAGCCAAAACGTTAGTGTCTGCTGGGTCTGGAAAGGCTGTGTCTGCTGTAACTGTGGATATCGGATGTCCGGTTGTACTTTCTGTGATGACAGTGGTTGTGACTTCTCACAACCATTCCAGGTGAGCAATTCCCTTAAGTGTTTTTTTTTCTGCAGTGTTACCACAGGTAAACACTATTGTTTTTTTTTTTCTTTTCTCTTTTTTGTCTGCTATAACTGTGGATATCAGATGTCCGGGTGAACTTTCTGTGATGATAGTGGTTGTGACTTCTCACAACCATTCCAGGTGAGCAGTTCCCTTAATTTTTTTTTCTCTCTGCAGTGTTACCACAGGTAAACACTATTGTTTTTTTTTCTCCTCTCCTCTTCTTCCAGTACTCCTGTCTTAAAAGATCTGGAAAATGGAGGCCCGCATAAAGGAACTTTGCGGAGTGACTGATAATATCCTTGCAGATTTGCAGAATATAAAGACCCGTTTTTCAAGCCTACAGGACCTCACTAATCACAATTTGCAAGTGTTTGGACAGACTGCCCAGGATTTGCGAGCCAGGATTGAGGTTCTAGAAGAGCGAGTCCAGGCTCCTGCCGTAGCCCCGAGTTCTGGGATTCCCAAGTTGCCCCCTTTTCGTTTTGGCGGTGAACGTGAGAAATTCAGGGGATTTATTAATCAATGCAATCTTTTTTTTTCTGCACATGCTTCACAATTTCCCACTGAACGATCTAAGGTGCTTACTATAATTATGTTGCTTACCAACAAGGCTTTGATGTGGGCAAACCCTCTGATTGAGACTGAGGATGATTGTTTGAATCACCTTGATGCTTTTATTTCAGCCATGGGGCAGGTGTTTGATGACCCAAATCGAGGTGCAACAGCTGAAGCAGCCATGTTAGCTTTGCGCCAAGGTAAGCACTCGGTAGCTGAATATGCCTTGGATTTCAGGAGATGGGCCCTTGATACCACCTGGGACAGTTCCGCCAAAAAATCTATTTTTCGAAAAGGGTTATTTCCACTGATTAAGGATGAACTTGCTCATGCCGACCCTCCCACTGCGTTAGGTGACTTTATTAACTACTGCATCCGTATTGATACTCGTCTGACTGAACGCAGGCAAGAGAGATGGTTCGAAAGCAATCGCACTAACCTTTTCCTACCTTCCTCTCCAGCTAAGGAACCTTTGAGTAGGATTACACGGGAACCTGAACCTGAACCCATGCAGGTAGACTCTTTACAACGACGGGTTAGTGATGCACGCAAGGAACATCGTTTTAAGGAGAATCTATGTTTCTATTGTGGTAAGTCAGGGCACTTCATTATAAACTGCCCCAGCCGTTCTCGTAAGACTACTGCAGCACTCATTCATTGTGAGTGTTGCGAGAGGGGATCTGTCAGTTCCGAGCCTCAGGCTCCAGAGAGATCTGCAGCAACAGATCTTGATTTCTCGGACTTAAACTCCGTTACCTCTGAGGACGTTGACTGTGTAAACGCTGCCATTTTTCAAGTTTCCTCAGCGGTGTCCCAGCTGAGTTGTAAGAAAAACAATTCTCATTGCTTTCTTTCCATCAAACTCTGGGTTGACTCAGCTTGGGTGTCTAGCTCTGCTATGATCGACTCAGGGGCAAGTGGAAATTTTATGGATGTCTCCTTTGCTCTGAAACAGGGGATACGTTCAGTGAAGAAGGCTACTCCAGTACAGATGGAAACTGTGGATGGCTCCCTGCTGACCTCTGGACCAGTGGATCAGGAAACAGAGCCTTTGAGGGTTCTTATGGGTAAAGATCATCAAGAGAAACTGTCCTTTATGCTTATCTCTTCTCCCCACTTTCCCATTATTCTAGGGCTACCATGGCTGCAGGCTCAGAATCCTACCATTAACTGGGAGACCAAGGAATTACACTTTCCAGAGAAACAGATGAGTCCAAAAGTTTCAGCTTGCTCTGTTCCTAAAGGAACCATGTCAGTCCCTGAACTACCAGCTGTATACCAGGACTATGTGGATTTATGTGACAAGAAGAACGCTGACCAGCTTCCTCCTCACCGTCCATATGATTGTCCAATTGAATTATTGCCTGGAGCAGAGATACCTTTTGGTAAGATCTACCCCCTGGCGGGGCCCGAGCTAAAGGCTTTAAAGGATTACATAGACGAAAATCTAGCCAAGGGCTTCATACGCCCCTCTTCATCTCCTGCAGGTGCACCCATCTTCTTTGTAAAGAAGAAAGATGGATCTCTGAGACCATGCGTAGACTATAGGGAACTCAATAAGGTTACTATTAGAAACCGTTATCCATTGCCTTTAATCCCTGAGTTATTGGAGAGAGTGCGACATGCCAAAATTTTCTCTAAACTAGATCTTCGTGGGGCCTATAACTTAGTCCGTATTAGACCTGGGGATGAATGGAAGACTGCATTCAGGTCACGCTATGGACACTTTGAATATCTAGTTATGCCTTTTGGTCTGAGTACCGCCCCAGCCACTTTCCAACACTTGGTGAATGACATCTTCAGGGATCTCCTAGATACATTCGTGGTAATTTATTTGGAAGATATTCTAATTTTTTCTAACTCCACAGAGGAACATCATGGACATGTGAGAATGGTCTTGGAACGTCTAAGACAAAATCATCTTTACATCAAACTTGAAAAGTGTGAATTCCATAGGACCGAAATTCAATTTCTGGGGTATGTACTGTCTACACAAGGAATTAGTATGGATGGAAGCAAAACCCAAGCCATCAAGGATTGGCCAAGTCCTAGAAATGTGAAGGAGGTACAGCGCTTCATCGGGTTTGCCAACTTCTATAGACGTTTCATTAGAAATTTCTCTGAGGTAGTGTCACCTATCACCCAACTTACCCGGAAAGAGTCTAGGTTCTCCTGGACTCCCCAAGCCCAGGAAGCATTTTCCCGTCTAAAAGATAAATTTACCACTGCACCTATCCTAGTACATCCCAACCCGAGCTTGCCTTCATAATAGAGGTGGATGCTTCAGACTGTGCCGTTGGAGCTATACTCTCTCAGAGAACAGGTGAGAAGAATGTCTTGCATCCCTGTGCCTTCTTTTCCCAGCAGTTGTCTTCGGCTGAGAGGAAGTACGATGTGGGCAATAGAGAGTTGTTGGCCATTATTGCCGCCTTCAAAGAATGGAGACACCTTCTTCAGGGAGCTGCACAGCAAATAGTCGTCCTGACAGACCATCGTAACCTTGAGTTTATCAGGTCGGCTAAGTGCCTGACTCCTCGCCAGGCTCGCTGGAATGTTTTCTTAAACCAATTTAATTTTATCATTTCTTATAGACCAGGATCGCGCAATGGAAAGGCTGATGCACTCTCTAGGATTTACTCAGCAGAGACACGTCCAATTACTCCTCCTAAGACTATTCTTCCTGACTCTAGATTCCTAGGAGTAATTCATAATCAAGACCTACTTAAGGACATCAAGGAAGCATACCATGCGGATTCCTTTTTGGCACAACCCCCAAGGGACGTAAGTCTTGTCTTTAAGAATGGTGTGTGGATTCAGGGACAACGCTTGTATATTCCTGAAACAGTCAGATTGAGAGTATTGCAACTCATTCACGATTCCAAGATAGCTGGGCATAGAGGAATTCTAAAGACACAGGAATTTCTCTCTCGTTTCTTTTGGTGGCCCACTTGCAGGAAGGATGTTTTAAACTATGTCACTTCATGTGAAGTCTGTGCAAGATGCAAAACACCTCGCTCCTCACCAACTGGTCTGTTACAGCCTCTTCCCACCCCGTCCGCCCGTGGGGATCCATTTCTATGGACTTCATTGTGGAGTTACCAACCTCTCAAGGGAAGAACACCATTCTAGTGGTGGTTGACCGTCTAACAAAGGCAGCTCATTTTATCCCTTGTGTCGGCTTACCCACTGCAAAACAGACATCAGATTTGATGATTAAAGATGTGTTTCGCTTACATGGAGTACCGGATGAGGTTATTTCGGATCGAGGGGTGCAATTCACTTCTAGGTTTTGGCAAAATTTCTGTGCAGCATTGGACATTAAAGTAAACCTTTCTTCTGCTTTTCATCCCCAGACTAATGGACAGACCGAACGAACCAATCAAACCCTGGAGCAGTATCTCCGCTGCTTTATCTGCCACCTACAGGATGATTGGGTGGATCTACTTCCATTAGCTGAGTTCTCGTATAACAACTCTCAGAGTGCCTCCACTAAGCAGTCTCCTTTTTACTCTAATCTAGGTTATCATCCTAACATTCTACCACGATTTCCCATAGAAACGCCTTTACCAGCAGTGGCTGAAAGAATCATGTCTTTACAGAAGAATATGGATCTTCTAAAGGAGAATCTGGAATCGGCTCAGGAAAGGTACAAGAAAGCAGCAGATAAATTTCGTAAACCTGCACCAGCTTTCAAGGTAGGAGACTTGGTCTGGCTGTCAACCAGAAATCTTAAGTTAAGGATTCCATCGTCTAAGTTGGGACATAAGTACATTGGACCCTATAAAATCAGTAAAATTATAAGTGCCGTTGCTTGTCGTCTTCAACTGCCCAGAACTATGAGAATTCACCCTGTCTTTCATGTATCCCTACTAAAGGCTGCGACACCCAATACGTTTCCTGGACGTTCTTCTCCTTGCCCTGACCCAGTGCTAGTCGATGGTCAGGAAGAATTTGTGGTGGAAAGGATTTTAGATTCCAGGTTGTATAGAAATCAGTTACAATATCTGATTAAATGGCAGGGCTACCCAGTGGAGGACAACTCATGGGAACCAGTCAATAACGTTAATGCTCCTCGCTTGCTCCGTCAGTTTCATCAGAGGTACCCACACAAGCCTAGCCTGAGGTCATCCGGAGGTTGTCCCTAAGGGGGGAGTAATGTAAGGTTCTGTGTACATGTTCCTGAAACTCAGTTTGTTCGTCAGCCATTTTACTTTCTGTCTTGCTGCAGCTATCTTGCCCTCAGTCAAAATGGAGTTTCCAGCTTGCATGTTCCCGCCCTGATTCTCTCCTTTTGCTTCTTAAGCAGCCACAGCTGAGCAATCAGTGCTTCAGAATCTAGCCTGCAGTGAACCTGTGACCTGACTCCTAAAGCCTTGGACCTTGTACTCCAGCTATTCCTACTGAGGAACTCTGAAGCACTTGTGGACTCTGGAACCCTGCTCTTTGAAAGACCCACGTTTGCATGGACTTACGGTAACAGAGAAGAAGATCCTGAACCTGTTGTGGAGAGTGATTGCTGAGCTTAGATTACTCTGGCCTGCTGTGTCTCCTGCTTCTGTGTCTGCAAACTGTGTGACTATTTTTGCCAACTTGTATGAAGTAATACAAGACTTTCTATATCAAACCTGTGTCTCATGTATTTTCATCGCACCCAAGCACAAGACGCTATATGAACTGTACTACATACATTACACCCGGTCTCCACAATGTTCACCCAGTGTGCTGTCAGGAAAATGTAGCATCCCTGGTCACAAATAATTTTCCATCTGTCAGTTGCTAAGTGGACAAGACAATCCCAGTAAGTGCATTGGTAAAGGCACGATGATGTTGCTGGGCATGTGTTCATGGGTGTACCCACCGTGGGGCAGGGGGGCAGCTGCCCCCCCTAGAAGCAGGGTCGCGCCGCGTGCACACCTATCATGATGAGGCCACCCGGCCCCTGTGAGGCAGGGGGCCCGCCTACCCCTAGCGCCGACTCCCCCGGCCGCTGCTTTGAACTATACCGGCGTCTGCTGGTACAGTTCAAAGCAATGATGGAGGAGAGAGAGAACGTCAGCTGACGCTCCCTCTCCCATCATTCCCCGCTTTTTCTCTGACACAGTGGGTGCGCGATGATGTCATCGCTCACTCACTGTGTACCAGGCAGAGCAGGAGACAGGAGCCAGGAGCAGCTGGGCACAAGGAGAGGTGATGAGTGTTTTTATTTTTTTTAAATATGTCAGTGCGTACTGAACTGTGGCTGTGAGGCCATTCCTGGGGGGGAGAGATGAGAGCTGTGTTATATGGGCCCTGCTATACTATGTGGGCCCTGCTATATACTATGTGGGCCCTGCTGTATACTATGTGGGCCGTGCAATATACTATGTAGGCCCTGCTATTTACTATGTGGGCCCTGCTGTATGCTATGTGGGCCGTGCTATATACTATGTGGGCCCTGCTATATACTATGTGGGCCCTGCTATATACTATGTGGGCCCTGCTGTATACTATGTGGGTCGCGCTATATACTATGTGGGCCCTGCTATATACTATGTGGACCATGCTATAAACTATGTGGGCCACGCTATATACTATGTGGGCCCTGCTATATACTAACTGGGCCACGCTATATACTATGCGGGTCCTGCTGTATACTATGTGGGCCGCGCTATATACTATGTGGGCCCTGCTATATACTTTGTGAGCCATGCTATATACTATGTGGGCCCTGCTATATCTATGTGGGCCACACTATATACTATGTGGGCCACGCTATATGCTATGTGGGCCGCGCTATATACTATGTAGGCCACGCTATGTACTATGTGGGCCGCGCTATATTCTATGTGGGTCGCACTATATACTATGTGGGCCACGCTATATACTATGTGAGCCCTGCTATATACTATGTGGGCCATGCCATATACTATGTGGGCCATGCTATTTGGGCCCTGCTATATACCATGTGGGCCTTGCTATATACTATGTGGGCCCTGCTATATACTATGTGGGCCCTGCTATATACTATGTGGGCCTTGCTGTATACTATGTGGGCCCTGCTGTATACTATGTGGGTCCTGCTGTATACTATGTGGGCCACGCTATATACTATGTGGGCCGCGCTGTATACTATGTGGGCCGTGCTGTATTCTATGTGGGCCCTGCTGTATACTATGTGGGTCCTGCTGTATACTATATGGGCCCTACTGTATACTATGTGGGCCCTGCTGTATACTATGTGGGCCTTGCTATATACTATGTGGGCCCTGCTATATACTATGTGGGCCCTACTGTTTACTATGTGGGCCCTGCTGTATACTATGTGTGTCCTGCTGTATACTATGTGTGCCCTGCTGTATACTATGTTGTCCCTGCTATATACTATGTGGGCCTTGCTGTATACTATGTGGGCCCTGCTGTATACTATGTGGGTCCTGCTATATACTATGCGGGTCATGCTATACACTATGTGGGCTGTGTTATATACTACTATGTGGGCTGGTGAGGTATACAGGTGCTGGGCTGGAGGCTGGGGCAGGTGACTTATACAGGTGCTGAGCTTGAGGCTGGGGCTGGCGACGTATGCAGGTGCTGGGCTGGAGGCTGGGGCTGATGATGTATACAGGTGCTGGGCTGGAGGCTGGGGCTAGTGATATATACAGGTGCTGGGTTGGAGGCTGGGGCTGGTGACGTATACAGGGGCTGGGCTGGAGGCTGGGGCTTGTGATGTATACAGGTGCTGGGCTGGAGGCTGGGGCTGGTGACGTATACAGGTGCTGGGCTGGAGGCTGGGGCTGGTGACGTACACAGGTGCTGGGCTGGAGGCTGTGGCTGGTGACGTATACAGGTGCTGGGCTGGAGGCTGGGCTGGTGATGTATACAGGTGCTGGGCTGGAGGCTGGGGCTGGTGACGTATACAGGTGCTGGGCTGGAGGCTGGGGTGGTGATGTATACAGGGGCTGGGGCTGGTGATGTATATACAGGTGCTAGGCTGGAGTTGAGGCTGGTGATGTATATACAGGTGCTGGGCTGGAGGCTGGAGCTGGTGACGTATACAGGTGTTGGGCTGGAGGCTGGGGCTGGTGACGTATACAGGTGCTGGCTGGAGGCTGGGGTGGTGATGTATATACAGGTGCTGGGCTGGAGGCTGGGGCTGGTGACTATACAGGTGCTGGGCTGGTGATGTATACAGGTGCTGGGCTGGTGATGTATACAGGTGTGGGCTGGTGACGTATACAGGTGCTGGTCATGTATATACAGGTGCTGGGCTGGTGATGTTATACAGGTGCTGGGCTGGGGCTGGTGACGTATATACAGGTGCTGGGTTGGAGGCTGGGGCTGGTGACGTATACAGGGGCTGGGCTGGAGGCTGGGGCTGGTGATGATATACAGGTGCTGGGCTAGAGGCTGGGGCTGCTGACGAATACAGGGGCTGGGCTGGAGGCTGGGGCTTGTGATGTATATACAGGTGCTAGGCTGGAGGCTGGGGGCTGGTGATGTATATACAGGTGCTGGGCTGGAGGCTGGGGCTGGTGACTTATACAGGTGCTGAGCTGTAGGCTGGGGCTGGTGACGTAAACAGGTGCTGGGCTGGAGGCTGGGGCTGGTGATGTATACAAGTGCTGGGCTGGAGGCTGGGGCTGGTGATGTATACAGGTGCTGGGCTGGAGGCTGGGGCTGGTGACGTATACAGGTGCTGTGTGGAGGCTGGGGCTGATGATGTATACAGATGCTGGGCTGGTGGCTGGGGCTGGTGACGTACACAGGTGCTGGGCTGGAGGCTGGGGGCTGGTGACGTATACAGGTGCTGGGCTGGAGGCTGGGGCTGGTGATGTATACAGGTGCTGGGCTGGAGGCTGGGGCTGGTGACGTATACAGGTGCTGGGCTGGAGGCATATACAGGTGCTGGGCTGGTGACGTATACAGGTGCTGGGCTGGTGATCTATACAGGTGCTGGGTGGTGACGTATACAGGTGCTGGTCATGTATATACAGGTGCTGGGTGGGGTGGTGACGTATATACAGGTGCTGGGTTGGAGGCTGGGGTGGTGACGTTACAGGGGCTGGGCTGGAGGCTGGGGCTGGTGATGTATACAGGTGCTGGGCTAGAGGCTAGGGCTGCTGACGAATACAGGGGCTGGGCTGGAGGCTGGGGCTGGTGATGTATATACAGGTGCTAGGCTGGAGGCTGGGGCTGGTGATGTATATACAGGTGCTGGGCTGGAGGTTGGGGCTGGTAACTTATACAGGTGCTGAGCTGTAGGCTGGGGCTGGTGACGTAAACAGGTGCTGGGCTGGAGGCTGGGGCTGGTGATGTATACAGGTGCTGGGCTGGAGGCTGGGGCTGGTGATGTATACAGGTGCTGGGCTGGAGGCTGGGGCTGGTGACGTATACAGGTGCTGGGCTGGAGGCTGGGGCTGGTGATGTATACAGGTGCTGGGCTGGAGGCTGGGGCTGGTGACGTACACAGGTGCTGGGCTGGAGGCTGGGGCTGGTGACGTATACAGGTGCTGGGCTGGAGGCTGGGGCTGGTGATGTTACAGGTGCTGGGCTGGAGGCTGTGGCTGGTGACGTATACAGGTGCTGGGCTGGAGGCTGGGGCTGGTGATGTATACAGGGGCTGGGGCTGGTGATGTTATACAGGTGCTAGGCTGGAGGCTGAGGCTGGTGATGTATATACAGGTGCTGGGCTGGAGGCTGGAGCTGGTGACGTATACAGGTGTTGGGCTGGAGGCTGGGACTGGTGACGTATACAGGTGCTGGGCTGGAGGCTGGGGCTGGTGATGTATACAGGTGCTGGACTAGAGGCTGGGGCTGTGACGAATACAGGGGCTGGGCTGGAGGCTGGGGCTGGTGATGTATATACAGGTGCTAGGCTGGAGGCTGGGGCTGGTGATGTATATACAGGTGCTGGGCTGGAGGCTGGAGCTGATGACGTATACAGGTGTTGGGCTGGAGGCTGGGGCTGGTGATGTATACAGGTGCTTGGCTGGAGGCTGGGGCTGGTGATGTATACAAGTGCTGGGCTGGAGGCTGGGGCTGGTGACGTATACAGGTGCTGGGCTGGAGGCTGGGGCTGGTGATGTATATACAGGTGCTGGGCTGGATGCTGGGGCTGGTGACATATACAGGTGCTGGGCTGGTGACATATACAGGTGCTGGGCTGGTGACATATACAGGTGCTGGGCTGGTGATGTATACAGGTGCTGGGCTTGTGACGTATACAGGTTCTGGTCATGTATATACAGGTGTGGGCTGGTGATGTATTACAGGGATGGGCTGGGGCTGGTGACGTATATACAGGTGCTGGGTTGGAGGCTGGGGCTGGTGACGTATACAGGGGCTGGGCTGGAGGCTGGGGCTGGTGATGTATACAGGTGCTGGGCTAGAGGCTGGGGCTGCTGACGAATACAGGGGCTGGGCTGGAGGCTGGGGCTGGTGATGATATACAGGTGCTAGGCTGGAGGCTGGGGCTGGTGATGTATTACAGGTGCTGGGCTGGAGGCTGGGGCTGGTGACGTATACATCAGGTGGGCTGGGCTGGGTGGGCTGGGGCTGGCTGGTGAGTATACAGGTGCTGGGCTGGAGGCTGGGGCTGGTGATGTATACAGGTGCTGGGCTGGAGGCTGGGGCTGGTGACGTATACAGGTGCTGGGCTGGAGGCTGGGGCTGGTGATGTATACAGGTGCTGGGCTGGAGGCTGGGGCTGGTGACGTACACAGGTGCTGAGCTGGAGGCTGGGGCTGGTGACGTATACAGGTGCTGGGCTGGAGGCTGGGGCTGGTGATGTATACAGGTGCTGGGCTGGAGGCTGTGGCTGGTGACGTATACAGGTGCTGGGCTGGAGGCTGGGGCTGGTGATGTATACAGGGGCTGGGGCTGGTGATGTATATACAGGTGCTAGGCTGGAGGCTGAGGCTGGTGATGTATATACAGGTGCTGGGCTGGAGGCTGGAGCTGGTGACGTATACAGGTGTTGGGCTGGAGGCTGGGGCTGGTGACGTATACATTTGCTGGGCTGGAGGCTGGGGCTGGTGATGTATATACAGGTGCTAGGCTGGAGGCTGAGGCTGGTGATGTAATACAGGTGCTGGGCTGGAGGCTGGAGCTGGTGAGTATACAGGTGTTGAGTGGAGGCTGGGGCTGGTGAGTAGTTCATTTTGCGGGCTGGAGGCTGGGGCTGGTGAGTATACAGGTGCTGGGTGGAGGCTGGGGCTGGTGACGTATACAGGTGCTGGGCTGGAGGCTGGGGCTGGTGATGTATATTAGGTGCTGGGCTGGAGGCTGGGGCTGGTGACATATACAGGTGCTGGGCTGGTGACATAACAGGTGCTGGGTGGTGACGTATAGGTGCTGGGCTGGTGATGTATACAGGTGCTGGGCTGGTGAGTTACGGTGGTGGTCATGTATAATCAGGTGCTGGGCTGGTGACGTATACAGGTGCTGGGCTGGTGAGTATACAGGTGCTGGTCATGTATATACAGGTGCTGAGCTGGTGTGTATATACAGGTGGGGCTGGGGCTGGGATGTATACAGGGGCTGGTCAATTTCGTTTCATTCACCTTTTTCGTTCTAAATGTTATACTGATGACCATGGCTTGCCCCCACCCAGTTTTGATCCTGGGTACACATGATGTGCTGGTAGAGCGGAGCGATGACACAAGTGGGAAATAGACCATGCACGAGGGGATGACTGTGTCATGAGGCGGCGGAAATCTCATGTCTACAAGCTAAAGGGCACATTTCATGACAATACAGCTGAAATATGCATTATTTTTGGGCTGTTGGTAGGTGGCTGGGAACTTTCTTTTTTCTTCCAAGGCTGAGGGGGGTTCATCAATGGGAACAATGGAGGGTCAGCTTATCACGAACACCGCACTGCACTTTGCTCATGAGCCAGTGCGCGTGTCCTGAATAAGACAGATGCGCTACTAAAGTCCTGTGGAGCGGGCGGCGACAGCGGTGGAGATGCGTGCTTCAGACTAACAGGCCCTAAGACTGGATGCCAGGGGCGGGCGGCCACAGGTCTCTCAGAGAAGGCAGTAACGACAGATTGTTTCAGGCAGGGCCTTAAGCAACGTGATGCTGGTGGGGTGGCCTAAGCTCCAGAGAGCTAGAGTAGAAGGAAAATCCTAGAAGGGTAAATACGGGACAGAGTTACAGGGGCATAG
>JARQOD010000008.1:97666238-97707226 GCA_033576555.1 Oophaga sylvatica | reverse complement strand
TTTTGGCACAACCCCAAGGGACGTAAGTCTTGTCTTTAAGAATGGTGTGTGGATTCAGGGACAACGCTTGTATATTCCTGAAACAGTCAGATTGAGAGTATTGCAACTCATTCACGATTCCAAGATAGCTGGGCATAGAGGAATTCTAAAGACACAGGAATTTCTCTCTCGTTTCTTTTGGTGGCCCACTTGCAGGAAGGATGTTTTAAACTATGTCACTTCATGTGAAGTCTGTGCAAGATGCAAAACACCTCGCTCCTCACCAACTGGTCTGTTACAGCCTCTTCCCACCCCGTCCCGCCCGTGGGGATCCATTTCTATGGACTTCATTGTGGAGTTACCAACCTCTCAAGGGAAGAACACCATTCTAGTGGTGGTTGACCGTCTAACAAAGGCAGCTCATTTTATCCCTTGTGTCGGCTTACCCACTGCAAAACAGACATCAGATTTGATGATTAAAGATGTGTTTCGCTTACATGGAGTACCGGATGAGGTTATTTCGGATCGAGGGGTGCAATTCACTTCTAGGTTTTGGCAAAATTTCTGTGCAGCATTGGACATTAAAGTAAACCTTTCTTCTGCTTTTCATCCCCAGACTAATGGACAGACCGAACGAACCAATCAAACCCTGGAGCAGTATCTCCGCTGCTTTATCTGCCACCTACAGGATGATTGGGTGGATCTACTTCCATTAGCTGAGTTCTCGTATAACAACTCTCAGAGTGCCTCCACTAAGCAGTCTCCTTTTTACTCTAATCTAGGTTATCATCCTAACATTCTACCACGATTTCCCATAGAAACGCCTTTACCAGCAGTGGCTGAAAGAATCATGTCTTTACAGAAGAATATGGATCTTCTAAAGGAGAATCTGGAATCGGCTCAGGAAAGGTACAAGAAAGCAGCAGATAAATTTCGTAAACCTGCACCAGCTTTCAAGGTAGGAGACTTGGTCTGGCTGTCAACCAGAAATCTTAAGTTAAGGATTCCATCGTCTAAGTTGGGACATAAGTACATTGGACCCTATAAAATCAGTAAAATTATAAGTGCCGTTGCTTGTCGTCTTCAACTGCCCAGAACTATGAGAATTCACCCTGTCTTTCATGTATCCCTACTAAAGGCTGCGACACCCAATACGTTTCCTGGACGTTCTTCTCCTTGCCCTGACCCAATGCTAGTCGATGGTCAGGAAGAATTTGTGGTGGAAAGGATTTTAGATTCCAGGTTGTATAGAAATCAGTTACAATATCTGATTAAATGGCAGGGCTACCCAGTGGAGGACAACTCATGGGAACCAGTCAATAACGTTAATGCTCCTCGCTTGCTCCGTCAGTTTCATCAGAGGTACCCACACAAGCCTAGCCTGAGGTCATCCGGAGGTTGTCCCTAAGGGGGGAGTAATGTAAGGTTCTGTGTACATGTTCCTGAAACTCAGTTTGTTCGTCAGCCATTTTACTTTCTGTCTTGCTGCAGCTATCTTGCCCTCAGTCAAAATGGAGTTTCCAGCTTGCATGTTCCCGCCCTGATTCTCTCCTTTTGCTTCTTAAGCAGCCACAGCTGAGCAATCAGTGCTTCAGAATCTAGCCTGCAGTGAACCTGTGACCTGACTCCTAAAGCCTTGGACCTTGTACTCCAGCTATTCCTACTGAGGAACTCTGAAGCACTTGTGGACTCTGGAACCCTGCTCTTTGAAAGACCCACGTTTGCATGGACTTACGGTAACAGAGAAGAAGATCCTGAACCTGTTGTGGAGAGTGATTGCTGAGCTTAGATTACTCTGGCCTGCTGTGTCTCCTGCTTCTGTGTCTGCAAACTGTGTGACTATTTTTGCCAACTTGTATGAAGTAATACAAGACTTTCTATATCAAACCTGTGTCTCATGTATTTTCATCGCACCCAAGCACAAGACGCTATATGAACTGTACTACATACATTACACCCGGTCTCCACAATGTTCACCCAGTGTGCTGTCAGGAAAATGTAGCATCCCTGGTCACAAATAATTTTCCATCTGTCAGTTGCTAAGTGGACAAGACAATCCCAGTAAGTGCATTGGTAAAGGCACGATGATGTTGCTGGGCATGTGTTCATGGGTGTACCCACCGTGGGGCAGGGGGGCAGCTGCCCCCCTAGAAGCAGGGTCGCGCCGCGTGCACACCTATCATGATGAGGCCACCCGGCCCCTGTGAGGCAGGGGGCCCGCCTACCCCTAGCGCCGACTCCCCCGGCCGCTGCTTTGAACTATACCGGCGTCTGCTGGTACAGTTCAAAGCAATGATGGAGGAGAGAGAGAACGTCAGCTGACGCTCCCTCTCCCATCATTCCCCGCTTTTTCTCTGACACAGTGGGTGCGCGATGATGTCATCGCGCACTCACTGTGTACCAGGCAGAGCAGGAGACAGGAGCCCGGAGCAGCGCGGGCACAAGGAGAGGTGATGAGTGTTTTTATTTTTTTTAAATATGTCAGTGCGTACTGAACTGTGGCTGTGAGGCCATTCCTGGGGGGAGAGATGAGAGCTGTGTTATATGGGCCCTGCTATACTATGTGGGCCCTGCTATATACTATGTGGGCCCTGCTGTATACTATGTGGGCCGTGCAATATACTATGTAGGCCCTGCTATTTACTATGTGGGCCCTGCTGTATGCTATGTGGGCCGTGCTATATACTATGTGGGCCCTGCTATATACTATGTGGGCCCTGCTATATACTATGTGGGCCCTGCTGTATACTATGTGGGTCGCGCTATATACTATGTGGGCCCTGCTATATACTATGTGGACCATGCTATAAACTATGTGGGCCACGCTATATACTATGTGGGCCCTGCTATATACTAACTGGGCCACGCTATATACTATGCGGGTCCTGCTGTATACTATGTGGGCCGCGCTATATACTATGTGGGCCCTGCTATATACTTTGTGAGCCATGCTATATACTATGTGGGCCCTGCTATATGCTATGTGGGCCACACTATATACTATGTGGGCCACGCTATATGCTATGTGGGCCGCGCTATATACTATGTAGGCCACGCTATGTACTATGTGGGCCGCGCTATATTCTATGTGGGTCGCACTATATACTATGTGGGCCACGCTATATACTATGTGAGCCCTGCTATATACTATGTGGGCCATGCCATATACTATGTGGGCCATGCTATTTGGGCCCTGCTATATACCATGTGGGCCTTGCTATATACTATGTGGGCCCTGCTATATACTATGTGGGCCCTGCTATATACTATGTGGGCCTTGCTGTATACTATGTGGGCCCTGCTGTATACTATGTGGGTCCTGCTGTATACTATGTGGGCCACGCTATATACTATGTGGGCCGCGCTGTATACTATGTGGGCCGTGCTGTATTCTATGTGGGCCCTGCTGTATACTATGTGGGTCCTGCTGTATACTATATGGGCCCTACTGTATACTATGTGGGCCCTGCTGTATACTATGTGGGCCTTGCTATATACTATGTGGGCCCTGCTATATACTATGTGGGCCCTACTGTTTACTATGTGGGCCCTGCTGTATACTATGTGTGTCCTGCTGTATACTATGTGTGCCCTGCTGTATACTATGTTGTCCCTGCTATATACTATGTGGGCCTTGCTGTATACTATGTGGGCCCTGCTGTATACTATGTGGGTCCTGCTATATACTATGCGGGTCATGCTATACACTATGTGGGCTGTGTTATATACTACTATGTGGGCTGGTGAGGTATACAGGTGCTGGGCTGGAGGCTGGGGCAGGTGACTTATACAGGTGCTGAGCTTGAGGCTGGGCTGGCGACGTATGCAGGTGCTGGGCTGGAGGCTGGGGCTGATGATGTATACAGGTGCTGGGCTGGAGGCTGGGGCTAGTGATATATACAGGTGCTGGGTTGGAGGCTGGGGCTGGTGACGTATACAGGGGCTGGGCTGGAGGCTGGGGCTTGTGATGTATACAGGTGCTGGGCTGGAGGCTGGGGCTGGTGACGTATACAGGTGCTGGGCTGGAGGCTGGGGCTGGTGACGTACACAGGTGCTGGGCTGGAGGCTGTGGCTGGTGACGTATACAGGTGCTGGGCTGGAGGCTGGGGCTGGTGATGTATACAGGTGCTGGGCTGGAGGCTGGGGCTGGTGACGTATACAGGTGCTGGGCTGGAGGCTGGGGCTGGTGATGTATACAGGGGCTGGGGCTGGTGATGTATATACAGGTGCTAGGCTGGAGTCTGAGGCTGGTGATGTATATACAGGTGCTGGGCTGGAGGCTGGAGCTGGTGACGTATACAGGTGTTGGGCTGGAGGCTGGGGCTGGTGACGTATACAGGTGCTGGGCTGGAGGCTGGGGCTGGTGATGTATATACAGGTGCTGGGCTGGAGGCTGGGGCTGGTGACATATACAGGTGCTGGGCTGGTGATGTATACAGGTGCTGGGCTGGTGATGTATACAGGTGCTGGGCTGGTGACGTATACAGGTGCTGGTCATGTATATACAGGTGCTGGGCTGGTGATGTATATACAGGTGCTGGGCTGGGGCTGGTGACGTATATACAGGTGCTGGGTTGGAGGCTGGGGCTGGTGACGTATACAGGGGCTGGGCTGGAGGCTGGGGCTGGTGATGTATACAGGTGCTGGGCTAGAGGCTGGGGCTGCTGACGAATACAGGGGCTGGGCTGGAGGCTGGGGCTTGTGATGTATATACAGGTGCTAGGCTGGAGGCTGGGGCTGGTGATGTATATACAGGTGCTGGGCTGGAGGCTGGGGCTGGTGACTTATACAGGTGCTGAGCTGTAGGCTGGGGCTGGTGACGTAAACAGGTGCTGGGCTGGAGGCTGGGGCTGGTGATGTATACAAGTGCTGGGCTGGAGGCTGGGGCTGGTGATGTATACAGGTGCTGGGCTGGAGGCTGGGGCTGGTGACGTATACAGGTGCTGTGCTGGAGGCTGGGGCTGATGATGTATACAGATGCTGGGCTGGTGGCTGGGGCTGGTGACGTACACAGGTGCTGGGCTGGAGGCTGGGGCTGGTGACGTATACAGGTGCTGGGCTGGAGGCTGGGCTGGTGATGTATACAGGTGCTGGGCTGGAGGCTGGGGCTGGTGACGTATACAGGTGCTGGGCTGGAGGCATATACAGGTGCTGGGCTGGTGACGTATACAGGTGCTGGGCTGGTGATCTATACAGGTGCTGGGCTGGTGACGTATACAGGTGCTGGTCATGTATATACAGGTGCTGGGCTGGGGCTGGTGACGTATATACAGGTGCTGGGTTGGAGGCTGGGGCTGGTGACGTATACAGGGGCTGGGCTGGAGGCTGGGGCTGGTGATGTATACAGGTGCTGGGCTAGAGGCTAGGGCTGCTGACGAATACAGGGGCTGGGCTGGAGGCTGGGGCTGGTGATGTATATACAGGTGCTAGGCTGGAGGCTGGGGCTGGTGATGTATATACAGGTGCTGGGCTGGAGGTTGGGGCTGGTAACTTATACAGGTGCTGAGCTGTAGGCTGGGGCTGGTGACGTAAACAGGTGCTGGGCTGGAGGCTGGGGCTGGTGATGTATACAGGTGCTGGGCTGGAGGCTGGGGCTGGTGATGTATACAGGTGCTGGGCTGGAGGCTGGGGCTGGTGACGTATACAGGTGCTGGGCTGGAGGCTGGGGCTGGTGATGTATACAGGTGCTGGGCTGGAGGCTGGGGCTGGTGACGTACACAGGTGCTGGGCTGGAGGCTGGGGCTGGTGACGTATACAGGTGCTGGGCTGGAGGCTGGGGCTGGTGATGTATACAGGTGCTGGGCTGGAGGCTGTGGCTGGTGACGTATACAGGTGCTGGGCTGGAGGCTGGGGCTGGTGATGTATACAGGGGCTGGGGCTGGTGATGTATATACAGGTGCTAGGCTGGAGGCTGAGGCTGGTGATGTATATACAGGTGCTGGGCTGGAGGCTGGAGCTGGTGACGTATACAGGTGTTGGGCTGGAGGCTGGGACTGGTGACGTATACAGGTGCTGGGCTGGAGGCTGGGGCTGGTGATGTATACAGGTGCTGGACTAGAGGCTGGGGCTGCTGACGAATACAGGGGCTGGGCTGGAGGCTGGGGCTGGTGATGTATATACAGGTGCTAGGCTGGAGGCTGGGGCTGGTGATGTATATACAGGTGCTGGGCTGGAGGCTGGAGCTGATGACGTATACAGGTGTTGGGCTGGAGGCTGGGGCTGGTGATGTATACAGGTGCTTGGCTGGAGGCTGGGCTGGTGATGTATACAAGTGCTGGGCTGGAGGCTGGGGCTGGTGACGTATACAGGTGCTGGGCTGGAGGCTGGGGCTGGTGATGTATATACAGGTGCTGGGCTGGATGCTGGGGCTGGTGACATATACAGGTGCTGGGCTGGTGACATATACAGGTGCTGGGCTGGTGACATATACAGGTGCTGGGCTGGTGATGTATACAGGTGCTGGGCTTGTGACGTATACAGGTTCTGGTCATGTATATACAGGTGCTGGGCTGGTGATGTATATACAGGTGATGGGCTGGGGCTGGTGACGTATATACAGGTGCTGGGTTGGAGGCTGGGGCTGGTGACGTATACAGGGCTGGGCTGGAGGCTGGGGCTGGTGATGTATACAGGTGCTGGGCTAGAGGCTGGGGCTGCTGACGAATACAGGGGCTGGGCTGGAGGCTGGGGCTGGTGATGTATATACAGGTGCTAGGCTGGAGGCTGGGGCTGGTGATGTATATACAGGTGCTGGGCTGGAGGCTGGGGCTGGTGACTTATACAGGTGCTGGCTGTAGGCTGGGGCTGGTGACTAATAGGTGCTGGGCTGGAGGCTGGGGCTGGTGATGTATACAGGTGCTGGGCTGGAGGCTGGGCTGGTGAGTATACAGGTGCTGGGCTGGAGGCTGGGCTGGTGACGTATACAGGTGCTGGGCTGGAGGCTGGGGCTGGTGATGTATACAGGTGCTGGGCTGGAGGCTGGGGCTGGTGACGTAACAGGTGCTGGGCTGGAGGCTGGGGCTGGTGACGTATACAGGTGCTGGGCTGGAGGCTGGGGCTGGTGATGTATACAGGTGCTGGGCTGGAGGCTGTGGCTGGTGACGTATACAGGTGCTGGGCTGGAGGCTGGGCTGGTGATGTATACAGGGGGCTGGGGCTGGTGATGTATATACAGGTGCTAGGCTGGAGGCTGAGGCTGGTGATGTATATACAGGTGCTGGGCTGGAGGCTGGAGCTGGTGACGTATACAGGTGTTGGGCTGGAGGCTGGGGCTGGTGACGTATACATTTGCTGGGCTGGAGGCTGGGGCTGGTGATGTATATACAGGTGCTAGGCTGGAGGCTGAGGCTGGTGATGTATATACAGGTGCTGGGCTGGAGGCTGGAGCTGGTGACGTATACAGGTGTTGAGCTGGAGGCTGGGGCTGGTGACGTATACATTTGCTGGGCTGGAGGCTGGGGCTGGTGATGTATACAGGTGCTGGGCTGGAGGCTGGGGCTGGTGACGTATACAGGTGCTGGGCTGGAGGCTGGGGCTGGTGATGTATATATAGGTGCTGGGCTGGAGGCTGGGGCTGGTGACATATACAGGTGCTGGGCTGGTGACATATACAGGTGCTGGGCTGGTGACGTATACAGGTGCTGGGCTGGTGATGTATACAGGTGCTGGGCTGGTGACGTATACAGGTGGTGGTCATGTATATACAGGTGCTGGGCTGGTGACGTATACAGGTGCTGGGCTGGTGACGTATACAGGTGCTGGTCATGTATATACAGGTGCTGAGCTGGTGATGTATATACAGGTGCTGGGCTGGGGCTGGTGATGTATACAGGGGCTGGTCAATTTTCGTTTCATTCACCTTTTTCGTTCTAAAATGTTATAACCTGATCGACCATGGCTTGCCCCCACCCCTAGTTTTGATCCTGGGTACACCCATGTATGTGCTGGTAGAAGGCGAGGATGCCACAACTGGAGAAATAGACCATGCACCGAGGGATGACTGTGTCATGAGGCGGCGGAAATCCTCCATGTCTACAAGCCTAAAGGGCAACATTTCCATGACAAACAGCCTGAAAATATGCCCATTTATCTTTTGGGCCTGTTGGTAGGTGGCTGGGAACTTTCTTTTTTCTTCCAAGGCCTGAGGGGAGGTTCATCCAAATGGGAACAATGGAGAGTCAGCTTATCACGAACACCGCACTGCACTTGCTCACTGAGCCAGTGCGCGTGTCCTGAATAAGACAGACTGCACTCAAAGATACCTGTGGAGCGGGGCAGCAGCGGTGAAGATGCGTGCTTCAGACTAACAGGACCCTAAGCACGTGACTGCCAAGGGGCGGCGCCGGCCACAGGTCTCTCAGAGAAGGCAGTAACAGACAGATTGTTTCAGGCCAGAGGACCTTAAGCACGTGACTGCTGGTGGGCGTGGCCTAAGCTCCAGAGAGCTATGAGTAGAAGGAAAACTCCTAGAAGGGTAACTACGGGACAGAGTTACCAAGGGGCATAGACAAAACGGATAGTCAGGATAGCCAGGTCATACACAGAGGGAGCAACGCAGTACAAGTGGAGCAGGCAGAGAATAACCAGAACGTAACCAAGGGATCAGAAAACCAGAACGGGCAAATACACAGTACCAAGACAGTAGACAAACTCACAACGAAGAGACGGACCGGGTCAAAACCAAACAAGCAACAAGATCAGGCACAAGGCACAGGCACACAGGAGGTCAACTAACTCAGCCGAGGGCAGGAGTATAACTGACACCAGACCTAGGTCAATTGGCAACTAAATAGCCACCCTCTGCCAGAGAGAGGCTGAAACCATTAACCCCAGTCTGACCAGGACGGGGCAAAGACAAAACCCCGTCCTGGGTCATGACAGTACCCCCCTCTCAACGGGGGCCACCGGACCCCCGGGTTTCTCAGGACACCCGGCATGAAAGGCCCGGACCAACTGATCCGCATGAACAGATCGGGCAGGAACCCACGACCGGTCCTCTGGACCGTAGCCTTTCCAATGTATCAGATACTGAAGAGCACGACGGACAAACCTAGAGTCAAGAATTCGTTCCACCTCGTACTCAGACTGCCCATCTACCAAAACCGGTGGTGGGGAAGACAACGATCCTTCCCTACAGGACCCCACAGGTTTCAAAAGGGCCCTATGGAAAACGTTGGGAATCCGTAGAGACGGAGGGAGACGCAACCGAAATGCCACCGGGTTAACTGCTTCCGTAATTTCATAAGGACCAATAAATTTAGGTCCAAGTTTCGCAGAGGGGACCTTGAGCCTTATATTCCTAGTAGATAACCATACCTTATCCCCAACCTGGAACACCGGCCCCACAGACCGTTTTTTGTCAGCAAAAAACTTATATTTAGACTGAGTCTTCGTAATGTTCCTTTGGACCTCCTGCCATAACTCCCCCAACCGCTGTATTGTCCCATCCGCCCCAGGACACCCAGAGTCCAAACGGGAGAACTCCCCAAAATGTGGATGAAACCCATAATTGCAGAAAAAGGGAGATGTGCCCGTAGACTGGTTAGTACGGTTGTTAAACGCGAACTCAGCCAAAGGTAACGCAGTACACCAATCATCCTGTCGGGCTGAGGTCAGGCAACGCAGGATTTGCTCTAAAGACTGATTGGTCCGCTCAGTCTGCCCATTAGTCTCTGGATGATAAGCGGATGAAAAAGACAGATCAATACCCAACCTCTTACAAAATGCCCTCCAAAATCTGGAAACAAACCCCCCTATCAGACACCACATTCAAGGGTACCCCATGCAACCGCACCACATGCTCAACAAACAATCTGGACAACGTTTCTGCATTAGGTAAAGCCGACAAGGGTACAAAATGTGCTTGTTTACTAAACCTGTCCACCACTACCCAAATGACGGTATTACCCTTGGAAGGTGGAAGGTTGGTGATAAAATCCATGGACAGATGGGTCCATGGTCTATCAGGAATTGGCAGTGGCACCAATTCCCCGGTCGGCCGGTTATGGGGGGGTTTCGCACGGGCACATACCCCACAAGCAGACACAAATTCCCCAACATCAGAGGCTAAAGAAGACCACCAGAATATCCTAGAGATGGCCCTCCGGGTAGCCGAGATTCCAGGATGTCCACCCAGAACTGAGTCGTAGAATTCCCGAAGGACCCTGAGACGAAATTGAACTGGTACAAAAAGTTTATCCACCGGCTTAGCCGGAGGGGCAAGAGACTGAGCTTCCCGAATCTCCTGCTCCAACCCAGCAGAAACAACTGCCACCACCACCCCAGGCTGAAGAATGGAGGATGGAGGTTTGGGGGGAGACACCGGATCCAGACTGCGTGACAAGGCATCAGCCTTGACATTTTTGGATCCTGGCCGAAAAGTGATGGAGAACTGGAATCTGAAAAAAAAAAGCGACCATCTTGCCTGTCTAGGAGTCAACCTTTTAGCAGACTCAATGTAAGCTAGGTTCTTGTGGTCCGTAACCACGGTAATAGGATGGACAGCACCCTCCAAAAAATGCCTCCATTCTTCAAAGGCCAACTTCACGGCCAGAAGTTCTCGATTCCCAACATCATAGTTTCTCTCCGCAGGAGAGAATTTCTTAGAGAAAAAGGCACAGGGTCTCAAATTAGTCAAAGTGGCGGGTCCCTGGGACAACACTGCCCCCACCCCCACCTCCGAGGCATCCACCTCAACAATAAATGGTTCAGACGGGTCCGGTTGAATAAGAACCGGAGCAGACATTAAACATTTTTTTTAAGAACTGAAACGCCGCCACCGCTGCGGCTGACCAATTCTTGACATCAGCCCCCTTTTGAATCAGATCTTTGAGAGGTTTAACTACCTGCGAGAACCCCCTTATAAACTTGCGATAGTAATTTGCGAATCCTAAGAAACGCTGCAGAGCCTTCAAATCACGAGGTTGTACCCAATCAACAATGGCCTGCACCTTATTAGGATCCATGCGATACCCCTCAGCAGACACAATGAACCCCAGAAATGACAGTTCCTGAACGAAGAATGAACATTTCTCTAGCTTAGCAAAGAGACAGTTCTCCCGGAGCCTTTGGAGAACTGCCCGAAGATGATCATTGTGAGTTTGTTTATCAGGCGAGTAGATAAGAATGTCATCCAAATACACAACCATAAAACGCCCAATAAAGTCAGAGAACACATGATTAATAAAATTTTGGAAGACTGCTGGTGCGTTGGTCAGACCGAAAGGCATGACCAAGTTTTCAAACAACCCTTCAGTAGTGAGAAAAGCAGTCTTCCACTCATCCCCTCCCGGACCCGGATAAGGTTATATGCCCCCCGCAGATCCAATTTCGAAAACCACTTAGCCCCAGACAACTGGTTGTACAAATCAGGAATAAGTGGGAGGGGGTAAGTATTTCTCACAGTTATCTTATTTAACTCTCGAAAATCGAGGCATGGGCGCAAACCACCATCTTTTTTCTTAACGAAAAAGAACCCCGCCGCCATGGGGGGAAACAGAAGGACGAATGTGTCCCTTACGAAGGCTCTCGGAAATGTATTCTTTCATAGCAGCCCGCTCGGGACCCGAGAGGTTATACAAGCGGGCCTTGGGCAATTTAGTACCTGGAACCAGGTCAATGGCACAATCAAATGGGCAGTGTGGTGGTAAAACTTCAGCCTCTTTTTCAGAGAAAACGTCCGCATAGTCCTTCAGGTACTCCGGAATACCTTCCAGACCAACGGACGACACAAACACAGTAGCAAGACATCTTTCAGAACAATTAGATCCCCATTTAACAATATCACGGGAATCCCAGTCAATAATCGGGTTATGCCGTTGCAACCAGGGAAACCCTAACACCAGGCCAGCAGAGAGGTTATCCAAAACAAAACATGACATACGCTCCTGGTGAAGGGCCCCACCCTGAGGGTGAATTCTTCAGAGACAAAATGGACACCGTCCTTGGTGAGAGGTGTAGAATCAATGGCCATTATTTTTATAGGAGTCTCCAACCTAACTGTCCCCAATCTACAGCTGGCCACCAGCTTAGAGTCAATCAGGTTCAAGGATGACCCACAGTCCACAAAAGCTGAAGTAAGGAAAAAGCAGTTCTTCACACCAAGTTCCACCTTTAACAGTATCTTAGAAAATGAAGGAAAGGGTACCTGAGAGTCTGAGTGACCTCCACGATGATCACCCAGACTCAGTCGCTTGTTAGTCGGTGGGCAGGAGGGACAGTTCTTTTTCCAATGTCCAGGATCACCGCAGTAAAAACACAGCTTTTCTAAACGCCTCCGTCTCCTTTCTTTCTCTTTGAGGTCGATGGCTCCCATCTCCATGGACTCCAATACAGGACTGGCTCCCCTTCCACTGGAAAAAAATGGTGTCTCAACCTGCATCACACCTCTCACCCGCAGCCTGCGATCCATTCGGACGGCCTGCGTCATGGCGTCCTCCAGAGAATCAGGTGGAGGGTGAAGTGCCAAGGCATCTTTCAGACGTTCAGACAGACCTCTACGGAACAAGCCCCGGAGGGCGGCATCATCCCAACAGACCTCAGCAGCCCAGCGTCTGAACTCTGAGCAAAACCACTCGGCTGAGTGCTTCCCCTGACATACACTCATCACCATGTCCTCAGCCATCAGCACTCGATCAGGCTCATCATAAATATGCCCCAGGGCCTCAAAAAATGCATCCACAGTCATTCTTTCAGGGGCAGTGGTAGGAAGGGAAAAAGCCCAAGCCTGGGGGGCTCCCCTTAACAGAGACATAATGACCCCACCCTCTGACTTTCATCCCCAGAAGAGTGCGGTCTTAAAGAGAAAAAAAGCTTACAGCCCTCTTTGAAAACTTTAAATTCCTTTCTATCTCCGGAAAAGGTATCTGGTAATTTAACCGGGGGCTCTGGGGAAACTAATGTAACATCTTGAACCCCTGTCCCATGAGCACCAGATGATAAAGCCCCCTGCACAGTGTCAGCCATCAGCTGCTGAGACTGAGACAGAGCTCGTTGTTCCTCATTCAGTTTCTGAGACATCTGAGTCAGGTGCTTTACCTGCTCAGAAAGGGCATACATAGGATCCATAACACACACAGGAAGAAAGAAAAAAAAAAAAAAAAAGGTAGCGGTCAGTTATAATATCACGAACACCGCACTGCACTTGCTCACTGAGCCAGTGTGCGTGTCCTGAATAAGACAGACTGCACTCAAAGATACCTGTGGAGCGGGGCAGCAGCGGTGAAGATGCGTGCTTCAGACTAACAGGACCCTAAGCACGTGACTGCCAAGGGGCGGCGCCGGCCACAGGTCTCTCAGAGAAGGCAGTAACAGACAGATTGTTTCAGGCCAGAGGACATTAAGCACGTGACTGCTGGTGGGCGTGGCCTAAGCTCCAGAGAGCTATGAGTAGAAGGAAAACTTCTAGAAGGGTAACTACGGGACAGCGTTACCAAGGGGCATAGACAAAACAGATAGTCAGGATAGTCAGGTCATACACAGAGGGAGCAACGCAGTACAAGTGGAGCAGGCAGAGAAAAACCAGAACGTAGCCAAGGGATCAGAAAACCAGAACGGGCAAATACACAGTACCAAGACAGTAGACAAACTCACAACGAAGAGACGGACCGGGTCAAAACCAAACAAGCAACAAGATCAGGCACAAGGCACAGGCACACAGGAGGTCAACTAACTCAGCCGAGGGCAGGAGTATAACTGACACCAGACCTAGGTCAATTGGCAACTAAATAGCCGCCCTCTGCCAGAGAGAGGCTGAAACCATTAACCCCAGTCTGACCAGGACGGGGCAAAGACAAAACCCCGTCCTGGGTCATGACACAGCTTTGCTTGTCCTAACGCCTTTGCTGGATCATCATCCTCCTGCACAGGGGACTTTATGAACATTTCCAGAAAAATTCACAGAGATAACCTAACCAAAAAAGAACGTGAGAGATTGGACGTCCTGCGGGCGTTACCTGATGTAGTGCTGAAGCCAGCGGATAAAGGGGGCAATATTGTCATTTGGCCTAAAACCCTTTATAAAAAGGAAGCCTTTAGACAATTGAACAATAAAATCTGTTACAAACGGCTGACTTATAACCCACTTTCATCTTTTAACCCCTTACTGCCATCGGACGTACTATCCCGTCCATGGTACCTGGGCCCGTATGACCATGGACGGGATAGTACATCTCGTGCGATCGGACGCGCTCCCGGGGGGAGCGCAGCCGATCGCGCCCGGGTGTCAGCTGATTATCACAGCTGACACCCATGACTGTGTGTCAGGAGCGGTCACGGACCGCTCCCGGCACATTAACCCCTTGCACACCACGATCAAACATGATCGCGGTGTACTGGGGGCACAGGGGAGGATCGCGCAGGGTGGGGGCTCCCTGCGCGCCCCCCTGAGACCCTCAGAGCAGCGCGATGTGATCGCGCTGTTCTGAGGGCTTCCTCCCTCTCAGGACCCGGATCCAAGATGGCGCCGGGGTCCTGGAGGGAGGCGGCTACCTCAGTGCCTGCCGAGAGCAGGCACTGAGAAGCCTGCTGCACTGCCTGAGCGATCGCTGGTGTGACAGAGTGCTGTGCACACTGTCACACCAGCGATCTGATAAAATACTGTGATGTCCCACCCTGGGACAAAGTAAAAAAGTTAAAAATATAAAAATAAACATGTTTTAAAAAAAAATCCAAAATAAATAAAAAAAAATATATATATTCCCCAATAAATTCACTTCTTCCTGTAAATAAAAAAAACAAAGCAATAAAAGTACACATATTTGGTATCGCCGCATCCGTAACGACCCCCCCTATAACATTGTCCCACTAGTTAACCCCTTCAGTGAACCCCTTAAAAAAAAAAAAAAAACGAAGCAAAAAATCAATGCTTTATCATCATACCGCCGAACAAAAAGTGGAATAACACGCGATCAAAAAGACCGATATAAAAAAACATGGTACTGCTGAAAACGTCATCTTGTCCTGCAAAAAAACGAGCAGTCACACAGCATCATCAGCGAAAAAATAAAAAAGTTATAGCTCGCAGAATAAAGCGATGCAAAAATAATTATTTTTTATTAAAATTGTTTTTATTCTATAAAAGCGCCAAAACATGAAAAAATGATATAAATGAGGTATTGCCATAATCGTACTGACCCGAAGAATAAAACTGCTTTATCAATTTTACCACACGCGGAACGGTATAAACGCCTCCCCCAAAAGAAATTCATGAATTGCTGATTTTTGTTCATTCTAACCTCCCAAAAATCGAAATAAAAAGCGATCAAAAAACGTCACGTGCTCAAAAATGGTACCAATAAAAACGTCAACTCGTCCCGCAAAAAATAAGACCTCACATGACTCTGTGGGCCAAAATATGTAAAAATTATAGCTCTCAAAATGTGATGATGCAAAAACTATTTTTGCAATAAAAAGCGTCTTTTAGCATGACAGCTGCCAATCATAAAAACCCGCTATAAATAGTAAATCAAACCCCCCTTTATCACCCCCTTAGTAAGGGAAAAATAATAAAATTAAAAAAAGTATTTATTTCCATTTTCCCATTAGGGTTAGGGTTAGGGTTGCGGCTAAAGTTAGGGTTAGGGTTGGCGCTAAAGTTAGGATTAGGGTTAGGGTTGGGATTAGGGGTGTGTTAGGGTTAGGTTTGTGGTTAGGGTTGGGACTAGGGTTAGGGGTGTGTTGGGGTTAGGGTTGGAGTTAGAATTGGGGGTTTCCGCTGTTTAGGCACATCAGGGGCTCTCCAAATGTGACATGGCGTCTGATCTCAATTCCAGCCAATTCTGCGTTGAAAAAGTCAAACGGTGCTCCTTCACTTCTCAGCTCTGCCATGCGTCCAAACAGTAGTTTATCCCCACATAACATATGGGGTATCAGCGTACTCTGGACCCCAAGAGTTATTGTGCAATTTGTCCTATTTCTTCTGCTACCCTTGGGAAAATAAAAAACTGGGGGCGAAAATATCATTTTTGTACAAAAAAAAATATTTTTTTGTTTTTACGCTGTACATTATAAACTTCTGTGAAGCACTTGGGGCTTCATAGCGCTCACCACACATCTAGATAAGTTCCTTGTGGGGTCTATTTTCCAAAATGGGGTCACTTGTTGGGGATTTCCACTGTTTAGGCGCATCAGGGGCTCTCCAAATGCGACATGACGCCCCCAGACCATTCCATCAAAGTCTGCAATCCAAAACGTCACTACTTCCCTTCCGAGCCCCAACGTGTACCCATACAGTAGTTTTCTCCCACATATTGGATATCAGCGTACTCAGGACAAATTGGACAACAACTTTTGGGGTCCAATTTCTCCTGTTACCCTTGTAAAAATAAAATATTGGGGCAAAAAAAATCATTTTTGTAAAAAAAAAAAGATTTTTTATTTTTACGGCTGTACGTTATAAACTTCTGTGAAGCACTTCGGGGTTCAAAGTGCTCACCACACATCTAGATAAGTTCCTTGTGGGGTCTATTTGCCAAAATGGGGTCACTTGTGGGGGGTTTCCACTGTATAGGTGCATCAGGGCTCTCCAAATGTGACATGACGCCCCCAGACCATTCCATCAAAGTCTGCAATCCAAAACGTCACTACTTCCCTTCCGAGCCCTGACGTGCGCCCATACAGTAGTTTTCTCCCACATATTGGGTATCAGCGTACTCAGGACAAATTGGACAACAACTTTTGGTTCCAATTTCTTCTGTTACCCTTGTGAAAATAAAATATTGGGGGCGAAAAAATCATTTTTGTAAAAAAAAAAAAAGATTTTTTATTTTACGGCTGTACGTTATAAACTTTAGTGAAACACCTGGGGGTTAAAAGTTCTCACCACACATCTAGATAAGTTCCTTGAGGGGTCTAGTTTCCAAAATGGTGTCATTTATGGGGGTTTCCACTGTTTAGGCAGATCAGGAGCTCTCCAAACACGACATGGCGTCCAGCCAATTCTGCGTTGAAAAAGTCAGACGGCGCTCCTTCCCTTCTAAACTCTGCCATGCACCCAAACAGTGGTTTACCCCCACATATGGGGTATCAGCGCACTCAGGACAAATTGCACAATAACTTTTGGAGTCTTATTACCCTTGGAAAAATAAAAATTGGGGTGAAAAGATCATTTTTGTGGAAAAATTATGATTTTTAAATTTTACGGCTCTACGTTATAAACTTGTGTGAAGCACTTGGGGGTTCAAATTGCTCACCAAAGATCTAGAAAAGTTCCTTAGGGGGTCTAGTTTCCAAAATGGGGTCATTTGTGGGGGGTTTCCACTGTTTAGGCACATCAGGGGCTCTCCAAATGCAACATGGCATCCAATCTCAATTCCAGCCAATTTTGGTTGGAAAAAGTCAAATGGTGCTCCTTCCATTCCGAGCTCTGCCGTGCGCCCAAACAGTGGTTCCCACCCACATATGGGGTATCAGCGTACTCAGGACAAATTGGACAACAACTTATGTGGTCCAATTTCTCCTGTTACCCTTGGGAAAATAAAAAATTAGTGACTAAAAGATAATTTTTGTGGGAAAAAAATAGGATTTTTTATTTTCATGCCCGGGCATTATAAACTTGTGTGAAGCACTTGGGGTTCAAAGTGCTCACCAAAGATCTAGATAAGTTCCTTAGGGGTCTAGTTTCCAAAATGGGGTCACTTGTGGGGGGTTTCCACTGTTTAGGCTCATCTGGGGCACTGCAAACGGAACATGACCCCCATCAACGTCTGCATTCCAAAACGTTACTACTTCCTTTCCAAGCCCTGCCGTGCACCCAAACAATTTCCCCCCCACATATGGGGTATCAGCGTACTCAGGACAAATTGGACAACAACTTTTGGGGTCCAATTTCCTTGGGAAAATTCAAAAATTTGGGACTAAAAAATCATTTTTGTGGAAAATTGTTTTTTTTTTTTTCACACCCAGGCATTATAAGCTTTTGTGAAACACTTGGGGTTCAAAGTGCTCACAACAGATCTAGAGAAGTACCTTAGGGGTCTAGTTTCCAAAATTGTGTCACTTGTGGGGGTTTCCACTGTTTAGGTGCATCAGGGGCTCTCCAAACACGACATGGCGTCCAATCTCAATTCCAGCCAATTTTAGTTTGAAAAAGTCAAACGGCGCTCCTTCCCTTACGAGCTCTGCCGTGTGCCCAAACAGTGGTTTTCCCCCACATATTGGGTATTGGCGTACTCAGGAGAAATTGCATAACAACCTTATCTGTCCATTTTCTCCTTTTACCCTTGTGAAAATAAAAAAAAAAGTTTGTAAAAGATCATTTTTGTGGCTAAAAAGTTAAATATTCATTTTTTCCTTCCACGTTGCTTTAGTTCCTGTGAAGCACCTGAAGCGTTAATAATCTTCTTGAATGTGGTTTTGAGTACCTTGAGGGGTGCAGTTTTTAGAATGGTGTCACTTTTGGGTATTTTCTGCCATATAGACCCCTCAAAGTGACTTCAAATGAGAGTTGGTCCCTAAAAAAAATGGCTTTGTAAATTTTGTTGTAAAAATGAGAAATCGCTGGTCAACTTTTAACCCTTATAACTTCCTAACAAAAAAAAATTTTGGTTCCAAAATTGTGCTGATGTAAAGTAGACATGTGGGAAATGTTATTTCTTAACTATTTTGTGTGATATATTTCTCTGTTTTAAGGGAATAAAAATTCAAAGTTTGAAAATTGCAAAATTTTAAAAAATTTGCTTTTTTCAAAAATAAACGCAAGTTATATCGAAGAAATTTTACTTCTAACGTGAAGTACAATATGTCACGAGAAAACAATCTCAGAATCGCGAAGATCCGTTGAAGCGTTCCAGAGTTATAACCTCATAAAGAGACAGTGGTCAGAATTGTAAAAATTGGCCCGGTCATTAACGTGCAAACCACCCTTGGGGGTGAAGGGGTTAAGGAACAGCTGGTGAAAATCCTTCAAACCGCTGTCCATAATGGGGTTATTACTAAAGATCTGGCTTCAGCCCTGCAAATTCAGGAACCGACGATTTCAACTTTGTATCTTTTACCTAAGATACATAAGAACATGGACACGCCCCCAGGACGTCCAATCATATCCGGTTCTGGTAATTATTTGGAGAAGGTGAATCTCTAGATAGACTCTAAACTACAACCTCTTGTTGAAAGTCTTCCTTCCTTTCTTGTGGACACAGGGGAGTTTCTGAGACGAGTTGATGGTCTCCATGTTGGTCCCAATACACTATTGGTAACTGGGGATGTAGAATCCCTTTATACCAACATAAAACACTCGGATGGTATCTTTGCCACCAAATATTTTTTGGATATGTCAAATTTACCAGAGGATATCATTCAGCTCGTCTTAGAGCTCCTAGAATTTTCTTTGACACACAATTTTTTTACTTTCAAAGGGTCCTTCTACCTGCAGCTCCAGGGTACAGCCATGGGTGCCTCCTTTGCCCCATCCTATGCCAACCTGTTCCTGGGGCTGTGGGAGAGGGACCTTTCCCTGCCGGATCGTATGTCATCAATGGACCGCATCCCCTTTTGGGTGCGGTACACTGATGACATATTTTTGATCTGGCAGGGTGACTCAATTTCTTTGAATAATTTTTTGTCTGATATTAATCAGAATGATAAAAATATTCACATCACATCCAATTCTGACGTCAATAAGATTGACTTTCTCGATGTTACAGTAACAAGAGACATCAATGATGTCCTACAGACTGGGGTCCACAGAAAGGAGACCTCCACCAATATGCTATTGCATGCCACTTCCGCCCATCCTAAACCTCTGATCAACTCAATTCCAATAGGACAATTCTTGCGCATTCGCAGGATTTGCTCGAGTGATCAAGAATTTGAAAATGAGGCTCATGAACTATTTCAACGGTTCAAAGATAGGGGATATAGTAGACGGGTTTTAAAAAGGGCCTACAATCGGGCCAAACATTCTACCCGCCATTCTCTACTATATAACAGAGAAAAACAGACCAATTCCCCTAGGACTGTTAGATTTATAACGGGTTTTCATTCTCAAGCTACTCGTATGAGGAATTGTCTTCAAAAGGCATGGCCTATCCTCCAGACCGACCCTATATTAAATCAAATTCTTTCTGATAGACCCAGCATCACATTTAGACGATCAATGAATCTTAAAGACCAACTAGTACATAGTCACTACCATGTGGAGACAGACCATGGCATTTTCCAGGCTGGACGCCCTAGGTGTGGATGTTTTCCGTGTGGTCGGTGCGTCGCCTGACCTAACATTGACCGCAATGCCACCTTCTCTAATTCTGCAGGAACAAGAATCTATGAGATTCGGAAAAATATTTTGTGCAATTCTCGTTATGTGGTATATTTTGCCACATGTCCCTGCAAGCTTATTTACATTGGCATGACGACTCGTCAATTGAAGGTGCGCACGTGTGAACATGTTTTGGGCATCCAGGCGGCGGCCGGCCATGAGGATCCATCCACACTTAGGACTATACCTCGTCACTTTAAATTACATCATAATTGTGACAGCTCTCTACTTAGAGTAAAAGGTATTGACATGCTAATTCCAGGAATTCGTGGTGGCAATCTAAGTCAGAGATTGTCTAAAAAAAAAAACAGATGGATCTGGGTTCTAGACACGGTCCATCCTAAGGGTCTCAATGAAACCTTAAGTTTTGCTTCTTTCTTATAGAATTTTCTATGGTTATGACTGATCTTCTGCTTTAAGCATATGTGGTTTGATTTTAATTTTTATTGTTTTTTATACATTTTTTAGCTTTCTTCCACCTTCATGTTACCACTGTTGGAGAATGTTTGACTATGGGCTTGACATCTTTATTGCATCCGACCAAACCATCTACACCCATCAGCAAATCATCTTATCGTTGTTGCCCATGTTTTATAGTATGATATCAATGTCTGTATTAGTCTATGACTATCTTCATTTAAATGCAGTTTGGTCTATGTTATATGTTCTCCAATACCTGTTATTGTTGTAAGAACATTTAGCTTGCCATCTTCTATTATTTTGTGCCTTTTGTCTTTTAACTCTATCCCGCTGAAATATGGTATTTAATTGCTGGATGCATCCATATTTTATATGGCTGTCAGTTTCATCATACTTACGGCCGGTACGCGCCCTCCGCCGTGACTCTGGCATGTCTGTCAGTCCTCGGCGTCTCACTGTGTCATGGTGATCGGTCACGTGATGTGACGTCATCTGGCACATGACGCCGACGCCGTCAGGCGTCCCTGGTTGTCGTGACGACGGGCGCGTCATTGGAGGCCATTCTAAGCGCGCCCTAATGACGATTCCATGCTTTGGATAATATACATCTAAACTTTGGGCAGCTGAATAATTTTGAGCGGTGGCCATTTGCATTCATCTATGCGGGCATACAAATAACTATTGGGACTATGAACGTTAAGTTTTGCTGATTCCTGAAGTGATATTATTATCTATGTGTTATTAGGGGACAGATGTGTAGCTCCTACGTGATTGGTGGCAGGTTGTTTTTATACCCCTCACTTCCACTTTCCCATCACCCCTTGAGAAAGGCATAGTAGCCGAAACGCGCGTCAGGGTGGATGCACTTGGTGTCAGTCTTCTATCTAAACAGGTATACCGTTACTTTTCATGGCATTAGTTACAATTTTGTGATGTTCCATGTGTTTAGTTAGCATATATGTCCTAGATACCTTAACAAACTCTGATGTAATCTCTTTTCCATAAATATGGAGTTAATATTACCTCTCTGGGACATCTTGACTGCTATATGCAATCTTGCAGTGATATTAACATTTTCATGACTGCTTTGGTCATTATTTATATACATGCAATTTCTGCACTTGCAGATCTGTGATTAGTAGTTATCCATTTAATTGACCATTGTTTCACCAATGTGTGTCCTGTTTTCCCACTAATGCTCATTGGCATGAGTCTTCATCACTGTTGTTTCCCTGCTTTTTTACAAATTTATGATTAATAAAATATTTTGTATTCTACCTCTGGACTTTTTGATCGTTTTGTTCTTTCATTGTTATTAGTAATTCAGCGATTGTCCTCATATTTATATCCATTGAAGTATGCCAATTTACTTTGCTATATCAATTAAGCAGTAACCGATATATGGGTATGTTTTTCATTAAGGTTATTTATTACAGGGGATGATTATGAAGAAACTGCTGAGAGTACTGATAAAAGCACATTCCCTCTTGATATGCCCAGGACATTTTACAAGACTCAGTCAAAAAATGAAGGAAGAGAGCAGGGCGAAAACATGACAATAAAAACAAAAAGATACTCACTTTGGTTGAGGAATCAACATTAGTATGCCCAGTATGGAACTTAACAAGCTATATACTCTCGGAATTCTAACTATCGCTCCTTTCCAAGGGTCTGAATTTTTTCTCCAACCCACAAATTTGATGTATTCCAGACTATTCTTGACATAAACAAATTTGTCAGAAACTTGACATTAAGATGACACTTTGCAGAGGAATCTATTGGTTTTTTTTTCAAAAATGACAACAATACTCTACAGGACACTGTTATTTCTCCAATTTTTCATTCAAAGAACTTTCTTCATTATCTATATTGAGATCGCTACATATAGACTCCTCACTCACTACTGATTCGGTAAATTCTCCTTTTTTGACATCTATCCTGTACTTTTATCCAGTTTAATCTCAACCTAGTGCACTAGACCAGTTTCAAGAGTTAATAGAAAAAGATCTCATTGCCCTGGACAGGAATTGCAAAGTAGGAAATAACAATCTCACCTCCCAAGAAATTAAGGACATCAAAATATTGAAATATAATGAGGATCTGGCTGACAAGGGAGGAGCTTTAGTTATGATTAATGCGGGTCTTTATTATCCTCTCAATATGGAACATTTGAACAACCCCAAAGTATATACCAAATTGATGTCTGATCCTACGGAGAAATTTCAACAAGAATTCTCAGCTCTCCTCATGGAAGGTGTACATATGTGAGCCATAGACACCAGGATACAAGAATATCTTTATGTGGACAATGCGATCATGCCCATATACCACTCACAAAGTCTATCTAAACATATCATTTTAAGACATAACAAAAATTTTGACTCTATACGAGTTTTACCTTTACAGCAAATCCCCTTGTTCACTAGAAACAGAAAAATGGTTCTCAAATCTCAATACCAAGGAGTCCTACTGGATATATAGAATGGGCAGTTTGTATCCAGAGGCACTGAACAAGACTTTAGAATCTGTCTATTATTATTTCATCCTTCCCACAATTAACATTGGTGAGTCCTACAAAGTCCCCTGAGAAGCTGTAGTGTAATTCTCCTTGTAAAAAATTTCCCTAACAAACATGAAGGGCTTTAGTACTAGTAATATCTGGGGGAATACACTAGGGCTCATAGCGATTATAGTAGTTGTAATCCACCTCACACTGGCCAACGTTCCCATTGCTTGAAGTGTTAAGAAATGACAGAAGCGATTACGTGGTGCAACTCCTCTGTACGATCATCTACAATGGTTCATTGTGGTCCGCGATGGACATTGGGATGACCAATCATCGCTGAGAGCGATGGAAGATCGCACCAAGGGTCATCAGCTGGGGGACACGGTGGAAGGTATCATGCAATGTGCCTCCTGGTGGATCAGATTTAGTAAACCGTTATTAACTGCATAAAATTTTAATCTAAAAACTATTAAATAACATCTCGCAAAATATATACTGGGAGATTAGCATGTGATAACTTTAACATTTATTTGGTCAAAATTGGAGTAGGGTACCTATACACAATAATTTGTATTATATTATTTTATGAAATGTTTTATTTTTATGTGTACCAGCTCAATGAATCTTGTGTCCTTTTTAGAAGGTTTTAGTTAAAATTCTATCCTATGAGAGCCTCAGTAGAATGAGTAATAATGACTGGGTCTTGTGTGAAACCGCACCCAAGAATATTGAAGATAGGTATAAATAGTCTCCATGAGCTATACATCTCTAGGCACCTGATGAAGGCTTATATAGTTGAAATGCGTTGAGTAATGTTTTTATCTTTCTTTTAATATGGTCCACTTGTATGCGGACATGCCTTTTTCAGCCGGAGTGCTGACTAATAAGTATAGCAAAATCCTTAAATGGTTCATAGACAATCTGGCTATAACGGGAATTCCTGTTGGGATCCCTCCCACGTAAGGAAGCACCTCTAGATCTTCAATTTTTGCATAGTTTGGTGTTGTCAGCGAAGACTGATACTTTACTCTCAATCCCATCGACAAGGTCATTTATAAGAGTTAAAGAGAATCGGTCCTAGTACAGAACCTTGAGGTACCCCACAGCTGTCTATCTAGCCTTTAGAGAATGTACCATTTACGACGACTCTTTGTTTCCGGTCTTTTAGCCAATTCTTTACCCATTTGCATATAGTTTCCCTCAGTCCTTGCTTTTTGAACTTCAGTATAAGGCTGTTGTGTGGTATAGCATCATATGCCTTTCCAAAGTCAAGATAAATCACATCAAACGCATTACCTGCATCCAGATTTGCACTTACCTCCTCAAATAAACCCAGCATGTTAGTCAGACATGACTTATCTTTCATGAATCCATGCTAGTTGTCTGTTATTATATTGTTCTATGCAATATATTTCTGCAGGTATTTGTTATAATGCCCCCAAAAACTTTGCGCACTACTGTTGTCAGACTACCGGGTGGCAGTTGCCTGGATCCACCTCCTTACCTTTCTTAAATATCGGTACCACGTCAGCCATCCTCCATTCCTTTGGCACCAACCTTTACAAAAGAGTATAAAAAGATAAGATACAGTGGCCTGTAAGTTACTGAGCTTAATTCCCTCAATATCACCCGTGGATGAAATCCATCAGGGCTAGGGGAATTAGCAATATTTCATTTATTCAGATGCAGGTTATGAAGACACAGCATTGTATCGTAGTTAACCAGACAAATATTTTTAGCAAGTCTGGAAGAATAGACTGTTATCTACAGTATATGTTGACTTTTGAAGTTATGTGTTGATTTTTGATTGGTCAAAAAACAGACTGTTGCTTATGTAAGCCTGTAATATTGACTTGTAAGTTGGCATTTGATGTAACATATTGTGTTCTTGATGACTAATGATGTTTACTGATATGTTAATTATGCATTGTGTGTAGCGCCCGCGTCCCTGCCTGCTGCCAGACAGGGACGTCGCTCTCCTCACCTGCGCTCAGCGTCCTCAGTGCGCCCAGCCTCCTCTGCGCCTCTGCCATCCTCGGCGTCCCTCTTCCGCCCTGCTGGTCCCGCGCGCTCCTTCCCTGCTACTGGCCTTAGGGCGCGCGCCCGCACCCTCCCCCGCTCTTAAAGGAGCCGCGCGCATTTTCCAAATCAGTCTCCAGCCAATGCTGGAGGACTCCACCCTATATTAAGGGCTTCCTCCTTAATGTAGGTGCCCGAGCAATGTTGTTCCTGTGCAGTCTAACTCTGTTTCAGCCATCAGCTCCTGATTCCTGTTACCTGCCTGTTACCTGTCGGCTTGCCTGTCTGCCATCCGTCTGTGGTTCCATCCAGAGGTTCGGACGTCATCTGCAGAGATCCCCGGCTCTTGCCTGCTCACCTGGGAGCGATCATCTGCCATCCGACTGCAGCTCCATCCGGAAGTTCGGACATCATCTGCAGAGATCCACGGCTCTTGCCTGCTCACCTGGGAGCGATCATCTGCCATCCGACTGCAGCCTACCTGGAGGCTCCACCATATCAGGTCGTATATGCCTGCCCTGTTCTAGAGACTGCCTGGTCACTTGCCGTGACAACCTGCCTGTCCAGATACTGCCTGGTCACTTGCCGTGACAACCTGCCTGTCCCAGAGACTGCCTTGGTCACTTGCTGTGACAACCTGCCTGTCCAGATACTGCCTGGTCACTTGCCGTGACAACCTGCCTGTCTAGAGACTGCCTGGTCACTTACCGTGACAACCTGCCTGTCCAGAGACTGCCTGGTCACTTGCCGTGACAACCTGCCTGTCCCAGAGACTGCATTGGTCACTTGCTGTGACAACCTGCCTGTCCAGATACTGCCTGGTCACTTGCCGTGACAACCTGCCTGTCCCAGAGACTGCCTCGGTCACTTACCATTACAACCTGCCTGCCCAGAGACTTCCTTGGTCACTCGCTGTGACAAACCTGCCTGTCCAGAAACTACCTATATCCCCTGCCGTGATTCCCTGCCCTTTTCCCGGGTGCCACCCGCTCGCTTACAAGTAAACTCTCTTGTATAAATAAAGCTTTGTGGTTCCACCCACCTGACCTGTCTCGTCAGTAGTTCCACCCACCAGACCCGTTACAGTTTGCTCGGGCCATGGAACCCGGTGGCACCCAAACCCCTTCACTCCCGGAACTGTGTCATGAGCTGTCTCGTCAGAGGTCTCAACAGGAGGCCATCCTGGGTCACCTGCGGAACGTCAATTCCCGTCTGGACACTCTGAATTCATCACCAGCAACCATCGCTGGAGCCATGACTCATAATCCGTCAGTCCCGTTGATTCCCAATTCCGTGGTTTCCATTCCCGGACCCCGACTGTCAGCTCCTCCTAGGTTTGGAGGCGATCCTGCTCTAGCTCGGGGTTTCATTAATCTGTGCACCCTGCATTTTGAACTCCTGGCACACCAGTTTAACTCTGACCGGGCCAAAGTTGCCTTCATCATGTCCCATCTCACCGGAGAGGCCCTGGCCTGGCTTAATCCTCTCTGGGAGAGAGAGGATCCTCTGGTGTCTGACCTGCCTGCTTTTCTCTCGGCCTTCCGGAAGGTATTCGACGAACCTGGACGGAAGACTTCCTCTGCATCATCTCTGCTGCGTCTCCGTCAGGAGAGTCTCACCGTTGGTCAATATGCCATACGGTTCCGGACTTTAGCCTCAGAACTAGCTTGGGACAATGAAGCTCTAATTTCGGTCTTCTGGGAGGTCTGTCCGGACGTATTAAAGACGAACTTGCCGGTCGGGACGTTCCAACCTCTCTAGATGATTTAATAAATCTTGCCAATCGAATTGATCTACGGTTCCAGGAACGAGCCAAAGAGATCACCCGTAAAAAAGAATTTTCCCGTCTTGCACCCTCGTGTCAGAGATCTATAACCTCTTCCGTTTCTCCTCAGGTGCACACTGCCGAGCCTATGCAGGTCGACCAGACCAAGATGGTCAAAGCCCGTCAGGACTCACGCCGTGCCGAGAAAAGTTGCTTCTACTGCGGTAGTAAGGAGCACTGGATCCAAACCTGTCCGGAGAAGTCGGGAAACGCCTGTGTCTAGGTTCGCTCGGAGAGGTCAACCTAGACAAAAATAAATCCTCTTCATCCCTGCTGCTGTCGGTTTCAATTCTGATCGGTAAGAACCGCCACTTCGAAATGGCCCAACTTGATTCTGGAGCAGCTGGGAATCTCGTGTCACAGGCTCTAGTAGAGAAGTATCACATTCCCACCAAACCTCTTGTTGAACCTGTATCTGTTGCTGCTGTGGATGGGGGCCTCCTACCTCGTCCCATCCGACTTGTCACCGAAGTCATAACCCTGCAGGTGGGAATGTTGCATTCTGAGAGCATCTCGTTTCATGTTTTACCCGGACTCTCTCATGCTTTCTTGCTAGGTCTGCCTTGGCTCCAAAAACATGCACCTGTGCTCGACTGGCAGAATGGAGAGGTTCTTCGCTGGGGACAGGACTGTCATAAAACATGTCTGGTGCCTGTTCATCCTGTCTGTTCTTCTCCTACACCTGCTAATCTACCTGGACTCCCGATTCCATATTGGTCTTTTGCCGATGTCTTCAATAAAAAGGAAGCAGAGACATTACCCCCGCATAGACCATATGATTGCCCGATTGACCTGTTGCCCGGTACTACGCCTCCCCGTGGGCGTATTTACCCGTTGTCTGCTGCTGAGACCAGGTCGATGTCCGAATATATCGAGGAGAACTTAGCAAAAGGATTCATCTGGAAATCTACCTCCCCAGCGGGAGCAGGTTTCTTCTTCGTTAAAAAGAAAGACGGATCTCTCCGTCCCTGTATTGACTACAGAGGCCTAAATTCGATCACGGTGAACAATAAGTACCCTCTTCCGCTCATTCCAGAACTGTTTGATCGTCTTAGAGGGGCTAGAGTCTTCACCAAACTAGATCTTCGTGGAGCATACAACCTGGTTCGTATCCGTCGAGGAGATGAATGGAAGACGGCATTCAACACCCGGGACGGCCACTACGAGTACTTGGTGATGCCCTTTGGTCTCTGTAATGCTCCAGCAGTCTTTCAGGAGTTGGTCAATGACATCTTCCGGGACCTCCTCTACTCCTGCATTGTGGTGTACCTTGACGACATCTTGGTCTTCTCTCCGGATCTTCAGTCTCACCGGAGGGATGTTCGTCAGGTTCTGCTCAGGCTCAGGCAGAATCACCTCTTCGCCAAATATGAGAAGTGCCTCTTTGAGCAGACATCGCTTCCGTTTCTGGGCTACATCATTTCTCAGACAGGCCTACGAATGGATCCGGAGAAATTGTCTGCCATCGAGAAGTGGCCCCGACCGGAAGGGTTGAAGGCCATTCAGCGGTTCCTGGGATTTGCCAACTATTACCGTCTCTTCATACCGCACTTCTCTTCCAGGACTGCTCCAATCTCAGCGCTCACTCGCAAGGATGCTAACCCCAAACAGTGGACGACCGAAGCAGAGGAGGCCTTCCTTTCTCTGAAACAGGCTTTCTCTTCCGCTCCAGTGCTGCATCGCCCGGATGGCAACAAGCAGTTCTTCCTGGAGGTGGACGCTTCCTCTGCTGGAGCCGGAGCGGTTCTTACCCAAAAATCGCCATCCGGGAGGATGGTATCCTGCGGTTTCTTCTCCAAACTCTTCTCCTCCTCCGAGCGCAACTACTCCATAGGAGATCGAGAGTTATTGGCCATTAAGTTGGCATTGGAGGAGTGGCGTTACCTACTCGAAGGGGCTCTTCATCCGGTAATCATCTACACGGACCACAAAAATCTGGCATACCTCCAGCAGGCACAGAGACTTAATCCTCGCCAAGCCGGGGGGTCCTTGGTTTTTGCCCGCTTCGATTTTCTTTTGCATTTTCGCCCAGCTGACAAAAACGTCAAGGCGGATGCCTTGTCTCGGTCTTTCCTGGTGTCGGATCTCGAAGATGAGCCTAAACATATCATCGATCCCGCCAGAGTAATGCAGGTGGCTCCCGTGAGTCTAAATCGTCTCCCTCCTGGTAAGACGTTCGTATCAGAAACCGATCGGAAGAGAATCCTACATTGGGGTCACTCCTCTAAACTCGCTGGCCACGCTGGTCAAAAAAAGACTCTCCAACTCATTACCCGACATTATTGGTGGCCTACCCTGCACAAAGACGTAATAGACTTTGTTTCTGCCTGTGTTTCCTGTGCCCGCAACAAAGTTCCGAGACACCTGCCTACCGGCCGTCTTCTTCCGCTTCCTATACCCGCTGCCCCCTGGCAGCATATAGCCATGAACTTCATTACTGATCTTCCCGTCTCTGCTGGTTGTACAGTCATTTGGGTGGTCGCTGACCGCTTTTCCAAGATGGCTCACTTCATTCCTCTGCCAGGTCTTCCGTCTGCACCCGAGTTGGCTAAAGACTTTATCCGCCACATCTTCCGTCTTCATGGTCTGCCTCGTCACATTGTGTCGGATCGTGGGGTTCAGTTCACCTCACGTTTCTGGAGAGCCACTTGTAAGTTGCTAGACGTCACCCTGGATTTTTCCTCCGCTTACCACCCACAGTCCAATGGACAAGTTGAACGAATAAATCAGAATTTGACCAGTTATCTTCGACACTTCGTTAATGCCCACCATTCTGACTGGGTGGAGCTCCTGCCTTGGGCCGAATTCTCCTACAATAATCATGAGAGCGAATCTTCCACCAAGTCTCCGTTTTTTGTAGTCTTCGGTCAGCACCCTCGGATCCCTGTCCCTGTTTCCATCTCTGTGGACAATCCAGCTGCGGAATCTCTGGTTAGAGAATTCTCCTCCATCTGGGAGAGTACCCGGTCCGCACTCATTCAGTCATCCGAGCGCATGAAAAGACATGCTGACAAAAAACGTCTGGATCCTCCTCAATTCCGTCCTGGGACAAAGTCTGGCTTTCGTCCAAATATGTTCGACTCAAAATTCCGTCCTACAAGTTAGGCCCTCGGTTCATCGGTCCTTTTGAGATCATCAGTCAGATCAATCCAGTGTCCTATAAATTGAAACTCCCGGCCAATTTGAGAATTCCTAATTCTTTTCATGTATCTCTCCTCAAACCTGTGGTTCTTAACTCTTTTTTTAAGTCTACAGGTACACCTCCTGCTCCAGTGTCTGCTGCTGATGAATTTGAGGTAGAGAACATTCTGGCCACAAAAAGGGTAGGAAGAAAGACTTATTTTTGGTGGATTGGAAGGGGTTTGGTCCTGAGGAGAGAACCTGGGAGCCTCGGGAGAACATCCATGCCCCTCTTATCCTAGCTAAATTTCTTTCTGGCCTAAAGAAGGGGGGCCTAGAGGGGGGGGTACTGTAGCGCCCGCGTCCCTGCCTGCTGCCAGACAGGGACGTCGCTCTCCTCACCTGCGCTCAGCGTCCTCAGTGCGCCCAGCCTCCTCTGCGCCTCTGCCATCCTCGGCGTCCCTCTTCCGCCCTGCTGGTCCCGCGCGCTCCTTCCCTGCTACTGGCCTTAGGGCGCGCGCCCGCACCCTCCCCCGCTCTTAAAGGAGCCGCGCGCATTTTCCAAATCAGTCTCCAGCCAATGCTGGAGGACTCCACCCTATATTAAGGGCTTCCTCCTTAATGTAGGTGCCCGAGCAATGTTGTTCCTGTGCAGTCTAACTCTGTTTCAGCCATCAGCTCCTGATTCCTGTTACCTGCCTGTTACCTGTCGGCTTGCCTGTCTGCCATCCGTCTGTGGTTCCATCCAGAGGTTCGGACGTCATCTGCAGAGATCCCCGGCTCTTGCCTGCTCACCTGGGAGCGATCATCTGCCATCCGACTGCAGCTCCATCCGGAAGTTCGGACATCATCTGCGGAGATCCCCGGCTCTTGCCTGCTCACCTGGGAGCGATCATCTGCCATCCGACTGCAGCTCCATCCGGAAGTTCGGACATCATCTGCAGAGATCCACGGCTCTTGCCTGCTCACCTGGGAGCGATCATCTGCCATCCGACTGCAGCCTACCTGGAGGCTCCACCATATCAGGTCGTATATGCCTGCCCTGTTCTAGAGACTGCCTGGTCACTTGCCGTGACAACCTGCCTGTCCAGATACTGCCTGGTCACTTGCCGTGACAACCTGCCTGTCCCAGAGACTGCCTTGGTCACTTGCTGTGACAACCTGCCTGTCCAGATACTGCCTGGTCACTTGCCGTGACAACCTGCCTGTCTAGAGACTGCCTGGTCACTTACCGTGACAACCTGCCTGTCCAGAGACTGCCTGGTCACTTGCCGTGACAACCTGCCTGTCCCAGAGACTGCCTTGGTCACTTGCTGTGACAACCTGCCTGTCCAGATACTGCCTGGTCACTTGCCGTGACAACCTGCCTGTCCCAGAGACTGCCTCGGTCACTTACCATTACAACCTGCCTGCCCAGAGACTTCCTTGGTCACTCGCTGTGACAAACCTGCCTGTCCAGAAACTACCTATATCCCCTGCCGTGATTCCCTGCCCTTTTCCCGGGTGCCACCCGCTCGCTTACAAGTAAACTCTCTTGTATAAATAAAGCTTTGTGGTTCCACCCACCTGACCTGTCTCGTCAGTAGTTCCACCCACCAGACCCGTTACAGTGTGTAGGACAGATAGTTTGTTGACTTCAAAAACAGAGGAAGAAAAACTATACAAATAGAACTATGCTACTTGATCTCATCTCCATTCTTACACTTTATGTAAATACTGAATGAAGGTCACTTGTTAAATATAAAAATAGGTTACATGCCTCTGTATAGGGACACAGAGAGATAGAGAGAGACATCCAGAAATCAAAAGGACCAGAGACAGCACAGCAGCCCAGACATCATGGCTCCATCACAAGGGACACAGATTTATTATTTTATAGGATTCAAGTTTAGGGGACTTTGGCCCTGGCTGGAAGAATACAGATCTGCACAATTGACCATCGTTGAACTAAAGATACATTTGTGAAACCCAAGTTGGGACCATACCGTCACCTGGCACCTATGTATATGTTTGGAGAAAGCCAGGATTGGGACCTGCCGGTCTGGTTGCCTGACTCCATGGAGATGTTTGGAGAAGCCAAGCTGTGACCCTCAGGTCAACTGGCCTTGTACCTCAATGGACTGTCATCTTCCTAAGCTTGTCATTACCTCCTCTCTGTGTGAATACTCTGTAATGTGCAGCATCTTGAAGTATTTTGCTGGGACAGATCCACGTATTATCTGCCTGTTTTGTGGTTCAATAAAGCATTGCCACACTGTTTTACCCTCACCCTGTGTTGTCTGAGTAGCATTATGCCCTCGTGAAAGGGAGAGCGGGCTTGCGGTGGGACGATCCCTGGTCCATACGGGTTTGGCTAGCAGATCGAGGTGCCTGCTGACCCCCCGTGTCTGCATACAGGTGTACTTCTTCTTGTGTTAAACTAGTTATACCAGGTGGTGAACTTTGATTTTTGCCCTGTTGAATGATCCCTGGAACAGTCAGTTCATTGGTGTACATGGATGAAAAGTGCGTGTTTAATTTTCCAGTCTTTTCTATGTCCTCTATAATTATCTTGTTATTATCATCTTTTAAGTGGCCAATGCCTGTATATAGCTAAAATCACAGTTTTACTTTGAAGCTAGACTTCACAGGAGTACCAATATGGCAACAATTTTGGCCTGTATCAGGGTTTGACTGCCATGATATAACATCATCAACCCAAGTTCACATTGTGGAAGGGGGCAATGGGTGTCTGGAACAGAGTGCCTCCATTAATATGTGCCATTAATGCTCCTGCTGGAGACTGACAGTGGCATTTTAATGTTTAACATAAGGTACTAGAGGTCCGCTCCAATTGCAGTTTTTTCAGCCTGATGCTGGGTGTATAACAAAAAAAGTATCTAGTGGCTATGGTGCAGGCTAAGTACATGGTTCATCACATATTGAGAAAGGTTAAAAAAATCTATCAGCCTGCCTAGTATATTGGGTTTAGTTCTGTCATTGCGCTGGAGAAAGCTGAAGGGGTGAAACCAAAGGGTCAGGCTGTTCTTGTGGAATACAGTTGTGTACTATTTTACACTATTTTCAATTATTCCTTTCAAACCTTCAGAAACTACACTGTAGAAGGTACAGTACCTTTTATATTTTCGCCATGGAAAAAATGAGAGGATGCTGATCAATAGTGAATTGAAAGAAACAACATCCACCTCAAGGTACTACTCCTTCACATCGAACACATAGGGTTTCATATTTAAGTGCGCTGTTAATCAACCAAGATTAATACCATATTTTCTGGGACTATGAGACGCACCTCAAATTTAGAGGAGGTAAATAGGAAAAAATTATTAATGTGAAAATGGGGGTCCACCTTATAGTCCGAATTTAGCTTACCGAGGACGACGGCAATGGTGGTGGTGGAGCGGGGTCACAAGAGGAACGATGCCCGCTGCAGGAAACCAGTAAAGGCAGGAGTGGGTTGATGCTGTGGGCCCAGGGCTGGGAGGAAGGGGTGTCCCGGCGGTGCAAGGTAAGAGACCATTGATCTCCCGGTGGTGAGCTTCAGGAAAATGTTGATGGCGCGAGGCAGGAGGAGTCCCCATTTTGCCCATTGATCTCCCTGCGGTGGGCTTCAGGAAAGTGGCTGCTGGGGGCGGCATATGCATAGATTGAGATATTGGCTCTTCATTGAGCCGAGATCGCAATCTGCCTATTGTGACCCCTCTCCACCGCCGCCCCCTGGGTAAGCTACATTCGGACTATAAGATGCATCCCCATTTTCCTCCCAAATTTTTGTGGAAAGAGGTGAGTCTTATAGTTTGAAAAATAAGGTACAATCCTGCTGCTTTTTGTAATGTGGGATTTTTTCTGGGCTTGCTTCTCTGAAGTGGAACCATCTCTTCTGGACTATTGGTTGACATTGCTGATGTCTTCAGATAGCTACTTAATTGCCTACTGTCTGCTTTTTTTCCTGCACTATAAATTTGGGTGGGATTTGCTCCAACTAGAAATTTAAATGACTATATACAGTCTGATTCTTCACTTGAGGTATTGAAGTTGTATGTTAATGGTGTATTACACAGCAATTGGTTTTGTTTATTTTAAATCCAGTCAATCCATTAAACATTCAACCATTTACTGATCAAAAACTTAGTCAGATATTCTCACCAGTACAAACTTGTAATGCCAGTTAGAACAGAATAGATGGCACTGCTGTTTAAATTACAACATGGCACTATTTATTAGAAGCAGTCAGTAGTAAAGGAAACTAGTTAACATTTTTGGATTGTATTTAAATGCTCAAAAAACCCTCTGTATTGTTGAGGTCAGTGTGTAATGGCTTTTGTATAACCCTGGATTATCATCAACATCGGTTGAGAAAGATAATGTGGACATGAGGAACTTGTATAAGTCTTTTTTAAGTATTGTGGAATCTAAAAGACATTTATATGGTGCTTGGCTTGATCTCCCAGTGTCAGGAAAATGGTAATTATTTAATTTGCTCAGTGCAGAGAGCAATAAATTTAATGAGTGTTATGAGTCTACGTTCTTTTAGATCAATAGTATATTGATCTTTGGAAAAACTCCAATCTGGCTTGATACTTTTCTCTTTGAACAGTTGTACATAGATGGATAAGCATTCCCATTGTCACTTTGGAAGGAAAACTCACCACAGACAAGCGGTGGATGCCGCGTCAGGGCACATGCACACGCGCTGACAATAAGCCTAAACTACCATTACCTAGAGGGGCATCCATTACTATAAATGATGCAGCCTACACTAATCTACTGCTAGATACTATTCATATCACGCTATACAATCAGTACGTAACTGATGAAGGTCGTGTTGACCGAAACGTTTTGGTACTACAAATAAATCGTTTCTGATACACAGCATTAAGCTCTTTCTATAAATGCAGTATAATTCACTTGTTGGCTGAAGCAGAGTAACTATTCGTAGCCCTGTTTTATTCTGGGGACATGTGGCTCTGCCCAGTCCAGAAGCTTTAAATCCTGTTAGTTAGTGTTTCTTCCAGCTGTCAGTCAAGGATGGGGTTGCTCGCTACTTAAACCCCTGAGAATCAGTTCTCACTGCCAGTTAAAAAGTTCTGCCAATCTGGCGTATCCCTAGTCCTTGCTCTTGGTGTGGTTTCCTGATTTATCCGGTTCTCTGACCTCGGCATGTGTTTTGACCACCTGCTTTGTTTCTGATTTTGCCTCTGCTGTGACTTTTTGGTATTGTGACTTTTTGGTATTGACCTCACGTGATGACCTTTCTTGCTGCCACATTGCTCCGTCGGGCGGTAGCTGACTTTGTGGCCCTAGCCCTATGTAAGTCCAGATCCCTGTACAAAGGCTAAATAAGGAAAGCCAAGGCAATCCCTGGGATCTTGTGGCTTGTGCTAAGCCTGTTCATCAAAGCCCTATTACCTGCTGCCATGCTTCCACGAACACTGTATCTGTGACACATAACCTGTCTATGTATAGCTCCCTATATGCAGTGTGATAGCTTCCATGACCCCCTAAATGAAGTTTGATGGACCCATAGTCCCCTAAATTTGGAAGTAACCTGTCTCTCCTTGAAGTAAGTGGTAAAGCATGGAGCTGATGGTTCCCAACTCCATCACAGCTGTTAACTGTATCAGTGTCCTGAGGATTCCAATACTGTTAAATGTTTGCTGACCAATGCTGCACATGGCTAGACCGGCACTGCTCCTGGAAGTGGCAAAATGCCACCCCTTGAGAGTCACCTCGGACATAGCACAAGTGCCCCTGGATAATATATCCCATTGGTTATAAAAAGAGAGCAACAAACACTTAGCCCTTCTTATTCTATGTGGTTAAACCTGGCACTTTAATAGTGGCCAAATCATCTACATCTGGCCATTAGCATTGAAGTAAAAATGCAGTGCTTGTGATGTATCTGTCACTGTGCCTTCACAAGTATGGTGGAGCAGAAAAAACATGTTATTAAAATGTTCACTGAAAAACAAAAAAATGTTTAGGACACATTAGGTGAGGACCAAAATTCCCTAAATGTCAGTAACAATTTGATGTCTGATCTGGTGTATATAACATATAAATGTTTGTAAGCGAGGTAAATTTAGGAGAAGAAATATTCCTGACATTGAATATACTAGTTCTGAATTTAAAATTGTATAAGATAATGGATAGATCAAAAAATGTATTGTCAAATGGACAGAGGTGGAGTGCTGTGGTATTCTCCAATAATCATGGAGAAAAATCTTCTCAAAATATAATGAGATGGAATAATTCATTGGAATGCAATTCACAACAATGTTGCAAAAGTATAAAAAATATGTAACACTAATAGACCATGTAAGACCAAAATCCAGAAGACACAAAGGTGTATATACAGGACCCTCGCATTTTACAACACTACAGTATATAAAATAACAAAATTGTAATGGTGTTTTTTACATAAATACAATATGCTAATTATATACAGTTGTGTTAACGTGTTTGCCCTTTTCCTGATTTCCTATTCTTTTGCATGTTTGTCACACTTAAATGTTTTAGCTCACCAAACAAATTGAAATATTAGATAAAGATAACACAAGTAAACAGAAAATGCAGTTTATAAATGAAGGTCTTTATTATTAAGAGAAAAAGAAATCCAAAACTACAGTGCTCTGTGTGAAAAAGTGATTGCCCTACCCTCCCTCCTCAAAACATAAAATATCTGTGGTTTATCACCTCTTTGGGAAACTGCATTCAAATTCTCTAGCCGCACCCAGGCCTGATTACTGCCACACCTGTTCTCAATCAAGAAATCACTTAAATAAGATCTGCCTGACAAAGTGAAGTAGACCAAATTATCCTCAAAAGCTAGTCATCATGCTGTGATCCAAAGAAATTCTGGAACCAATGAGAAACAAAGTAATTGAGATCTATTAGTTTGGAAAAAAGTTATACGGCCATTTCTCAAGCTTTGGGACTCCAACAAACCACAGTGAGAACCATTATCCACAAATGGCTAAAACATGGAATAGTGGTGAACCTTCTCAGGAGTAACCAGCTGACCAAAATTACCCCAAGAGCGAAGACTCATCCAAGAGGTCACAAAAGACCCCACAACAACATCCAAAGAACTGCAGGCCTCACTTACCTCAGTTAAGGTCAGTGTGTATGACTCTAACAACAGAAAGAGACTGGGCAAAAATGGCCTGCACGGCAGGATTCCAAGATGAAAACAGCTGCTGAGCAATAAGAACATAAAGGCTCATCTCAGTTTTGCCAGAAAACATCTTGATGATCCCCAAGATTTTTGGGAGAATATACTCTGGACTGACGAGACTAAAGTTGAACTTTTTGAATGGTGTATGTCATATTACATCTGGCTTAGAAGTAACACAGCATTTCTAAGAGGGAACATCATACCAGCACTAAAATCTGGCAGTGGTAGTGTGGTGTTCTGTGGCTGTTTTGCTACTTCAGGACCTGGAAGACTAAATGGGACGATGAATTCTGCTGTGTACCAAAAAATCCTGAAGGAAAATGTCCGTCCATCTGTTCCTGACCTTAAGCTGAAGCGCACTTGGGCTATGCAGAAGGACAATGATCCAAAACACACCACTAAGTCCACCTCTGAATGGCTTAAGAAAAACAAAATTAAGACTTTGGAGTGGCCTAAAGTCCTGACCTTAATCCGAGTGAGATGCTGTGGCATGACCTTAAAAACGCGGTTCATGGAAATCCTCCAATGTGGCAGAATTACAACAATTCTGCAAAGATTACTGTTGCTCAAATCCCAGTGAAATTATGTTACAGCAGGGTGAATTGTATAACACACAGAAGAAGGTATTTTTGACATTTCTGCACAAACATAGCTAAACCAGCAGCAAAGTGAGCCCTTATATAACTCAATCACCAAACTGAGTAATAGTACACTGCACCTACCTTTACTCCTATTTGTGCTATGCGAATGCCATCAAGGTGATCTGTACCATCATTCCTTCATTTGTCTTCACATAAAATGGAACTATTATTGCATATTATTGCATATGCCATTATCTATATTTCATAATAAAGTAATCATCATCTGATTTCATCTTTAGAGGCATTCAGTATTTATATGTACAGTATATAATCTAAGACAACTATGCAGTTAGCAGATTCTGTTTGTCTATATAACGCATGCAAAATACATATTTTTTTATTTTTCTGCAACTATTTTGATAGGGAATTAAAATATGAGTGCGGTTTATGTCTCCTGGGTTGCGTTTGTTTTAATGTTTTATGGTCTATTAGTGTTATAGATTTTTTATATTGTTGTGGTCATTGTTGTGTATCATATTCCAAGAAATTATACCATTTTATTACATTTTGAGAGGTTTCTTGAATGCCGAGATACCGTTTCTTTTTAGTTCTAAATGTAATAATATATCATCACTGCCCAGGTTATCAGTGCAACACTAAATCACAAGTATGGAAAATGTTATCAGTCTGTAGGAAACTCGCACTAACAAAAATTCCAATACTGAAAATGCTCCATTGTATAATTGCTATCTTTCCTAAAATAAAGATGCAGAGTTCACTTTGATTTATACCAGTGTCTCCACATAAATAAAAAGATATGTAGATGTATAAAAATTTCCAGGAAAATTACAGCAAAAATGAAAAAGATGTACTGTAGTTTTGGAGAAGGAAAAATCCGTAGAGCATGACATATTTTGGACATCTGTAGATCTATGTATTTGTACTCTCTGCTGTTATTATTACAATTTTCCATGCCGTCTGCAAAAATCATTAGTGCTGTTTTCGTGCTCTCTTGAGGGTCTTTGAACAGCTATTTATTACTCTTGCTTGATTAATGGTTTGGTTTTTTTCTTCTTCCTTTTACCGTTATTTGCTATAATTCTGACATATTATTGAACTTTACCTAAAAAAAAATATTATATGGCTATCAAAAAGTTGCAATTGCAATTTTTACTATTTTATTCTTCCTTTAACTTGCAAAGCTTAACCTATACCAGTTGCTACTGTTTATCTTTTTCAGCATCTCAGCAATAAGTTGCTGATTACTGGGAGTCGCACTACTAGGACCCTCCCAAACAATAAGAAACAGGGTCCTAAGTCCTACATACTGTAAAGCCGGTATGTTTTTACCTTGTTTCCCCAGCGTTACTTTGCATATCTCTGCTTTAATCCTTTGCTCCTTTCCCCCTGACCATCTGGGATACTGTTGTCTGTTACCTGTATGGATGCTGCTCAGTTCCCGACTCTGCTGCATAGCCGTACATGTGTTGTGATGTCTCTGCTCCGCTGCATGACCATCTGCATGTGCGGTCCCTGGATGCCGCTGTGGAAGCTATCCGTGGGTTGCGAGGTCCTCTGCAGCTGGTGCATGACTTTCCACATGTGTCTAGGCTTGCAGCCGCTGCCAGGTGCCTTAAGCCGCAGTTCCTATGCCAACTGTGCTGTAATGGTTTCTGTCTGTGCTTAGGGTGTGTGCGGCCACACCTTCCCTGATTTTATTAGGGCAGTGTGTGTGCTTAATTGCTGTCCCCAGCCTATTGCTGAGGAGCAGCTCCTATGTAAAGTTCCTCTTTCCTATTGGGCGTTGCCAGAGCTTTGCATAAAGTTCCTGAACCTTGCCATGTGTGTTTGTGTGTTGAACTCCGCTCTGCTTGCGATCAGTTCTGGGAAAGCTGATGTCTTTTGTCCTGTCTAGTGTTTCCGCCTGCTCTGGGGGCTGAGAACCCAGATCCGTTTCTGTTTGTGTTCTGTTTTTCCGCCTGCTCTGGTGGTTGAGTACCCAGATCCGCCTATCCTGGAGGCTGCATATCCAGGCCCGTTTCTCTTGTGTTTTATTTCCCGCCTCCCTGAGGGCTGCATTCTCAGGCCTGAACCCTTGATCCTGTATTTGCTCCTGTACCTGAACCTGTCTGAACTGTGTCTTCTGTGTTTTGTTCTTGAAGTCCCTCTGTGTCTGGAACCCTGTACCCAGTGACTGTGAACTACCTGGGTTCGTCTTTTAAAGATGGAGTCCGGTGTTTTTGCTGACCGTTTACTATGCTGTGCTCAGCCTGCTATGTGGTGCCAACTCCGTCCGGCCCCGGTCTAACCCGGCGGAGCTTGCACCATCCCGCTTGAGTTCCTTCCTAGGTCCGCTGCCCGGAGCCTGACGACCTTAGATTGGAACCTGATGACCGCAGCCTGGTGCCAGGAGATCGTGTCCTATGTCCGGAGTCTGGCAACCGCTGTCTGTTACCCGGAACCTGGTCACCTCTGCCTATCCTGTGCCATCCATGTCTCAGCCGATGACCTGAGCTGCGACGCCAGTGTTCCTGGACCTGTTCTGTATGTGTCTCTGTCAATGATCTGAGCTGCCATGCTGTTGTTCCTGATCCTGTGCCACCCGTGTCCAAGCCGATGACCTGGGCTGCCATGCCGGTGTCCCGATGTCATACCTGTGTTCAGATGTCCAGCCTGTGTCCTGATATCCTGATGTCCAGCCTGTGTCCTGATGTCCTGGTGTCCTGCCTGTGTCCAGATGTCCTGCCTGTGTCCAGATGTCCTGATGTCCTGCCTGTGTCCTGATGTCCTGATGTCCTGCCTGTGTCCAGATACCTGATGTCCTACCTGCGTCCTGATGTCCTACCTGTGTCCAAATATCCTGATGTCCTGCCTGTGTCCTGAGGTCCTGATATCCAGCCTGTGTTACGATGTCCTGTCTGAGTCCTGATATTTTGCCTGTGTCCTGACATTCCGCTGGTTCCCCCGGGGTCCACCCTGTGATGACGTCTGTCATGGATCAGTGTCTGATGAGGCCTGAGAGTGAGGTCGTCCTAGTATGCCCATGCCAGATGACCCTGGACTGCATCAACCCGTGATGACTCCTGCCATCGTCTGACGTCTGTCCGAGG